>SIJG01000085.1:249679-586639 GCA_023374025.1 Heterodera schachtii | reverse complement strand
GTTAATGAAAAATTAAGGACACGCTAATCCAAGAAGCAGGCTCACACAATTTGAATTTAAATTTTCACTATTTAAAACATTTTACAATTTTTTGGTTTTCAACATTCTGACAGTGTCTGTACTGATGAGGCCCGCCCTGTCAAAATGCAATAGCTTTTCAGTTTAAAAGCATTCTGAATCAAGCAATGAAAAAAAACATAAAATTTTCATGAATTATTTAAGATTTGTCCGATAAAAATATATATTCATACAGTTTTCAGTTTAAAAAACAATTTTATCAGGAAAAGGAAATTTTACCCACGAACAAATTCAAATGATATTTGATTTGCTATTGAAGAAAATTTTTAAAAATTAATATTTGCATTTTTTAGTGGTATTTTCCGAACATTTTTGGACATTTCAGCTCTAAATGATATTGTATTAATGTATATAAAACTCAAAATGGAAAATAATGAAAAATTATTTTTTAACACCACCTTTTTTTCATTTTACATTGTTTATAATTATTAAGTAAGCTAATAGAGCCCAAGCTAAGGTCTTTCAAATTATGCAACTCTGCTTCTCCTCCTCCCGTACTGTTACCCGTTCAGTCGATTCCTCTGCTTCCGCGTGCATTGGTGCGTCTTTTGGCAAATTGGCGCGCGACGCGCGCGAAAAGGCGCGAACCGGACCCCACGGCCTCCAGCACTTGCGTCATCTTTTTCGCGCAGTCCAAATGGCCTTTGACTTTTTCAGAATTTTCATATAAATAATAAAATATTCCACTTATAATAATTTTCGCCAGTTCTTTATTTCATTTTCGAAGTTTAAGACAAAAGATACGGATGGTTATTAATAGGGCTGTCAATTTTATGTAAATACATTTTTTTCCTGGCTTCTCCATGCTCCAATTAGTAGGAAAAACACTTTCTTTTTTGTGTTTGCGAGCAAAAGTTGGGACTTTTATTTACATATTTTTACATATTTCGGGCTTTTATACATATTTTACATATTTCGCGATTTTATACATATTTGGTACATATTTTGGACTTTTTTCTAACATTTTTTCATTTTTTTTTACATATTTTGACGATTTTTTACGGAAAAAATTTTTGGAAATCCTCAAAAATGTCCAAATTTCGGCAATTTTTCGTAAATATTTTCCTTTTTTTTTAACATATTTTGAGAATTTTTGAAAATTTATAAAATTCTTATGAAAAAATAAAAATTAACCAAAAATTAATTTTTCAAATATTAAAAGGTGATTTACGCCTATTTATATCATTTTTATGGCATTTTGTGCCTATTTCATCCTTTAGAGTAATTTTTTTTTCTAAAAAATAACCATTAAAAAAATTTTTATTTACATATTTGGTACATATTTTAGGTTTTTTGTACATATTTTTGACAGCCCTAGTTATTAATAGGGATGGGAATTTAAGTCAAATGACTTTTTTTTTGCTGACTTTAAATGGTCTTAAAATGACTTCAAAAGTGTTCTACACTTTGTTTGAAGCTTCTAACATACATTTTTTGTGAATTTTTTTGACTTTTTTACACTTTTTGGGATTTTTATGACTTTTTTGAGTTTTTGCAACTTTTTTCGTGATTTTTTTGAGGCAAAATTTGAATTTTTGGGATGAAAATTCCGAAAAATAAGTCAATCTTCGAGACGGAATTGAAATTTCGGCGCTATGTAATTTCGACACTGGGTAAATTCGACACTATTGAGAATTTTTAAAAATTAATATGAAATTTTAAAAATGTTAGTATTTAGGTATGATAAATTTTCCTATTTCATTCTAAACAATTGAACTAAAGCCATAGGATTTATACTAATTGGTAAAGAATATTCTAAACATCCGTCGTAGGGTTGGGCCCCCGAACCGACCCCGAACGAATTGGTCGACCCCGACCCCGAATTGCATACTGAATTATATCAAGAAATAAAAATTTTATTTGGACTGTAGCTGGCAATACGACAGTAGGGTTGGGCTCCTGACCATCTGGGTGGAATTCGAGGTCATCATGTTCGGGGTCGACCATTTCGTTCGGGGTCAGATTCGGGGCCCAACCCTACGACGGATGTTTAGAATATTCTTTACCAATTAGTATAAATCCTATGGCTTTAGTTCAATTGTTTAGAATGAAATAGGAAAAATTTATCATACCTAAATACTTACACTTTCAAAATTTCATATTAATTTTTAAAAATTCTCAATAGTGTCGAATTTACTCAATGTCGAAATGGTCCAGTATCGAAAATGCAGGAAAACAGTGAAAGTTTTTGAAATAGTTCAGTGTCGAAATTACTTAGTGTCGAAAATACTCAGTGTCGAATTTACCCAATGTCGAAATTACCAGCCACGGAAATTTCTTATACCATAAGGGACTCAAATGACGGGACTGAAAAATAAAAAATAAAATAAAAATCTGGCGGTCTAACACTTTTGAATATTTTTTTTTCCGTTAAAATTAGTCGTTTTTAAATTATTTCTTCAAAGAATGTTTAAAACGGCTTTTGGGTTTAATTACATTTGGCTAATTTTCAGGACTTTTTGGATTTATTTAGTGTTCTTTTTTAACAATTCTATGTGACTTTTTGGTTATTTTTTCATGGCTTTTTTGTATTTTTTTGTGACTTTTTGGCATTTTTTATTACTTTTTCGTGACTCTTTGGGGTTTTTCATGACTTTTTAGAGATTTTTCGTGACTTAAATTCCCATCCCTAGTTATTAATGTTTCTTGGACAAAAATAATTTTTGAAAAAAAGTTATTTTTGACATTCCGTCAAAAGTTCAAAAAATTCATTTGTTTTTGGCATTTTCAATTCGAAAATAGGCCAAAATTTTTTGAAAATCATGCCATTAGAAAATTTATGAACTAAAAAATGCCTAGAAAAAAAAAATTAACAGCACAATGTGCGAAGCAGGGTTGCCGCGGGACGAGAAAAATGTCGGGATTCGGGTTTCGGGTTATTTGAAATTTTTTAAATATATGTTCAAAAATTAATAAGAAAATTTTTTATTCGAATAAAAAAAATCATAAAATTTTTCCGCGGTGCGCTTTTTTCTAAAAAAATTTTTGGGGACTAGAAGGTCTGGGTGGTTCTTATTAGAACCGGCGGAGAAAATTTTCAAAATTTGAGTGCACTTTGTTAACAGGGTTTTACCAAAATTGCCAAATTTTTGCGATTATAAGGCAAGCGACTAATTTTTTTTTTAAAAATGTTTTTTTTGCGCGCGCTTTTTCCAAAAAACTTTCTGTGAACATCGGGGGGGGGGGGGGGGGACGGCGGTGCCGATAGGCGCCGCTGGAAAAGTTTTTGAAATTTTGAGTGTAATATGTTAACAGAATTTGCCAAAAAATGACTAAATATTTGGTTAATAAGTGGCTGTTTAGACTAAAAGCTTGAATATTTTATTTATTAATTAAATTTCATTTAAAATAATGTGAAGAAAATATGAAAAAAGTTTTCGTCCTGCCGGAGAAATGAACCCAAGAGACAAACAGTGAAGGTCAAAAGGTTTAGCCACTAAGAACACACAAACATTGTAACAACTGGTTTAAATAAATTTTAATTTTTTCTCAAAATTTTTTTTCTTCACCAATTTCCTTATCTACCTAATTTCCACCTAAACCCCTTTCTTACCAGTGCTTATTTTGTCCCGAATCCCGACCCAAAATCATCGGGTCGGGATTCGGGGCGACAAAAATGTCGGGATTCGGGCGGCAACCCTGGTGCGAAGGTTAAAGTTGACAATTTTACGCTCCTTTTGATTGACCATCGTACTGGCGATGATCAATTGGACGAACATTGGTACGGTAAAGGAAGAGAAGCAGCTAATCACTTTTACAGTAACCGTTGATCACTCGGCCGGCAAAACATAAAAATTATTTAAAAATTAAATATTGAAAAAGAAAATTGATTAAAATAAAACATATTTTAAGAAAATTTCTACCAATAATTGAAAAACTGAAAAGAAAATTAAAATTAGTAATTAATGATTCCTGTTTGGAATACAAAAACAATATTTTTATATATGGAAATTCGCTAAAATAATGTTTTGTTTAAATTTTCACCAAAAATAAGTGCATGAAAAATTTTAAAAATAAATTTCACTGACAATAAATTAAAGGGAACAACTTTAATGATCGCAATGGAAACTAATTAGCTTAATTTCAATTAATTGATATGAAAATAAATTTACTGAACAAAGTTGAATGCCACTTGGAAGATGAAGCTGAAAGAAACAGGCACACCCAACATAATTACACCCATGAACAATGCCTGGGCAAAAAAAATTATTAAAAATAATATTTTAAAATCTATTTTCATTTGTTTTTTCCCAAATTATTTTATGTCCATATTTTGGCATTTTCTCAAAAAATCTCTATTAGAACGGCCCCCACCAGGTAAATTGACATTTTTGACCCCTAAAGACCGAAAAAATTTCAGAAAAAGACATTTTTAGAAAAATTTTGCCGAAAATATTCATTAAATTAAATTTTCATAAAAATTGGTTAATTTATATTAAAAATAAGCAAAAAAGCGAAAATTTCGCTTTTCAGGTTGACTTTTCGCTAAAATGAGTAAATTTTAAGCTGTATCTTGTTTTTTTCTTCTAAAATGCTTTTTAATACCGTATTTAGCCATTTTTAACAGCATGTGAGCAAATAAATCATTTTTCTAATCCAGAAGTTACTGATTAAATAGAGATTTTGAAGAGGGCTTAAATGATTTATTATTGAAAATGAGGATTTTATGATCTTTTGAAAAATGAAATGAGGTTTTTGGCTCCTTTAAGAATTTTCCAAACTTTGAGGGCCGAACCCGGCATTGTTATCTGATCACTTACTGGATTGTCTGATTAGTTTCAAATTAAAATCTTTTTAATTGATTTATCAACTCCACCCGATTGTCCTGCTCCATTAGCCGTTCGATCGATGCGAAATTCCTCAATGTCGCCAACCCGTTTCTGCATACGGTAGCCGGTGGGCCGGCGCCGGCAGCTCCAAACACAGAACTGTCGAGTCGAAAAGAAAATACAGTATACCTAACAAACAACAAATCATCAGCAGATCACCAAATTATGGTGATCGATCTGCAAATTTAAGCTCTTGTAATGTTTGTTGTATTATATAAACTTTTTATTCGACCTAAAAAATTTTCAAGAAACACCCACCCTAAAAATTGACTTTTAAAAACACTAAAAAAATATGGTCGAAATTTTGCTGCTATTCCGTTTTCGATTGCAAAAAAAAAGTAACAAATATTATTAAACAGGCAAAAAAAAAGTTTTTGAACAATTTACACCTAAAAACTTAGGATTTTAAACATATTCTCAATTTTGCGTCCCTATTTTTTTGTTTTTTGAGTCTTAAATCCTACCTAATTTGGCATTTTCATTCCTATCATGTCAAGCCACACATTAAAATTAGAGATCGAAATTTTTCTAACGTAAAAAGTAACAGGCTCGCATCTAACGAGGTACAGACTTACGGGCTAAAAACCCGTAAAACATGTAGTCCATAAAAACCCGTCCGTATACGGGTTCTGCCTGTATTCGATTTCTAATTAACATATTTAATTATTATTTTTTTTTTTGTATTTCAAATTACGACGAAATTTCAAATAATAAAGCGGACCCAAATAGCGACCAAAGCGGCGCTGACAGCAAAATTGTTGTGGCAGTGAGCGCAGAAATGCCCGCCAGAATCACTGGCACCGCAAGACCAATGGTGACACTTTGGAATAGGGTT
Organism: Heterodera schachtii; assembly: GCA_023374025.1. Taxonomy (NCBI): domain Eukaryota; kingdom Metazoa; phylum Nematoda; class Chromadorea; order Rhabditida; family Heteroderidae; genus Heterodera; species Heterodera schachtii. The sequence continues at coordinate 580,897 of SIJG01000085.1, read as the reverse complement.
AAGCCCCGAGCCCTCGGGGGGCAAAAAGTCGGGGGCCGGGGACCTCGGGGGGCGACATGTCGGGGGTCGGGTCGGGGGGGGAGCTCAATTGTCGGGGGTCGAAGACCCCGATCGGGTAGTGATCAACGAAATTTTTTAACGAAAAACTCAATTTTTATTTTTAAATGCTCGTAAATCTTCCTTTTTTTCACTTTAATCATCTGATTTCGTTAGCGCTAGCAAGAGTGAGTCCAAGCTAGCCTTTAAACCAGGGGCTTCCATTGTTCTTATTTATAAGAATTTCTAATTTTGGGGTAGCGACGAAAATTGTTCTGATTTCTTAAATATATTTATAATTTTGAAATTTGTGGCATGCACTAAAATTTTAAAATGGCCATTTTTATGTAAAAAATGTACCAAAATCTCTCAATTTTCATTATTTTTTCCGGCGGCACCTATCGGCACCAGGGCTGGGATGCGACCGCGATCCGCGATGCGCGACCGCGGGATTTTTCTATGCGCGCCCCACCCCTGATCGTCACCGCCGGTTCGCAAAAGCTTATTTGTTCTTAAAAATTTGGCACAAAATCGCGCAAAAATTGGCCATTTTTGGTGAAAATCTGTGGGCAAAATGAACTCAAATTTTCAAAAAATTCTCCCGGCGGCGCCTATCAGCACCGCCGGCCCTAAAATTGATAGCATTTTGATGAAATAAATTGTAAAAATTTACAGATTTGAAAAATGTTGCTAATTGTTATTATTTTTGACCTTAAAAGCTTATTTTTTTGGTCTTGATGTTCATATTTTTAAAATTACCAATCGGCACCATGGTTTTGAGGGGGGGGGGGGGGGGGGGGGGGGGGGCGGGGCCGGCGGTGCCGATAGGCGCCACCGGAAAGTTTTTCGTAATTTTAAATGAATTTTATTAAGAAAATTTGTTTAAAATCTCAAAATTTTTCAATATTTCCCGCCTTCGTGGATGAATTAACTTTTAAATTTTTAAAACGCTCGGAGTCCCCAATCCCCCGAAATCGTGTCGGGGGGGCAAAAAGTCGGGGGTCGGGGACCTCGGGGGACGACATGTCGGGGGTCGGGTCGGGGGATCGGTCCAAAAAACGTCTCGGGTCGGGTCGGGGGGCTCGAGGTCGGGGCTTAACCCTACTTTGGAAAATGAAAAATATAATTAAAAAAAACAAAAGAACAAATTTGGAAAAATGTTAAAATATAATTAAAAAAACGGAAAACCCGCAAAAAATAACAAAAAATATTCATTCTCACACTGCTTCATTGTGTCAGTCGACCGGGCCTGAACCCGAAGGACCACCAGTTTGTAAGAAAAAAATTTTCTGTATATTTTTTATTAGGAATTCATCATTTTTTTTAGTTTTGTTAGCCGGGCCCTGCCGGTATCTTTTGTCATGTTGCACCTCCTCAATTGTGGTTGGCACAATTAAGGGTCCAACTAAATTTACTAATTTAGGAAATTTAAAATATATATTTAAAAAATTGTTTTTCCACTATTTGAGAGAATGAAAATCAAGGAAAAAATGTATTTGATAGAGCCTGGTTTTAAAGAAACTTGAAATAATTACCAATTTTTCAACATTCGCATAAGAGTTTGTGGGTGAATTGGCACTTGTGGTATTACTGCGCGACCGTTCGCAGCCGCAGCGCCGGCGCGGCCGCCAACGCGACGCGCCTGCGCTTCTTACAAACTCTGAAAATTGAAAGGATAGGAGGGCATTTATCAAGCAATTAAGAATTTTCCAAAATAATTTGTACAATTAGATGGAGTTTTTTTCATTCCTTTGCGAGTGGGGGGGGGGGGGGGGGGGGGGGGGGGGGGGGGCGGGGACGACGGAACTTTTGCTGTGATTCATTCTTCATTCATTCCCTCCCCCGGGAGGACGGACAAACGGCAGAGAATGAATGCCAAATGCATTTTAAAAAGTTTATATTTAATTTAACCCTTTTTCTGGCCCAGAAATAGTGCACAAAAATGAACGAGTAGGTGACGAGAGGAAATCCTGCAAAGGTACCACCCCATCGGACATTCCTTTTCTGGTCCATAACTGGACAAAGGCGACTGTATGCATTGTCAAGTAATTGTCCAATTAAGATACTTGCCTTTCTACATAGTAAAATGTGTTACTATGTTTTGGAACTGTCCCGCCTCACGGTGGGACTTAAATGCATTGCACAATTACCAAAAATATCTTTTTCGTAAATTTTCTTTATTCCATCTGTCTCTTTCTTTCTCCCCGTTGTTATGTATTAATTCTTTTTTTTAAAGTTCTCTTTCTTTCTCTTCTAGAAATATGTTTTCATGACTTTTGAAAACATGAATTTTCGAAAAAGGGGGGGGGGGGATAAAAAGCAAAGTCTAAGGCGTGTGTATATTCGGGGACAAAAATTTAAAGCACGCCAAAAAAAAATTTCAGAAATTTTGCGCATAACTTTTTTTTTTTGCAGAAAATCATCTCGCGCAATGCCAGGGCTGGCCTCCAATTCCCGATGGGACGCATCCATCGCTTCTTGAAGAAGCGCCACCGGACGAGTCGGTATGTTTTGGCGAATTTTCGGGGACAAAATTTGAAAAAATAAAAAATTTTTTTTCCCAGGTGCCACCGCCTCCGTGTACAGCGCAGCAATTCTGGAGTATCTGACGGCCGAGGTGTTGGAGCTGGCCGGCAACGCGTCCAAGGATCTGAAGGTGAAGCGGGTGACACCGCGGCACTTGCACTTGGCCATCCGTGGCGACGAGGAGGTGAGCGAGGGGGGCGCCATCCCGACCGGGCAGGCACTCATTAAGGGCGCAAAAATCCGTGGCTTCTGTTTTCCCCATGCACGCCTTCTCCACATGTCTTCCACCCGTAATTTCTTACCAATAAGAATTTTAAAAAATCCAGAAATTTTTGGACAAACACTTTGCTTTTAATTTTTGAGTAAAAACGAAAAGGCGGGTACACACATTTATCTGACAAATGAGTCTTACATCCTTTTTATAAAATTTAAATTTGCTTCTTCCCCATTTTCAGCTTGACTCCCTGATCAAGGCGACCATTGCTGGCGGCGGAGTGATCCCGCACATCCATCGTTACCTGATGAACAAGGTGGGATTTAGTGGTACAATGGTGACTCGAAAGTCGAAATTTTTGACTTTTTTGTTCCAATTTGGGTCCGGGTACGGAATTGGTTGAAATGGATGCTGAATTCATGGTCAGCGACATCGAAAACGCCTTTGATTTTTTTTTCAACCCCACCCCCCCCCCCCCCTCCCTCCCACTGAAAAATATGATGGAAAAAGTATTTTAAAAAATCTCCACTCCCGACACAAATTCATAGATTTTGCAATTTTTGACAACAGACAATTTTTTTTTTGCAGAAAATCATCTCGCGCAGTGCCAGGGCTGGCCTCCAATTCCCGGTGGGACGCATCCATCGCTTCTTGAAGAAGCGCACAACAAGCACCGGACGAGTGGTATGTTTTGACGAATTTTCGGGGACAAAATTTGAAAAATAAAAATTTTTTTTCCCAGGTGCCACCGCCGCCGTGTACAGCGAGCGCAGCAATTCTGGAGTATCTGACGGCCGAGGTGTTGGAGCTGGCCGGCAATGCGTCCAAGGATCTGAAGGTGAAGCGGGTGACACCGCGGCACTTGCACTTGGCCATCTGTGGCGACGAGGAGGTGAGAGAGGCGGGCGCCCTTTTCCCGTCCGGGCAGGTATTGGGGGCCGGAAAAATTGTTGAATACAAAAGGACCCCCACCTTTGGAATTTTTTTCGAGGCCCTCAACAACATAAGTGCCGAAGCATTTCAGGTATGGCCACAAGCATATTTTCATGGGGTCTTAAAAACCGTTGAATTTTGGGCTCTATTTTTGGTAGTATTCGAAAGCACAAAGTCTAACAAAACAAAAATATATAAAATCTCAAAGTTTAGGCAATTACGAAAAAAGATCTGATTAATGAAGTAATTGTTGATTATTTTCGTTTGTATCTTTCTTGAAATGTTAGAATTCTCCTGTTTTCTCGTATTATTACATTATTCAGACTTTGTGCATTCGAATGATACCAAAAAGATAGGTTTAGCTCGAACATGAACAAAGTTATTGTAAAAAAAACTCGGGATTGTCAATTGATAGGACTCATAAAAGTCGATTGGACTCATAAAGTGCACTAGAGCCCTTTTTTACTGTTTTCAAGGGGTCAAAGCTGATTTTTTTTTTTATATATTGAGATGATCATTTGTTGATGCTTGCCGCTTTTTTCGAGAAAGTTTACTGATTTTTGAAAAAAATACTCAAAAATGGCCAATTCTCAGTGAAAGTCTGTTTTAAAATGGTCAAATTTTTCTCGCCCCAGGGCGCCTAGTTTTTCTTAATAAAATTGGCTCAAAAAAAGAAAATTGGTCAATTTTAGTGAAAAGTATCAACAAATTGCACTCAAATTTTCAAAATGTTACTGGCCTCTTGGCACCGCCGGCCTCTGTTCCCCAAAAGTTTTTTGGGAAAACCGCTTCATAAAAAAACACTTTTATTGATTTTTTTTTTTGCATTTGGAATAAAGCTTTCAAAATGCTGATCTTTGACCCCAAATATTGATTTTTTATTAGCAAATACTCTGATTTTGTAAATTTTCATCTGGCAACCCTGTTTTAAAGCCTCTCCAAATGTTTTTTCCGCATTTCAGCTGGGTTTGTGCCGATGTTTGGCTGGACATTCTGCCCTTTTTTGACCGTCCACAAGCAAAATTCGCTTTAGCAACCTTTCAATTTAGTAATCCAAAACAGAACATATTAGCAATAATAATTAAGTCCGTTCAGTCACATTGATCACTCTGTTCTCGCATTTCTCAATGCCAATCAGCAAATGTGGAACAGAAGCGGCACCAAATTGTTTTTGTATATGGTGCCACCAAATAACACCAAGACCAAGCCGAACTAGGATTGGTTTGTCCGAGAAATTTGGCCAATTTCTTAAAGGTTTGTTCAAGGCGGGGTGTCCGGGTGCACTTCATCACCCCCCGTGCTTTCAGCAAATTTTTTTTACTTTGAACAAATGGAAAAATATTAAAATAATTTTTTCAATTTCTTTTGTCAGATAAAATTGATTTTTTTCTTGAAAAAAATCCCATTTGATTAAGGCAAAAGTTTTGAGCGCCCGCGCAGGCTACACCCTAAGTCGGGCCGCTTAAACATAAGCGGCACCGCTTCGCACGAAGTTGGGCATGTAGTGGCCAACGCGAATTGACGCTTCGCAAATGTATGGCGATTCGCAAGAACAGAGACACAGCGGCGCCAGAATTAGTTGGGTTTAACAGAATTGGCTATTCTGCTCCTCAACATTTGACATTTCCGTTGCCCGACTGTCCGAAGCCCAGCAAAATTCGCTTTACCAGCCTTTCGATTTCGTAATCCAAAACATAACATATTAGCAATAATAATTAAGTCCGTTCAGTCACATTGACAACTCCGTCCTCGCATTTCTCCGTGCCAATCAACAAATTTGGGACAGAAGCGGCACCAAATTGTTTTTGTATATCAATCAACATCTGCCATTGTTACCCCGACCTGGTCGCTGATGATGGGCCAAATGCAAAATGGTTGTACACACCGAGAAAAGATGGACAGCCGAAACGACTGAGTTGCCGTGCTCATAAATCAGGCACCATCGGATGAATAAACAAATTCAGAGAGGTCGCTCCAATTTTCTTTTTACGGTATTTCGCCCCAATTTTTTTTACGCCACTAATTCACTGAAAATTTTCCCGGCTGCGCCTACAAAAAAAAAACGGCTATGATTTCTGTAAAACACACCCCTCTAATACGGAACCCCTAAACCAGGATCATTTAAATGCCGAACTCTTGGCTTTAGCGTGGCATTCCATTTTTTTATTATTTTTATTTGTGTTTTCCATTCTTTAGGCATTTATCTGTGCCACCACTTCTGTAAATTTCATCATTCATTTTGGGTTGTGCAAATCGCTGTCAATGGAGCAATTCGAATTGGTGAATGAACGGACCAATAAACAACTGACAGTGGAGAAAAGCCGAGATTTTGCTGGGAGGAGAAAAAATAAAAAGAGGGTTGAAAATGGGCGCCGCCAGTGGCAAAACAAATTTCTTCAACTTGCCATGAGGTCCAGGACGAATCGCAAACAAAACATTGCCGGCACCATCTCACATGAGGCGGGCCACGCCAAAATCACTTGGCGCAACTCGCCAAGAAAGTTTTTAAAGGTTTGTTCAAGGTGCGGGGTGTCCGGGTGCACTTCATTCCTCCCCCTCCCGTGTCGTTTTCATCCCCAAAAAATTTGAAAACAATTATGACTTTCAGCAATTTTTTTTATAATTTTGAACAAATGAAAAATTTTTCAAGTTCTTTTGTCAGATAAAATTGTTTTTCTTGAAAAATCCCATTTTGATTAAGGCAAGAGTTTTGAGCGCTAAGGCAGGGTGGGCCCTAAGTCGGGCCGCTTAAACATAAACGGCACCGCTTCGCACGAAGTGGGGCATGGAGTGATTGTGTGGAAGTATGGGCAGCGAAAATTTTTTAAGGTTAGTTTAGGGCGAGGCTTATGCCTGTAACGGTATGGCAAACAAAACTCAAAACATGACAAATCCCATATTTGTTTAGGCGACAAGTGTGAAGAAAGACTGGCGCCGCGCCGCCATCATGGTAACTGAAAAACAGAAAAATGGGCAATTTATTTAGGTGAAAAAATTCTAGAAAAAAAATCGAAGGATTAAATGAAAAAAATTAATATGAGACAAGTTTTTATAATAAGCACTAATTTGAACAAAAAGTCGAAATTCAAAATTTCTAAAAGCTACTTTTGTTCTTGAATTGATCAAAATAAGCTAATTTATTAAAAAATTATTGCAAAATCAAAAAAATGGTCATTCTGGACGGGAACGAACATAAAAGTGTTTTTTGAAATTTTTGAATTTCGACATTTTGTCCGAATCCGGGTCCGGAACGTCAATATGAGTGTTCGATTCGTAATAAGCGACCCTAAAAACCCAATAAAACGTTGTTTTCACGTCTTTTTAGAAAGAAATTTTTTTTAAATATGGGGGGGGGGGGGGGGGTCCATCGGCAGTTTTACCAAAAATGGTACTTTCCAATTTCCCATATTTTTGTAAATTTTAAAATCCTAGAAACTCACCGACTTCGGCCTGTCCAAATGCGATGTACATGGCCAACTGCGCACAATGTTCGGCTCACCCGAATTCATAGCACCGTAATTTTATGTTTTTCAAAATCAGGAACCATAAGAATGACAAACAAAATTAAAAATATTCTAGAGAAATTAAAAAAAAATTTTTTTTTCGGAAAATTCCGATCTTTTGTGGGTCAAAAGCCCAAATTCAACGCCCTAACATGATTTGGCCATTCATTTCGATCCTTTTGGAAAAACGGACTCTACTATTTATTTTGGCCCGGTTCAAAACTCGAACCCGAATTCGAACAAAAATCGGTGTTTTTAGTATTGAGTTTGTTCGAATTCGTGATGATGTCAGAACCCTATTCTATAAGCCTGAAAATCCCTAAAAACCAACGTACCAACTTTAAAAAATATTTATTTTTCAATTCATTGACCAATTTACTTTTTCAATAGAGTTCATTAAATTCAAATTTTGGCATTTATTTAAGGCCATTACTGTCCCCACCAGCGGCGGATCAAAGCAAAGGAAAAGGGCGTCGAATTGTGAGGAAGTGAAAATATAATTGAGAAATGATTGGTGCTATTTAGGAGCGATTATTGAAGATCTGATCTGTTTTTGTTGCTAATTTTTGCTCGTTAATTTTGTTTTGATTCTTTCCACCGGAAAATATTTTGTTTCTTTAATTTTTGCATAAAATAAGCAATTAGGACTGCTCAAGAGCTGAAAATCTCCAAAAATGTTCGGGAAACCTCCCCCTTCCCCCCATGTTTAGTGAGGTCCGTGCCGGCAAATACACAATGTCGGCTGACGTGTTTTCCTTGGGATCCATCTTTTTTCTGTTGCTGACCCGCAAATATTTGCCGGGCGTCAACCAAATGGCCATGCCAAGCCCAGCAGATGAACAGCAACAGCAGAAGCGAATGGGTAAAGACGGAGGAGCATAGGAAATTTCGATTGATTTTCCGTTTTTTAAATTTCGCGGCAAAATTTTAAGCTTTTTTTTTGAAAAATATTTGCTGAAAAATTAATTTAGAAAAAAACATATCCTTTTACTATTAAAAAATTTTTTTGAAAATAAAAATGTAATGAAAACCGTATTCGAATTTGTGTCGAAGAAAATTTTTTTTTTTGGGGTGAGGTAGGGAAATGCGGTGCACCACAAAACATACAGTATTTTTTTGCAGTTACCTAGCCTAATCAGAAAATTTCCCTTACCATTGGCAAAATTTCTTACAAAAAAAAAGCACGCCTCGCTCAAGAACAGATGGTCATAAGGTCAGAAAAAGGGGCATTTACCGTGGAACGGAAATTGAGACAGATTGGACACCCGAAAATTATGTCTAATTTAGGCTGTCCAGTTTTTAGTGCCCAATTTTCGGTGTCAATTTTCGGGTGTCCAATTAACCGGGAGTCCCCCCCCCCCCCGCTCCCAAAGCGGTTGCCAGATTATATTTCGCTCTCTCTTCCAGCAGTCTGATCGGCGTGGTCATCCAAAGCGGCCCCATGGGGGGGGGGACAAGGCCAAATTCAAAGGCCGAAAGCTGATTCTACAATTTGACAAGGATGCATCTCAGCTTCTCACCGTCAAGGAATGGGAGAGGGACGACGGCCGGCCCAGCGAGTTGGCCCGAGCGCAAGCCAGAGACCGAGTGCATTTGCAGCGATTGAACGTCGTCCAGCAGAAGGGTGCCATTGCAACAACAAACGAAAACACTTTCATCTTCACTCTCACCTTCGGCCAGTTTTCAACCATGACCATCATTTCGCATGCGGGGAACGGTATGGTGGGGGAGGGGGCGGAAGTGGTAGTGCCTTTGACTACAAAGTTTCCCGATCCCCCCAATTTAGAGTGGGCCGCAAACGCAACCGTACCGCACAACTTTTTTGGCGTTGTTAGCAATCGCGCCGGTAAGAGCTCAATGAATTTTTTTTTGCACTACAATTTCCCTCACCCCAAAAACAGATGGAACCGGGAGTGCCAATGTCCAACAGCAACAATCACAACAGCATCAACAGGGAACATCGGCGGCGCTGCATTCGCGAGTGGGCCTAAATGAAGAAGAAGAAGAAGATGATGAAGACCTTTTGCTGTGCATTGAAAATGGCCAGGAATTGTCCGGCGGTGATCGGCACCAGCCACACCAGCGCACCTCGACCCCGGTGAGCTGAGCTGCCCGGGGGCGAGCAACCAATGTTGTTGTTGATTTGGAATGTTTTAATGAAATAATAAATAATTGTATGTATTTGTGTGTGTATGTGTGTCGGTGATCAATTAATAGTTTTGTGCTAGGGCAGCTCCAGAGTGATCAGTGAGTGGCTGAACCGCTCGCGAGTGATTATTTTATGTTTGGATCATACGCGTGTGATCATTTAGTCGGCTGGACCGCTCGCGAGCGGTCACATTATGGTGGGGCCGGACGCGAGTGATCATTTGTCGCCTGGACCGCCCGCGAGCGGTCATTTTATGTTCTAATCACACGCGTGTGATCGTTTGGCGCCTGGACCGCCCGCGAGCGGTCACATTATGTTCTGATCACAAGCGTGTGATCTGATGTCGCCTGGACCGCCTGCGAGCGGTCACTTTATGTTCAGATCACACGCGAGTGATCAGATGTCGCCTGGATCCCCCGCGAGCAGTCACTTTATGTGCTGATCACACGCGTGTGATCATTTGTCGCCGGGGCTGCTCGCGAGCGGTCACATTATGTTCGGGGCGCACGCGTGTGAATTTGTTGACTGCATCTCTCGCGAGCGGTCTCTTTATGGTGGGGCCGCACGCGAGTGATCATTTGTCGCCTAAACCGCCCGCGAGCGGTCATTTTATGTGCTGATCACAAGCGTGTGATCTGATGTCGCCTGGACCGCCCGCGAGCGGTCACTTTATGGTCTGATCACACGCGTGTGATCGTTTGGCGCCTGGACCGCCCGCGAGCGGTCATTTTATGTGCTGATCACAAGCGTGTGATCAGATGTCGCCTGGACCCCCCCGCGAGCGGTCACTTTAGGTGCTGATCACACGCGTGTGATCATTTGTCGCCTGGGCCGCTCACGAGCGGTCACATTATGTTTGGGGCGCACGCGTGTGAATTTGTTGACTGTATCTCTCGCGAGCGGTCTCTTTATGGTGGGGCGCACGCGTCTGATCGTTTGTCGCGCAAGCGAGCGGTCGCTTTATGTGGGGGTCGTACGCGTGTGATCAATGTGTGGTGTGTGTGTGTGGGTGTGTGTTGTGTGTGTGTGTGTGTATCAGGGATGGCACGGAATTCCGATTTCCGACATTTTTTGGGGGTCGGAATTCCGATTTCCGACCCGAAAAATTTTTGGGGCCTCGAAATGCCATCCCTGGTGTGTATGTGTGTGTATGCCTGAGCATACGCGAGCGGTCTCTAATGTTAGGGTCGCGCTCGTGGGATTTTTATTTTTCATTCTTAAGCCGCGGCGAAGCGCACGGCTCCGTGCGCCCGGCTATCGTCCGCTGTTCCGAGTCGTCTTCCACCATTCGTCGACCACCGGGAACCCCGTGGCAAAACGACGCAAGCAGCAACGTCGCTCAAAACGACGTTGTCGACAGCGATTGGAGCGGCAGCGCCTGCGTGCCGAACGGCAGCCCTTCTGGCGGTTGCTGGACCAGCAGTGGGCCGACGAAGCGCATCACAGAGCTCTGGTGGAGAGCGACTGGCTGTTGTACGGCGACCAGTTGGCGACCGCACGCGACGTCATGTTGGCCGACGGCCGCCCACTGGACGATTGGCTTCGTCACGACGAGACCGTCGCCGATTGGACTCCGCTCGACCAGTCAGAGCTCAAACGACTGTCCGACGGTGTGCATCGGACGGCGGGTGTCGGAGCCGAAGCGTGCCCCATCTGCATGGAGCCGTTGGCGGACAATGTGCTGCTGTGTACGGGCTGCTGCGGTCAGCGCTTTTGCAGCGTCTGCCTGTGGACGCACGCGTGCCAGAGCCGGGCGTGTCCACTCTGTCGTCGGCATCTGCTGACGGGCGAACCGTTGACATTCGTCGCGGAAGACGTCAGTGGTGATGACAACAGTCAAGAGGACTACGACGACGACAGTGCCGACGACGGCGACGACCACGGCAGAGCCGAAGCGGCCCTCAGCGCCCCACAGCAGCACATTCGTCAGCCAAGGCTTCGCCGTCGCCATGGACCCGCGACGGAGGCCAGCTGTTCCGGCTTCGGCACGTGGGGTTCGCCGTCGTCCAACAGCACTGAGGGCTCATTTGTGGAGTTGGCCGAGTGGGCCGACGAATAGTGATGATGTTGATGATGATGATGATGATGAATGAATGATGACACCGAGAAATTTGCCATAGTTGAAATTTTTTAAATAAATTAACATAATTCTAAGGCGCGGTGTAATCCTAGTTGGCGAACGTTGACGAGTGATAGCGCGCGTACATATTTTGTAGTGTATGGGTGTGTATGTACGTGTGGAGGGGGGGGGTGTATATGTGGATGTGTTTTTACGTGCTTGAATAGGTGGTCAGGGATGAAGGACGGGGTGGGGTAAATTTTCGTGATTTTAATAGAAATGTTAACCTATTTGTGCTCCTTTTAGAGAGGCGTCGGTGCCGTCCAAACTGGACACGGCCGTCGTCGTCACCTTGGTCGAAGCCCAAAAGCGGAGGCTATGGCATCCACGTCTGCGACGACAATGCCGAATTTGTTGGCAATGACGACGATTTTGCTGCTGACGAGGTCCTGTGCTTGGTGGCACAGGACGGCCACTTCGGGTACATACAGTGCCCGGAGCAGCTTTTCCATGTATGTCAATGTCCATTTACTTAGTGAAATTTTTTAAATATGGGAAGGTTTAGGCGCGCCAGTACTGTGTGGACTGCGAACAGCCGGTGGACCGGCGCACGTACCCGCAAGGCTGCCGGGCGCTGTGCCCTCAGTGTCTTCGCTTTGGCTGGGGCCGTCCAAGTGCGCGGGAGCCGGGCCACGCTCCGTCGCGCTGCGCCGACTGCCTGTTCGTGTTCGAGAACGCGGACTGCTTCGAGGCGCACCGGCGCCGGGTGGATCCGCCGCCGCCTGGCTGGCAACACGACCGTCGTCGCGGCAGACCCCAAAATTTAAAAAACGGAAAATCAATCGAAATTTCCTATGCTCCTCCGTCTTTACCCATTCGCTTCTGCTGTTGCTGTTCATCTGCTGGGCTTGGCATGGCCATTTGGTTGACGCCCGGCAAATATTTGCGGGTCAGCAACAGAAAAAAGATGGATCCCAAGGAAAACACGTCAGCCGACATTGTGTATTTGCCGGCACGGACCTCACTAAACATGGGGGGAAGGGGGAGGTTTCCCGAACATTTTTGGAGATTTTCAGCTCTTGAGCAGTCCTAATTGCTTATTTTATGCAAAAATTAAAGAAACAAAATATTTTCCGGTGGAAAGAATCAAAACAAAATTAACGAGCAAAAATTAGCAACAAAAACAGATCAGATCTTCAATAATCGCTCCTAAATAGCACCAATCATTTCTCAATTATATTTTCACTTCCTCACAATTCGACGCCCTTTTCCTTTGCTTTGATCCGCCGCTGGTGGGGACAGTAATGGCCTTAAATAAATGCCAAAATTTGAATTTAATGAACTCTATGAAAAAGTAAATTGGTCAATGAATTGAAAAATAAATATTTTTTAAAGTTGGTACGTTGGTTTTTAGGGATTTTCAGGCTTATAGAATAGGGTTCTGACATCATCACGAATTTGAACAAACTCAATACTAAAAACACCGATTTTTGTTCGAATTCGGGTTCGAGTTTTGGACCGGGCCAAAATAAATAGTAGAGTCCGTTTTTCCAAAAGGATCGAAATGAATGGCCAAAATTCTGCGTACGATTCATCTGCCGTAGGCATTCTACGCATGTATGATACCGTAATGGGCTTTGCATACGATCAATAAAATCGATTTATTAATTGGCAAATGTCCACTTGGCAATTGTCCAACCCCTCCCCAACATTTGGCAACTGACCAATAGCCCCCTTGGTAATGTTGTATTTTCAAATGCCGACACTACCATTCGGGAAAATCGATAACTAAATTGGCAAGTGCCCAATGGTTAGCCCCATTTTGCGCACGCGGGCTTCTGCGTACGATGCATCTGCCGAAGGCATCGTACGCATATATGATACCGTAATGAGATTCTGCGTACGATTCATCTGCCGTAGGCATTGTACGCATGTATGATACCGTAATGGGCTTTGCATACGATCAATAAAATCGATTTATTAATTGGCAAATGTCCACTTGGCAATTGTCCAACCCCTCCCCAACATTTGGCAACTGACCAATAGCCCCCTTGGTAATGTTGTATTTTCAAATGCCGACACTACCATTAGGGAAAATCGATAACTAAATTGGCAAATGTCCAATGGTTAGCCCCATTTTGCGCATGCGGCTTTTGCGTAAGATGAATCTGCCGAAGGCATTGTAGGCATGTATGATACCGTAATAGGATTCTGAGTAAGATTCATCTGCCGTAGGCATCGTAAGCATGTATGATACCATGCATGGGTATGCATTAATTGAGTTTCTGCGTACACAAGTAAAATCTTCCACAAATAGAATCCTGAGGAGGCGGACCGCAAAAAGTTTTTAATCGATTAGTCCGCTCTTTTTTTTTTGCCGCAGGAAGGTGTACGATTGGTTGATTGTTTATAAGAAGGTGAGAGTTCACATTTCTTCTCATTCGTTCATTTTTTAATACTAAATTTCGTCTCCCTGTCCTCTATCAATATTTTAATTAAAGAATTATTAAGCATTAAAAAGCATTAAATCAATGTCAACTCAACCAAATAGCTTTTTCAACGTCGCCATGCCGCCCCTTTGGACAGGTAGAACAACTTGTTCAACCCATGTTCATCAATGCGGCACATCAGCAAATGCCGGTATTTTTGTTTGCTTTTTAATCGGAAAACCCTTCTGTTTAAGTCGCCATTTTGTGCCGATGGCACTCACACCATTCAATTTTTGAATGGGAGCGTCTCTATTGTGGGCCGACCGCTGCCGTCTGTTATTGATTGAAATGTTTCTTCAATCATTGATTTTTTCAGGCCGCTTTGTCTCACCGTAGTAGCAGTGGACCACCGCCCGCACCAACAAACGCCAGCTGGCCCTCTCCCTGTGACCAATGTTGTGCTGCGCAACGGCGACGGTCAACGTGTTGAAGCTTCGGGTTGGCAGCACCAGGCAGGTGCTCTGGCGGCTTTGAACATCGGGAGCACTTACTGGTTCACCAACTGCACTGCGCGGGCCCGATACCAGCAACTGGACTGTTGGTATCGCATTGGCGTCGATGGCAAAAATGCCATTGTCGTCCCTCACTTCGCCGCTCCACAGGTAAGTTTTTTGAACGTTTCCTATCATAAAATTTTGTGTTAAGTCGACGGCTCTGCAAAGTGATGGACTCCACCATCCATTTGCCTCCACTTTGGGAGGACAAGTGAGTTTCATTTCTTCAAAAAAATTTAAATATGGAAAGATTTAAGGCCACTGCGGTTCAGACTGGAGCTGGCCGTACGGTCAATGAAGCACGTGCCCCTCCCGCCGTTGGCCAAATTGATGACGAAAATAACAATGTGAGAAAATGATTTTTTTTTGTTATGTTGTTGATTTTATTGGAATAAATTAATAGACGCTTGACCATCGCTTTGGTGTACCGATACGCGCGCGTCTTCCTCAGAGACGGGCAGCTCAATTGGTTGGTTTGAGGGTGCGATTGTTTTCATTTTTTTTTACTATGACTAAATTTATAGGTTACACGACCAATTGAGGATTGTTTCGTCATTGAACGGACGACGCCAATGCGCAACACCCTCCGCAACACCAGGGGCGAACTCTGCGAAATCCGCTTCCTGCCTCTGGAGGACGCCGAGCGGCCCGACCTCGTGCTCGAGACGCTAATTCAACACTTGCTCGACCGTGTGCTGGAAGGTCACCCGCCTCCGATGCTCGTTGGACTTCAGCTTCACCCGCCCGGATTCGATCGACCGTACGTCATCCGACTCCGCCCACCGGAGCAGAACAACGCGGCAGCATTGGCGGCGGCGATTGAGCGCCTCAACGAGCAGTCTGCTGCCGGAATCGACCTGCTCGCTGGGACTACCGTAACCAAAGTGCTTGCTGTGTGGCCCCTGGAGCCTATTCGTGCTGATGCTCAGCGTGGAGGTTGTGCTGCTGTACATTTAAATATTGATTTTTCTAATGAATTTAGGTGCTTGTGACTTTGACGCTGAACACCATGTGTCCAACAGCGTGCAGTCCCTTGTGCGCGTCGTCAACCCCAACGACCGCCATTGTCTGGCGCGTGCCGTCCTCCTGGGGCTCCGTGACCGTGAGACGCGACAGCCGAACGGCGGTGGACGGGACACATTTGCAGCGTACGCTGGACGACAAGACCAACACGGGGCGCAGGCGGTGGACCTTTTGAGGAACGCTGGACTTCCCGTCGACAAACAAATGTACACGTTGGAGGACGTTGAACAGCTTCAGCGGTGGATCATCAACGAGCACGGTGTTGGACAAATTCGGCTTGTCGTGTTCGAGAAGGAGCAAGAGTATCGGATTGTCTTCAAAGGAGAGGGGTGAGTCTTTTGTAATTTTCAATTAATGTACAATATTCTTTCAAGTGTGGCAGCGCATTTCAATTTGTGCCTCTTGCTGGAGCGTGGTCACTTTAACTACATTGGAAGAATTGAACAACTGTTCAAAATCGAGAACTACTGTTTCGATTGCGAACGCAGAGCAACGACTCGCTATCACATGACCGGGTGTAAAGTTGTGTGTCGCCTGTGTCTTCGGTTTGGCGCAGGGTTTCCATGTCAACCGGAACAGGTAATAATAAAAATAAAAAATGAAAATTATGCTTTTTTTTTAGTTGCCAAATGGTGGGAGCAGTTCTCGTCGATGTGACGAATGTGGCTTCGTATTTCCGAATGACGGTTGCTACAACTATCATCTTGCCAACATGGCTCCCGCTCCGATCGATGGTCGAGGCCAACGCCAACGCCAGCCAATTTGTCAATGGCGTCGATTTTGTCGAGCCTGTGGTCGTGTCGCTTATTTTGGCGTCCATCAATGTGCACCACTCCATCGCCCAGATGGACCAATTGACTGTCGCCGTTGTCATGGGCGGCACACACTGGATGAGCCGTGCTTCATCCAGCCACTCCTTGTTTTTATTTGTCCGGCCTAATCCAGAAAAAATCACTATCTCTTTTTTTGGAATATTTTAATCGACAAAGGGTTTGCTTTTAAGTGATTCGCTGTGCTTGCCCACTTCATTTCAAATGGCTGGTAATTTTTATATCTCTTGCCTAATCCAGAAAAAATCACTATCTCTTTTTTTGGAATATTTTATGCAGCAAAGGGTGTGCCTTTGAGCGATTCGCTGTGCTTGCATACACCATTTCAAAGGGCTGGTAATTTTTATTTCTCTGACCTAATCCAGAAAAATCACTATCTCTTTTTTTGGAATATTTTATGCAGCAAAGGGTGTGCCTTTGAGCGATTCGCTGTGCTTGCATACACCATTTCAAAGGGCTGGTAATTTTTATTTCTCTGACCTAATCCAGAAAAAATCACTATCTCTTTTTTTGGAATATTTTACGTGTCAAAGGGTATGCCTTTAAGCGACTCGCTGTGCTTGCCCACTTCATTTCAAATG
Source organism: Heterodera schachtii (assembly GCA_023374025.1). Classification (NCBI taxonomy): domain Eukaryota; kingdom Metazoa; phylum Nematoda; class Chromadorea; order Rhabditida; family Heteroderidae; genus Heterodera; species Heterodera schachtii. The sequence continues at coordinate 564,060 of SIJG01000085.1, read as the reverse complement.
GCTGGTAATTTTTATTTGTCCGGCCTAATCCAGAAAAAATCACTATCTCTTTTTTTGGAATATTTTACGTGTCAAAGGGTATGCCTTTAAGCGACTCGCTGTGCTTGCCCACTTCATTTCAAATGGCTGGTAATTTTTATTTGTCCGGCCTAATCCAGAAAAAATCACTATCTCTTTTTTTGGAATATTTTACGTGTCAAAGGGTATGCCTTTAAGCGACTCGCTGTGCTTGCCCACTTCATTTCAAATGGCTGGTAATTTTTATTTGTCCGGCCTAATCCAGAAAAAATCACTATCTCTTTTTTTGGAATATTTTACGTGTCAAAGGGTATGCCTTTAAGCGACTCGCTGTGCTTGCCCACTTCATTTCAAATGGCTGGTAATTTTTATTTGTCCGGCCTAATCCAGAAAAAATCACTATCTCTTTTTTTGGAATATTTTACGTGTCAAAGGGTATGCCTTTAAGCGACTCGCTGTGCTTGCCCACTTCATTTCAAATGGCTGGTAATTTTTATTTGTCCGGCCTAATCCAGAAAAAATCACTATCTCTTTTTTTGGAATATTTTACGTGTCAAAGGGTATGCCTTTAAGCGACTCGCTGTGCTTGCCCACTTCATTTCAAATGGCTGGTAATTTTTATTTGTCCGGCCTAATCCAGAAAAAATCACTATCTCTTTTTTTGGAATATTTTACGTGTCAAAGGGTATGCCTTTAAGCGACTCGCTGTGCTTGCCCACTTCATTTCAAATGGCTGGTAATTTTTATTTGTCCGGCCTAATCCAGAAAAAATCACTATCTCTTTTTTTGGAATATTTTACGTGTCAAAGGGTATGCCTTTAAGCGACTCGCTGTGCTTGCCCACTTCATTTCAAATGGCTGGTAATTTTTATTTGTCCGGCCTAATCCAGAAAAAATCACTATCTCTTTTTTTTGGAATATTTTACGTGTCAAAGGGTATGCCTTTAAGCGACTCGCTGTGCTTGCCCACTTCATTTCAAATGGCTGGTAATTTTTATTTGTCCGGCCTAATCCAGAAAAAATCACTATCTCTTTTTTTTGGAATATTTTACGTGTCAAAGGGTATGCCTTTAAGCGACTCGCTGTGCTTGCCCACTTCATTTCAAATGGCTGGTAATTTTTATTTGTCCGGCCTAATCCAGAAAAAATCACTATCTCTTTTTTTTGGAATATTTTACGTGTCAAAGGGTATGCCTTTAAGCGACTCGCTGTGCTTGCTTACTTCATTTCAAATGGCTGGTAATTTTTATTTGTCCGGCCTAATCCAGAAAAAATCACTATCTCTTTTTTTGGAATATTTTACGTGTCAAAGGGTATGCCTTTAAGCGACTCGCTGTGCTTGCCCACTTCATTTCAAATGGCTGGTAATTTTTATTTGTCCGGCCTAATCCAGAAAAAATCACTATCTCTTTTTTTTGGAATATTTTACGTGTCAAAGGGTATGCCTTTAAGCGACTCGCTGTGCTTGCCCACTTCATTTCAAATGGCTGGTAATTTTTATTTGTCCGGCCTAATCCAGAAAAAATCACTATCTCTTTTTTTGGAATATTTTACGTGTCAAAGGGTATGCCTTTAAGCGACTCGCTGTGCTTGCCCACTTCATTTCAAATGGCTGGTAATTTTTATTTGTCCGGCCTAATCCAGAAAAAATCACTATCTCTTTTTTTTGGAATATTTTACGTGTCAAAGGGTATGCCTTTAAGCGACTCGCTGTGCTTGCCCACTTCATTTCAAATGGCTGGTAATTTTTATTTGTCCGGCCTAATCCAGAAAAAATCACTATCTCTTTTTTTGGAATATTTTACGTGTCAAAGGGTATGCCTTTAAGCGACTCGCTGTGCTTGCCCACTTCATTTCAAATGGCTGGTAATTTTTATTTGTCCGGCCTAATCCAGAAAAAATCACTATCTCTTTTTTTTGGAATATTTTACGTGTCAAAGGGTATGCCTTTAAGCGACTCGCTGTGCTTGCCCACTTCATTTCAAATGGCTGGTAATTTTTATTTGTCCGGCCTAATCCAGAAAAAATCACTATCTCTTTTTTTGGAATATTTTACGTGTCAAAGGGTATGCCTTTAAGCGACTCGCTGTGCTTGCCCACTTCATTTCAAATGGCTGGTAATTTTTATTTGTCCGGCCTAATCCAGAAAAAATCACTATCTCTTTTTTTTGGAATATTTTACGTGTCAAAGGGTATGCCTTTAAGCGACTCGCTGTGCTTGCCCACTTCATTTCAAATGGCTGGTAATTTTTATTTGTCCGGCCTAATCCAGAAAAAATCACTATCTCTTTTTTTTGGAATATTTTACGTGTCAAAGGGTATGCCTTTAAGCGACTCGCTGTGCTTGCCCACTTCATTTCAAATGGCTGGTAATTTTTATTTGTCCGGCCTAATCCAGAAAAAATCACTATCTCTTTTTTTTGGAATATTTTACGTGTCAAAGGGTATGCCTTTAAGCGACTCGCTGTGCTTGCCCACTTCATTTCAAATGGCTGGTAATTTTTATTTGTCCGGCCTAATCCAGAAAAAATCACTATCTCTTTTTTTTGGAATATTTTACGTGTCAAAGGGTATGCCTTTAAGCGACTCGCTGTGCTTGCCCACTTCATTTCAAATGGCTGGTAATTTTTATTTGTCCGGCCTAATCCAGAAAAAATCACTATCTCTTTTTTTGGAATATTTTACGTGTCAAAGGGTATGCCTTTAAGCGACTCGCTGTGCTTGCCCACTTCATTTCAAATGGCTGGTAATTTTTATTTGTCCGGCCTAATCCAGAAAAAATCACTATCTCTTTTTTTTGGAATATTTTACGTGTCAAAGGGTATGCCTTTAAGCGACTCGCTGTGCTTGCCCACTTCATTTCAAATGGCTGGTAATTTTTATTTGTCCGGCCTAATCCAGAAAAAATCACTATCTCTTTTTTTTGGAATATTTTACGTGTCAAAGGGTATGCCTTTAAGCGACTCGCTGTGCTTGCCCACTTCATTTCAAATGGCTGGTAATTTTTATTTGTCCGGCCTAATCCAGAAAAAATCACTATCTCTTTTTTTGGAATATTTTACGTGTCAAAGGGTATGCCTTTAAGCGACTCGCTGTGCTTGCCCACTTCATTTCAAATGGCTGGTAATTTTTATTTGTCCGGCCTAATCCAGAAAAAATCACTATCTCTTTTTTTTGGAATATTTTACGTGTCAAAGGGTATGCCTTTAAGCGACTCGCTGTGCTTGCCCACTTCATTTCAAATGGCTGGTAATTTTTATTTGTCCGGCCTAATCCAGAAAAAATCACTATCTCTTTTTTTGGAATATTTTACGTGTCAAAGGGTATGCCTTTAAGCGACTCGCTGTGCTTGCCCACTTCATTTCAAATGGCTGGTAATTTTTATTTGTCCGGCCTAATCCAGAAAAAATCACTATCTCTTTTTTTTGGAATATTTTACGTGTCAAAGGGTATGCCTTTAAGCGACTCGCTGTGCTTGCCCACTTCATTTCAAATGGCTGGTAATTTTTATTTGTCCGGCCTAATCCAGAAAAAATCACTATCTCTTTTTTTGGAATATTTTACGTGTCAAAGGGTATGCCTTTAAGCGACTCGCTGTGCTTGCCCACTTCATTTCAAATGGCTGGTAATTTTTATTTGTCCGGCCTAATCCAGAAAAAATCACTATCTCTTTTTTTTGGAATATTTTACGTGTCAAAGGGTATGCCTTTAAGCGACTCGCTGTGCTTGCCCACTTCATTTCAAATGGCTGGTAATTTTTATTTGTCCGGCCTAATCCAGAAAAAATCACTATCTCTTTTTTTGGAATATTTTACGTGTCAAAGGGTATGCCTTTAAGCGACTCGCTGTGCTTGCCCACTTCATTTCAAATGGCTGGTAATTTTTATTTGTCCGGCCTAATCCAGAAAAAATCACTATCTCTTTTTTTTGGAATATTTTACGTGTCAAAGGGTATGCCTTTAAGCGACTCGCTGTGCTTGCCCACTTCATTTCAAATGGCTGGTAATTTTTATTTGTCCGGCCTAATCCAGAAAAAATCACTATCTCTTTTTTTGGAATATTTTACGTGTCAAAGGGTATGCCTTTAAGCGACTCGCTGTGCTTGCCCACTTCATTTCAAATGGCTGGTAATTTTTATTTGTCCGGCCTAATCCAGAAAAAATCACTATCTCTTTTTTTTGGAATATTTTACGTGTCAAAGGGTATGCCTTTAAGCGACTCGCTGTGCTTGCCCACTTCATTTCAAATGGCTGGTAATTTTTATTTGTCCGGCCTAATCCAGAAAAAATCACTATCTCTTTTTTTTGGAATATTTTACGTGTCAAAGGGTATGCCTTTAAGCGACTCGCTGTGCTTGCCCACTTCATTTCAAATGGCTGGTAATTTTTATTTGTCCGGCCTAATCCAGAAAAAATCACTATCTCTTTTTTTTGGAATATTTTACGTGTCAAAGGGTATGCCTTTAAGCGACTCGCTGTGCTTGCCCACTTCATTTCAAATGGCTGGTAATTTTTATTTGTCCGGCCTAATCCAGAAAAAATCACTATCTCTTTTTTTTGGAATATTTTACGTGTCAAAGGGTATGCCTTTAAGCGACTCGCTGTGCTTGCCCACTTCATTTCAAATGGCTGGTAATTTTTATTTGTCCGGCCTAATCCAGAAAAAATCACTATCTCTTTTTTTTGGAATATTTTACGTGTCAAAGGGTATGCCTTTAAGCGACTCGCTGTGCTTGCCCACTTCATTTCAAATGGCTGGTAATTTTTATTTGTCCGGCCTAATCCAGAAAAAATCACTATCTCTTTTTTTTGGAATATTTTACGTGTCAAAGGGTATGCCTTTAAGCGACTCGCTGTGCTTGCCCACTTCATTTCAAATGGCTGGTAATTTTTATTTGTCCGGCCTAATCCAGAAAAAATCACTATCTCTTTTTTTGGAATATTTTACGTGTCAAAGGGTATGCCTTTAAGCGACTCGCTGTGCTTGCCCACTTCATTTCAAATGGCTGGTAATTTTTATTTGTCCGGCCTAATCCAGAAAAAATCACTATCTCTTTTTTTGGAATATTTTACGTGTCAAAGGGTATGCCTTTAAGCGACTCGCTGTGCTTGCCCACTTCATTTCAAATGGCTGGTAATTTTTATTTGTCCGGCCTAATCCAGAAAAAATCACTATCTCTTTTTTTTGGAATATTTTACGTGTCAAAGGGTATGCCTTTAAGCGACTCGCTGTGCTTGCCCACTTCATTTCAAATGGCTGGTAATTTTTATTTGTCCGGCCTAATCCAGAAAAAATCACTATCTCTTTTTTTTGGAATATTTTACGTGTCAAAGGGTATGCCTTTAAGCGACTCGCTGTGCTTGCCCACTTCATTTCAAATGGCTGGTAATTTTTATTTGTCCGGCCTAATCCAGAAAAAATCACTATCTCTTTTTTTTGGAATATTTTACGTGTCAAAGGGTATGCCTTTAAGCGACTCGCTGTGCTTGCCCACTTCATTTCAAATGGCTGGTAATTTTTATTTGTCCGGCCTAATCCAGAAAAAATCACTATCTCTTTTTTTGGAATATTTTACGTGTCAAAGGGTATGCCTTTAAGCGACTCGCTGTGCTTGCCCACTTCATTTCAAATGGCTGGTAATTTTTATTTGTCCGGCCTAATCCAGAAAAAATCACTATCTCTTTTTTTGGAATATTTTACGTGTCAAAGGGTATGCCTTTAAGCGACTCGCTGTGCTTGCCCACTTCATTTCAAATGGCTGGTAATTTTTATTTGTCCGGCCTAATCCAGAAAAAATCACTATCTCTTTTTTTTGGAATATTTTACGTGTCAAAGGGTATGCCTTTAAGCGACTCGCTGTGCTTGCCCACTTCATTTCAAATGGCTGGTAATTTTTATTTGTCCGGCCTAATCCAGAAAAAATCACTATCTCTTTTTTTGGAATATTTTACGTGTCAAAGGGTATGCCTTTAAGCGACTCGCTGTGCTTGCCCACTTCATTTCAAATGGCTGGTAATTTTTATTTGTCCGGCCTAATCCAGAAAAAATCACTATCTCTTTTTTTTGGAATATTTTACGTGTCAAAGGGTATGCCTTTAAGCGACTCGCTGTGCTTGCCCACTTCATTTCAAATGGCTGGTAATTTTTATTTGTCCGGCCTAATCCAGAAAAAATCACTATCTCTTTTTTTGGAATATTTTACGTGTCAAAGGGTATGCCTTTAAGCGACTCGCTGTGCTTGCCCACTTCATTTCAAATGGCTGGTAATTTTTATTTGTCCGGCCTAATCCAGAAAAAATCACTATCTCTTTTTTTGGAATATTTTACGTGTCAAAGGGTATGCCTTTAAGCGACTCGCTGTGCTTGCCCACTTCATTTCAAATGGCTGGTAATTTTTATTTGTCCGGCCTAATCCAGAAAAAATCACTATCTCTTTTTTTTGGAATATTTTACGTGTCAAAGGGTATGCCTTTAAGCGACTCGCTGTGCTTGCCCACTTCATTTCAAATGGCTGGTAATTTTTATTTGTCCGGCCTAATCCAGAAAAAATCACTATCTCTTTTTTTGGAATATTTTACGTGTCAAAGGGTATGCCTTTAAGCGACTCGCTGTGCTTGCCCACTTCATTTCAAATGGCTGGTAATTTTTATTTGTCCGGCCTAATCCAGAAAAAATCACTATCTCTTTTTTTGGAATATTTTACGTGTCAAAGGGTATGCCTTTAAGCGACTCGCTGTGCTTGCTTACTTCATTTCAAATGGCTGGTAATTTTTATTTGTCCGGCCTAATCCAGAAAAAATCACTATCTCTTTTTTTTGGAATATTTTACGTGTCAAAGGGTATGCCTTTAAGCGACTCGCTGTGCTTGCCCACTTCATTTCAAATGGCTGGTAATTTTTATATCTCTGGCCTAATCCAGAAAAAATCACTATCTCTTTTTTTAGAATATTTAATCGACAAAGGGTTTGCTTTTGAGTGATTCGCTGTGCTTGCCCACTTCATTTCAAATGGCTGGTAATTTTTATATCTCTTGCCTAATCCAGAAAAAATCACTATCTCTTTTTTTGGAATATTTTACGTGTCAAAGGGTTTGCTTTTGAGTGATTCGCTGTGCTTGCCCACTTCATTTCAAATGGCTGGTAATTTTTATATCTCTTGCCTAATCCAGAAAAAATCACTATCTCTTTTTTTGGAATATTTTAATCGACAAAGGGTTTGCTTTTGAGTGATTCGCTGTGCTTGCCCACTTCATTTCAAATGGCTGGTAATTTTTATATCTCTTGCCTAATCCAGAAAAAATCACTATCTCTTTTTTTGGAATATTTTACGTGTCAAAGGGTGTGCCTTTAAGCGACTCGCTGTGCTTGCCCACTTCATTTCAAATGGCTGGTAATTTTTATTTGTCCGGCCTAATCCAGAAAAAATCACTATCTCTTTTTTTTGGAATATTTTACGTGTCAAAGGGTATGCCTTTAAGCGACTCGCTGTGCTTGCCCACTTCATTTCAAATGGCTGGTAATTTTTATTTGTCCGGCCTAATCCAGAAAAAATCACTATCTCTTTTTTTTGGAATATTTTACGTGTCAAAGGGTATGCCTTTAAGCGACTCGCTGTGCTTGCCCACTTCATTTCAAATGGCTGGTAATTTTTATTTGTCCGGCCTAATCCAGAAAAAATCACTATCTCTTTTTTTTGGAATATTTTACGTGTCAAAGGGTATGCCTTTAAGCGACTCGCTGTGCTTGCCCACTTCATTTCAAATGGCTGGTAATTTTTATTTGTCCGGCCTAATCCAGAAAAAATCACTATCTCTTTTTTTGGAATATTTTACGTGTCAAAGGGTATGCCTTTAAGCGACTCGCTGTGCTTGCCCACTTCATTTCAAATGGCTGGTAATTTTTATTTGTCCGGCCTAATCCAGAAAAAATCACTATCTCTTTTTTTTGGAATATTTTACGTGTCAAAGGGTATGCCTTTAAGCGACTCGCTGTGCTTGCCCACTTCATTTCAAATGGCTGGTAATTTTTATTTGTCCGGCCTAATCCAGAAAAAATCACTATCTCTTTTTTTGGAATATTTTACGTGTCAAAGGGTATGCCTTTAAGCGACTCGCTGTGCTTGCCCACTTCATTTCAAATGGCTGGTAATTTTTATTTGTCCGGCCTAATCCAGAAAAAATCACTATCTCTTTTTTTGGAATATTTTACGTGTCAAAGGGTATGCCTTTAAGCGACTCGCTGTGCTTGCCCACTTCATTTCAAATGGCTGGTAATTTTTATTTGTCCGGCCTAATCCAGAAAAAATCACTATCTCTTTTTTTTGGAATATTTTACGTGTCAAAGGGTATGCCTTTAAGCGACTCGCTGTGCTTGCCCACTTCATTTCAAATGGCTGGTAATTTTTATTTGTCCGGCCTAATCCAGAAAAAATCACTATCTCTTTTTTTTGGAATATTTTACGTGTCAAAGGGTATGCCTTTAAGCGACTCGCTGTGCTTGCCCACTTCATTTCAAATGGCTGGTAATTTTTATTTGTCCGGCCTAATCCAGAAAAAATCACTATCTCTTTTTTTTGGAATATTTTACGTGTCAAAGGGTATGCCTTTAAGCGACTCGCTGTGCTTGCCCACTTCATTTCAAATGGCTGGTAATTTTTATTTGTCCGGCCTAATCCAGAAAAAATCACTATCTCTTTTTTTGGAATATTTTACGTGTCAAAGGGTATGCCTTTAAGCGACTCGCTGTGCTTGCCCACTTCATTTCAAATGGCTGGTAATTTTTATTTGTCCGGCCTAATCCAGAAAAAATCACTATCTCTTTTTTTTGGAATATTTTACGTGTCAAAGGGTATGCCTTTAAGCGACTCGCTGTGCTTGCCCACTTCATTTCAAATGGCTGGTAATTTTTATTTGTCCGGCCTAATCCAGAAAAAATCACTATCTCTTTTTTTGGAATATTTTACGTGTCAAAGGGTATGCCTTTAAGCGACTCGCTGTGCTTGCCCACTTCATTTCAAATGGCTGGTAATTTTTATTTGTCCGGCCTAATCCAGAAAAAATCACTATCTCTTTTTTTTGGAATATTTTACGTGTCAAAGGGTATGCCTTTAAGCGACTCGCTGTGCTTGCCCACTTCATTTCAAATGGCTGGTAATTTTTATTTGTCCGGCCTAATCCAGAAAAAATCACTATCTCTTTTTTTTGGAATATTTTACGTGTCAAAGGGTATGCCTTTAAGCGACTCGCTGTGCTTGCCCACTTCATTTCAAATGGCTGGTAATTTTTATTTGTCCGGCCTAATCCAGAAAAAATCACTATCTCTTTTTTTGGAATATTTTACGTGTCAAAGGGTATGCCTTTAAGCGACTCGCTGTGCTTGCCCACTTCATTTCAAATGGCTGGTAATTTTTATTTGTCCGGCCTAATCCAGAAAAAATCACTATCTCTTTTTTTTGGAATATTTTACGTGTCAAAGGGTATGCCTTTAAGCGACTCGCTGTGCTTGCCCACTTCATTTCAAATGGCTGGTAATTTTTATTTGTCCGGCCTAATCCAGAAAAAATCACTATCTCTTTTTTTTGGAATATTTTACGTGTCAAAGGGTATGCCTTTAAGCGACTCGCTGTGCTTGCCCACTTCATTTCAAATGGCTGGTAATTTTTATTTGTCCGGCCTAATCCAGAAAAAATCACTATCTCTTTTTTTGGAATATTTTACGTGTCAAAGGGTATGCCTTTAAGCGACTCGCTGTGCTTGCCCACTTCATTTCAAATGGCTGGTAATTTTTATTTGTCCGGCCTAATCCAGAAAAAATCACTATCTCTTTTTTTTGGAATATTTTACGTGTCAAAGGGTATGCCTTTAAGCGACTCGCTGTGCTTGCCCACTTCATTTCAAATGGCTGGTAATTTTTATTTGTCCGGCCTAATCCAGAAAAAATCACTATCTCTTTTTTTGGAATATTTTACGTGTCAAAGGGTATGCCTTTAAGCGACTCGCTGTGCTTGCCCACTTCATTTCAAATGGCTGGTAATTTTTATTTGTCCGGCCTAATCCAGAAAAAATCACTATCTCTTTTTTTGGAATATTTTACGTGTCAAAGGGTATGCCTTTAAGCGACTCGCTGTGCTTGCCCACTTCATTTCAAATGGCTGGTAATTTTTATTTGTCCGGCCTAATCCAGAAAAAATCACTATCTCTTTTTTTGGAATATTTTACGTGTCAAAGGGTATGCCTTTAAGCGACTCGCTGTGCTTGCCCACTTCATTTCAAATGGCTGGTAATTTTTATTTGTCCGGCCTAATCCAGAAAAAATCACTATCTCTTTTTTTTGGAATATTTTACGTGTCAAAGGGTATGCCTTTAAGCGACTCGCTGTGCTTGCCCACTTCATTTCAAATGGCTGGTAATTTTTATTTGTCCGGCCTAATCCAGAAAAAATCACTATCTCTTTTTTTGGAATATTTTACGTGTCAAAGGGTATGCCTTTAAGCGACTCGCTGTGCTTGCCCACTTCATTTCAAATGGCTGGTAATTTTTATTTGTCCGGCCTAATCCAGAAAAAATCACTATCTCTTTTTTTGGAATATTTTACGTGTCAAAGGGTATGCCTTTAAGCGACTCGCTGTGCTTGCCCACTTCATTTCAAATGGCTGGTAATTTTTATTTGTCCGGCCTAATCCAGAAAAAATCACTATCTCTTTTTTTGGAATATTTTACGTGTCAAAGGGTATGCCTTTAAGCGACTCGCTGTGCTTGCCCACTTCATTTCAAATGGCTGGTAATTTTTATTTGTCCGGCCTAATCCAGAAAAAATCACTATCTCTTTTTTTGGAATATTTTACGTGTCAAAGGGTATGCCTTTAAGCGACTCGCTGTGCTTGCCCACTTCATTTCAAATGGCTGGTAATTTTTATTTGTCCGGCCTAATCCAGAAAAAATCACTATCTCTTTTTTTGGAATATTTTACGTGTCAAAGGGTATGCCTTTAAGCGACTCGCTGTGCTTGCCCACTTCATTTCAAATGGCTGGTAATTTTTATTTGTCCGGCCTAATCCAGAAAAAATCACTATCTCTTTTTTTGGAATATTTTACGTGTCAAAGGGTATGCCTTTAAGCGACTCGCTGTGCTTGCCCACTTCATTTCAAATGGCTGGTAATTTTTATTTGTCCGGCCTAATCCAGAAAAAATCACTATCTCTTTTTTTGGAATATTTTACGTGTCAAAGGGTATGCCTTTAAGCGACTCGCTGTGCTTGCCCACTTCATTTCAAATGGCTGGTAATTTTTATTTGTCCGGCCTAATCCAGAAAAAATCACTATCTCTTTTTTTGGGATATTTTACGTGTCAAAGGGTATGCCTTTAAGCGACTCGCTGTGCTTGCCCACTTCATTTCAAATGGCTGGTAATTTTTATTTGTCCGGCCTAATCCAGAAAAAATCACTATCTCTTTTTTTTGGAATATTTTACGTGTCAAAGGGTATGCCTTTAAGCGACTCGCTGTGCTTGCCCACTTCATTTCAAATGGCTGGTAATTTTTATTTGTCCGGCCTAATCCAGAAAAAATCACTATCTCTTTTTTTGGAATATTTTACGTGTCAAAGGGTATGCCTTTAAGCGACTCGCTGTGCTTGCCCACTTCATTTCAAATGGCTGGTAATTTTTATTTGTCCGGCCTAATCCAGAAAAAATCACTATCTCTTTTTTTTGGAATATTTTACGTGTCAAAGGGTATGCCTTTAAGCGACTCGCTGTGCTTGCCCACTTCATTTCAAATGGCTGGTAATTTTTATTTGTCCGGCCTAATCCAGAAAAAATCACTATCTCTTTTTTTTGGAATATTTTACGTGTCAAAGGGTATGCCTTTAAGCGACTCGCTGTGCTTGCCCACTTCATTTCAAATGGCTGGTAATTTTTATTTGTCCGGCCTAATCCAGAAAAAATCACTATCTCTTTTTTTGGAATATTTTACGTGTCAAAGGGTATGCCTTTAAGCGACTCGCTGTGCTTGCCCACTTCATTTCAAATGGCTGGTAATTTTTATTTGTCCGGCCTAATCCAGAAAAAATCACTATCTCTTTTTTTTGGAATATTTTACGTGTCAAAGGGTATGCCTTTAAGCGACTCGCTGTGCTTGCCCACTTCATTTCAAATGGCTGGTAATTTTTATTTGTCCGGCCTAATCCAGAAAAAATCACTATCTCTTTTTTTGGAATATTTTACGTGTCAAAGGGTATGCCTTTAAGCGACTCGCTGTGCTTGCCCACTTCATTTCAAATGGCTGGTAATTTTTATTTGTCCGGCCTAATCCAGAAAAAATCACTATCTCTTTTTTTGGAATATTTTACGTGTCAAAGGGTATGCCTTTAAGCGACTCGCTGTGCTTGCCCACTTCATTTCAAATGGCTGGTAATTTTTATTTGTCCGGCCTAATCCAGAAAAAATCACTATCTCTTTTTTTGGAATATTTTACGTGTCAAAGGGTATGCCTTTAAGCGACTCGCTGTGCTTGCCCACTTCATTTCAAATGGCTGGTAATTTTTATTTGTCCGGCCTAATCCAGAAAAAATCACTATCTCTTTTTTTTGGAATATTTTACGTGTCAAAGGGTATGCCTTTAAGCGACTCGCTGTGCTTGCCCACTTCATTTCAAATGGCTGGTAATTTTTATTTGTCCGGCCTAATCCAGAAAAAATCACTATCTCTTTTTTTGGAATATTTTACGTGTCAAAGGGTATGCCTTTAAGCGACTCGCTGTGCTTGCCCACTTCATTTCAAATGGCTGGTAATTTTTATTTGTCCGGCCTAATCCAGAAAAAATCACTATCTCTTTTTTTGGAATATTTTACGTGTCAAAGGGTATGCCTTTAAGCGACTCGCTGTGCTTGCCCACTTCATTTCAAATGGCTGGTAATTTTTATTTGTCCGGCCTAATTCAGAAAAAATCACTATCTCTTTTTTTTGGAATATTTTACGTGTCAAAGGGTATGCCTTTAAGCGACTCGCTGTGCTTGCCCACTTCATTTCAAATGGCTGGTAATTTTTATTTGTCCGGCCTAATCCAGAAAAAATCACTATCTCTTTTTTTTGGAATATTTTACGTGTCAAAGGGTATGCCTTTAAGCGACTCGCTGTGCTTGCCCACTTCATTTCAAATGGCTGGTAATTTTTATTTGTCCGGCCTAATCCAGAAAAAATCACTATCTCTTTTTTTTGGAATATTTTACGTGTCAAAGGGTATGCCTTTAAGCGACTCGCTGTGCTTGCCCACTTCATTTCAAATGGCTGGTAATTTTTATTTGTCCGGCCTAATCCAGAAAAAATCACTATCTCTTTTTTTTGGAATATTTTACGTGTCAAAGGGTATGCCTTTAAGCGACTCGCTGTGCTTGCCCACTTCATTTCAAATGGCTGGTAATTTTTATTTGTCCGGCCTAATCCAGAAAAAATCACTATCTCTAGGAATATTTTACGTGTCAAAGGGTATGCCTTTAAGCGACTCGCTGTGCTTGCCCACTTCATTTCAAATGGCTGGTAATTTTTATTTGTCCGGCCTAATCCAGAAAAAATCACTATCTCTTTTTTTTGGAATATTTTACGTGTCAAAGGGTATGCCTTTAAGCGACTCGCTGTGCTTGCCCACTTCATTTCAAATGGCTGGTAATTTTTATTTGTCCGGCCTAATCCAGAAAAAATCACTATCTCTTTTTTTTGGAATATTTTACGTGTCAAAGGGTATGCCTTTAAGCGACTCGCTGTGCTTGCCCACTTCATTTCAAATGGCTGGTAATTTTTATTTGTCCGGCCTAATCCAGAAAAAATCACTATCTCTTTTTTTTGGAATATTTTACGTGTCAAAGGGTATGCCTTTAAGCGACTCGCTGTGCTTGCCCACTTCATTTCAAATGGCTGGTAATTTTTATTTGTCCGGCCTAATCCAGAAAAAATCACTATCTCTTTTTTTGGAATATGTTAACTGGTCCCGTTTTTTGTAATTGAAAGCTAGGAAAAATTTTTCTAATGCTATTTTAAGGTGTTAAGCACGAATCCGGCCTTATTTTTGACCAGTTCTGAAGCCCGAATCCTGATTTCCAAAATGTCCGGAGAAAATTTTTAACATACCTATTTATGTATAAACATGTTTTTGAGAACTATTTTAAATTTAATCAATATTTTAAATAATAGACAATTATTTAAAACTAATTTATTATTTTTTATATTCATTTATTATTTTTTAATTTGATATTTTAAATTTTGGCGATTTGATATAGTCGTAAATGGTCATTGTCGAAACGGCATTGTCGAAAAGGTATTGTCGAAACGGGCATTGGTGAAACGGTCATTGTCGAAATGTCAGGGAGCCTTGACAAAAAATGGTGCGTGCAAATTCAAAAAATCTATTCCCTGCTTGCAAAATTCAAGCAATTTCGATAGTATTTAAAAATGGAGCCAAAAATTAGTTTACAGACACTGAAGTGAACTGAGTGATTACAAACGCACCAAACTCTCCTCACAGTCGGGTTTTGTTTTGTGCATCCAACCGACTCACTCTTTCTTAACTTTGTCAGTCTCATCACGGACCTGACTTTGACATGAAAAATAAAATTTTTGGGGCATAGTCTGGTTTGTACCCCCCATTTTTGGCCAAAATTTTAAAATTTTAAAAAGTCATCTAAAATACTTTCCAGGGGTTTTCGGGGTCGCAGATTACGAATCTGGCATCCATTTCGACCGAATTCGAACCCCGGACCCGAAATCGAACAAAAAGTTGAAAAGATTTTTTAACAAAAATTAAATTTATTGCACAAAATCAATTTAAATGCACGAAATGGCCATTCGTTGGTGTCGTTTGCCTCTCCAATTCTAAATCTACTCGCCTTTGTCCATCGTGTCTGCATTTTGAACGCCTTTTGTATCCACTAGTCGCTGCAGCCGTTCGTCCTTTTGTCTCCGGGGAGGGGCTTCTTTGGCCCACAATCGGCTGTCAAAAAATTTGCCGTTTTAACCATTTCGCTCCTCAAATTTGCCCCTCGCCAAAATTAAAATTTTAAATGGCTCTTAATCAGCTGCAAGGCTTTACACTCAAAAATTGAATGAGAAGTTTAATCATTCCGACGACGATTTTGATGAGTGGCTGGAACAACTAGGCCTTTTACAATAGCCCGGGGAGTATTATTCATTCTGATTTGTGGCGGGGCTACTATTCCGTTCCAACATTGCTCCAGGGTTACCAACATCTGACTGTAAATCATTCTCAAAGTTTCATAGACCCCACGACTGGCTATTACACTCAGAATGCGGAATCTAGGTGGCACCATTTCAAATATTTCCTTGCCCGTTGCGGTAATACCTCAATAATATGACACCTATTTTCCTGAGTTTATGTGACTCAAAGATTTTGGTGACATTAATGACGTGTTTTTCAACTTTTGGTCTCACGTCTCTGAAATCTATCCGTGTGAATAATTGTTAAATCTAATCTTCATTTTAGTTTGCTGAATTTCGTGCATTTAAATCGATTTTGTGCAATACATTTAATTTTTGTTTAAAAAAAATTTTCGACTTTTTGTTCGAATTCGGGTCCGGGGTCCGAATTCGGTCGAAATGGATGCCAGATTCGTAATCTGCGACCCCGAAAACCCCTGGAAAGATTTTACATGACTTTTAAAATTTTCGCCAAAAATGGGGGGTACAAACCAGACTATTACGAATTTTTGCACCTCCGTTCGGATGTATGTATGTGAGTCGGGAAAAGGAAGCAAAAAATTTGGATAATACGAAGTAGGGGTGAGAACGGGCGGCACTTTTGTCGGAGAAATAATATGGCGGTTTTCACCGAAAGGGACAACAGGGCGCGACCGACTGGACGCCGCCAATTGGGCGCCACAGTGCCCAAACCTGGGCCAAAAATGCGAAAAAACAGCCATTTCTTAGAATTTTGATTATTTTTTTAAGAATCGTGTTCAATTTTTACAAACATTTTGCTCTCCCCCCCCCCCCCCCCCGCTGGTTCCTCATTGAATGCACTTACATGAAAATGTGTGCTGTTAGCTGTGACAAAGGTTGCCAAAAATTGATCAAAGTTGGCCAGTTCCGGGAGCCTCTCATCGCCGGCATTGAACAGCGAACAACCCGTGTGCTCAGACAAAGCCCTCGAGGACTGACAAGTTTTGGAAAAAACTGAAAAATCAACACCTTTAACCACTATTAAATGACGAAAGCAATGCCAAAAAAGGGTGGCACATTGGTGAAGTCAAAAGGATAAAGCCGTAGAGTCGAAATAAAATGACCTATTTTCAATAAGAAAGAAAAAATGGTCAAGGACAACAGAAATCAAAAGAGTGCATTTTGAAAATAAGACAAAGCCGATTTTCCGAATGAATGTACAAAACCGAGAGGTTTAAAAAATAGGGTAAAAGGCATTAAACTAACATATTTGCTCTAATTATTCCCCAAGTGGGATTATTTTTCAACCTCTTCGTAGACTGGGGGATAATTGGAGACTGGGGGATTAAGATAGAGGGATTATTTTTCAAACCCCTCCTAGACTGGGGGTTAATTGGAGATTGGGGGATTAATGGAGATTGGGGGACAATTAGAGCAAATATGGTAATCAATGAATGAGCAAAATCATAAAAAAGAGAGGCAAATTAAATGTTGTTTTGTGCAATTGTTTGGTACGATTGTGGCAAATTTGCTTTTTTAGACATGGTCATTCATTGCACTAGCTTCAGCTCGAATTTGCATGAACAGTTCACGCGCAGAATGAAAGGGTCCTCCTGCCCAGCGACAAAAGTCATCGGCTGAATGGAATAAGTGCCGGCCGGCAGCTCATCCTATTGGAGAACGGTGAAGCCAGGCCTGGAAAACGGAATGGCATTGCCCCGACAGTCTTTGGCATAATCACAAAACAGCTTAATTACCTGAACGGTCGAGCTGCTTTGCGGTGGAATTTGTATGGCAGGGGGGTAGACACTGTAGCGAATTAAAATTTTAGCACTTATGTTAAGTATAATATATGATATTTGGGTAATAGTTTAGATGGTATGACACCTTTTTCAAAAAAATTTAAAGTCAAAAATAAATTTTTATGGGGGTTTTCAGGCACGCTTAACACGAATCTGACACCCATTTCGATCAATTTCGAACAACTGACTCCAATTCGAACAAAAAGTCGAAAGCTCAAATTTCGCATTTTTCGTCTAAAAACGTCTTACATATAGTGAAATAAACTGATAGCCATCATTTCCATTCATAAAAGATATTTGAGAGACGAAAAATGCGAAATTCGAGAATTTAAACTTTCGACTTTTTGTTCGAATTGGAGTCAGTTGTTCGAAATTGATCGAAATGGGTGTCAGATTCGTGTTCAGCGTGCCTAAAAAACCCCATAAGAAATTTATTTTTGACTTTTGAAAATCATCTAAACTATTATCGATATTTGTACTTGCGCAATGACACGGGTAAAGCATTGAATGCCAGGCTCACGGACAATCAGTTGACAGAGATAATGAGGACTAATTGAAATGGATAAATTAAAAAAGGCACAGAATACGTAAAAATTTTAAATTGTTATTTTTTGGAAAAAAATTCATCGTAGATGATAAGATAAGCACAAAATGTAACATAATTAGGCTTATAATTTTAAAAATTAATATTTGGTATTTTTTAGGGGTACATTTTCAAAAAAAACTTAGTTTTTTTTCACAAGAAAATTCTATAAATTTTAAAAAATCGACTAAATATGTAAAAAAAAAAATAGAAATGTGCACGCTGGATTCTGATTCTCTGATCAAATAAATAGAAAAGTCGCTGTTCAGAATTATGAAGAGAGCATATACACTTTTTATAAATTTTATTATCATTAAACATTATATAATTAAAAAATTATTTTATATTAGTTGGTTCGAATCTGGCTTAGTTGGCGAAACGTCCGAATTTGGCTTAGTTGGCGAGATGTGATTTTTGGGTGAGTTGGCAAAACGTCCGAATTTGGCTTAGTTGGCGAGATGTCAGTTGGCGAAATGTCAGTTGGCGGGATGTCCAGTTGGCGAAATGTCCACACACCGCCGAACGCACATGGCAAATAGACGCGCTTCCCCACATTTTTGTTCACCATCACCGTGATATATTCGTAGTTGTTGGCAAAATTGTCCTAAAATTTATATAAATTATTTTTTGATTTGATGATTGTGGCAATTAGCTAATTAACAGGACATCTCGGGAGTCCGCACCTTTTGCAGATTGTCACCCACCGTGTAAAGGTCTTGACGGGTCCTTTGCCCGCATCCCACGAACTGTGAAAGGGAAATGTGTAAAGACGGATGGAACGGTTTAAATTGACAAGCGCGAAGATAAAGCGCACAGTTCTGTTTGATCAGCCAAAAAGAAAAATGTGGAAAATGATGATTAGTGCCGAGATCAGTCAAATGATTATGGGTGATGAACTCAACGATAGAAAAATAAACACTCATTATAATAATCGCGAAGCTAAAATGAAAAGCAATTTGCGCATTCGCCAGCCCCATAAATTTTAGCGGTGGCTAAAGTGATCAGGCAATGCCATACGGAAAAGCAAATGGCAAAAATAATTTTTTTGATCAGCAAATTTCAATTAGTCAGCAAGCAGTACACCTTGGTGGAAATGGGCGAAGAGTCGCTCGAATGTTTTGTCCGCCTCAAAACTACTCTCCTTGGTCGTATCGGAATCCATTCCGGAACCCAAACGGTCAAGGCGTTCAGATCAATGCTCTGGAAAATGCCAAATTGTCGCAATTAGTGGCGGCAAAACGACGGAACCGAATTGGAGCCGGGAAAGTCGTAGCCGCCCACCACTTTCATGTACGCCTTCTCCAACAGAGACCCATAGTTCGTTTTTGTTTTGACTGCGCGAACAAAACAACTCGGCATTGTGGCCAACCGGCAGAAAGTCGTCGATGATCACCTCAAATTCAAAAAATATAAATTTTCCCTTCCCAAGGGGACTGTCCTTGGCACTCTTTTTTCCCATTTATGCCTTCCCTCCATCACTCACTTTCCTCCAAATGCCGTTTGGAAAATTGTAGCGAAATTTTTAAAGGAATTGGTTCATTTTCAAGTCTCCGCTTTTCTTATGTTCGATAATTCTCCCCTCAGGTTTAATCGAACGTAATGCACGGCCTTTTCCTTGATTTCTACGCTCCCTTTTGTCGCTTTTTCCACTTTTTTCATTCCTTTTCCCTTTTTTTCCTTCCTCTTTTTCTTTTTTCTCTCTTTTTTTTCCTCTTTTTGACCCCCCCCCCCCCCCCGATTCTTAATTGGGAGAAGCGAAACGAGCAATTCATGCAAACAAACAAATAGCAGAGTCTCAGTTCATTTTTAGATTTCGTATAGGGATTTTAAATTTTTTGGTCCACCAATTTATTAAAACAATTTCCTAATTTTCTATTAAATTCATTAAAATAAATTTTCAAAATTTGTCGGCTTTGCTGTCATGTGAATTTCTTTGTTTTCCCTGAAGAACGGAGAAACGCACGTGAAAGGGATGGAGATGGAAAGTGCGAAGGGTTCGCGCAGGTCGCAATGATGACGGCACCGCCGGTAGATGGGGCGACGCACCGCATTTTCGGTGGGGCTCAAACGGCTACCGTCGGTTGGGAAGGAGGAAACGCAGCGATGCCATCGACGGGCCAGCAATTGCGGACGGACCCTGGCCTAGAAATCCGCCTCCGTCCAATTTGCGCTTCAATGCCTCGGCCCTTTCCAACGCAAGCAGTGCCATTGAGCGCTATTTCTCCGATGCGTTTTTAACGCTTTCATTCCTTGCCTGCATCGTTTTGCTTTGACTTTGCAATGCCATTAAAAATACGGCATAAAAATGTGGAAACCTACCCCACCTTGTAATACAAAATGCCATGGTCAACCATACATGTACAAGGGGTGTCTCAGCCCAAGGGCCATACGACGGACGATTGGGACAGGGGGGGGAGGGTGTCAGAGGCCTCTTACGACGAGGGGGGGGGGGGGGGGGGGGGGGGGGAGGGGGGGGGGGGGGGGGGGTGTGTCGAGACACCCCTTGTACATGTATGTCGTCAACCCTCCCATCTGGTCACTCTCGACCGCTCTCTTACAATTAGTCAATCTGTTCAGTTCGTCCATCGAAATTAAAATAGGTATATTAAAAACAAACAAACAAAAAATATTAAAAAAAAAGAATAGTACAAAGATATTTTTAAAAACATTTGATAACGTGGCATCAGTAGATTGTTCACTGATAATTTGGTTGTATTGATCATCAGTGAATCTGCTAAGAAAGCAGTTCAGCACATTGTGGCACCGTTATGTCATTCACGCATCTTTCCTTGTTCCGCGGATGAAGCACCCCTGCGCCACGGCACACGTTTGACCCAACAGACGATCGACACAATACGATACTGAAAACACAACTGTTGTGTCCCCGGGTTTGAGGCTATTTCAAATTGCCATTTTAAGAGAGAGCAATTTATTTAAGGAAAAGCATTGACAAATAATTATGAATTGAAAACCGGGAATAGTTTGGGTCAACAACAACCTCAGAGCATTTTGGGTGGGTCAGTGCCATTGGTTATTTGGGAGAGAATTGCCAAAGGCAAGGAATGGCACAGACTGACCCACCGCAGACATCTCGCAGCCCCCGAGGGGGGAAATTGAGTGGACTTATATACTGGCACAAAGGGGATGGACTTTGGATGGTATGAGGGGTAATGACGGTAAAACACAAAAGGGAATAAGAGAAATGGATGGCATATGCAACAGAGGTGAATGGGAAGAAATGGCACGATAACATTAGAAATGAGAGGGATTGGATTGGCTTGGGATGGGATGAACAGAGGGACAAGTTTATGACGGGATTGGGTCGTGGAAAATAGGGCAATTTACATTATGCACAAAATATGAAATTTTGAATGCTGCGGATACAGCATTTCTTCCTCCTTCGAAAAAAAGCCTCCTGGCTTTTGCCTCATCACTTCTGATCAGCTTCAAAGCATCCGTCGTTCTGATCTGCCTTCGGGCGGGCGCTCATTGATGAACATGATCATCCGTTGCCGCTCAGTTGAACAAGCTTCCCATTTGCTTCCTTCAATTATCTCATTTTCTCTTGACACCCATTCTCGGGTTATTTCATTTTCACTTTAATGGCAAATTTCGCTTTTCCTTCCTACAGTCTCCGGTTTTATTTTCATATTCATTTCAAAAACGAAATTTTCGCTTGCTTCTTACTTTTCTTTTCTTTATCAATTTTATCTTTGCTTCAATTTTCTCAAAATATGCTGTTTTACCTTTTTCGAAGGTTTTTTTTAAATTCTATCTATTGCCTGTTTTTAACCCTTTTATTCATTCTTTTTTTCAAATTGCATCATAGTCCAGCATTCCTTTTTTGGCTTCTTTCATAGCCTAAATTTTCTTTGCCATTTGCTTGCTCAGTTTGTGCACTGTCATTACTCAGTAAAACCAATTTTGGCCTTTAAAAACGATTCAACATTTAACCCGATAGCATCACATAAGCAAACTTACAAAACACACACATGCGGCTTTATGCCTTCAAATTCACAATGCATTTTTGGCATTAAGCACTTGGCACACAGTCAGTTTAGTCACACAGCGTTATCAGCCATTTTTCTCTTGACAACTAGGAGCACACAGCTTCGACTAGTCCCTGGCTTACGCTTATTTCACCCTTTAATTGATCTCTTGTCTGGGAGCACACAGCTTCGACCAGTTTCGTGGCACACAGCCCACCTCGGCACTCAGCCCTGCTAGGAGCACACAGCTTCGACTAGCTCACACAATTTTTGATGGCACACAGCCACAACGGCACTCAGCCCAGCTAGGAGCACACAGCTGCGACTAGCTTTTATCTCTTCATGCTCAAAACCTTAGGCACTAAGCCTTTGAAAAAGCAAAATCACAAAAATTAACAATTTATCAAATTAAAGCACACCGCATTGATCAATCAATGATCACAAAATATGCCATATGGTTTTTGTATTACCGTACTCAGCCAAATTAGCCACAGAAAATTTGCCAAATTTCTTTCGCAAGACAATGCATTTCTTCCAATCTCCAACAAGGAATTAAAATTTAAGCAGACTAAAACTGCTTTTGGGTCTGCGTCCCATTTTAAGTCTGCCTTGTTCAAATTAAGCCTTTTGAACCTCAGACTTTCAGTCTGGAATGCTCTGGAATTATAATTATCTCTCTCTCTCTCTCTTTTTAACAAAAAATTTTACACAACGGGTCGTGGCACCAAAAAGGTGTTGTGTCCCCGGGTTTGAGGCTATTTCAAATTGCCATTTTAAGAGAGAGCAATTTATTTAAGGAAAAGCATTGACAAATAATTATGAATTGAAAACCGGGAATAGTTTGGGTCAACAACAACCTCAGAGCATTTTGGGTGGGTCAGTGCCATTGGTTATTTGGGAGAGAATTGCCAAAGGCAAGGAATGGCACAGACTGACCCACCGCAGACATCTCGCAGCCCCCGAGGGGGGAAATTGAGTGGACTTATATACTGGCACAAAGGGGATGGACTTTGGATGGTATGAGGGGTAATGACGGTAAAACACAAAAGGGAATAAGAGAAATGGATGGCATATGCAACAGAGGTGAATGGGAAGAAATGGCACGATAACATTAGAAATGAGAGGGATTGGATTGGCTTGGGATGGGATGAACAGAGGGACAAGTTTATGACGGGATTGGGTCGTGGAAAATAGGGCAATTTACATTATGCACAAAATATGAAATTTTGAATGCTGCGGATACAGCATTTCTTCCTCCTTCGAAAAAAAGCCTCCTGGCTTTTGCCTCATCACTTCTGATCAGCTTCAAAGCATCCGTCGTTCTGATCTGCCTTCGGGCGGGCGCTCATTGATGAACATGATCATCCGTTGCCGCTCAGTTGAACAAGCTTCCCATTTGCTTCCTTCAATTATCTCATTTTCTCTTGACACCCATTCTCGGGTTATTTCATTTTCACTTTAATGGCAAATTTCGCTTTTCCTTCCTACAGTCTCCGGTTTTATTTTCATATTCATTTCAAAAACGAAATTTTCGCTTGCTTCTTACTTTTCTTTTCTTTATCAATTTTATCTTTGCTTCAATTTTCTCAAAATATGCGGTTTTACCTTTTTCGAAGGTTTTTTTTAAATTCTATCTATTGCCTGTTTTTAACCCTTTTATTCATTCTTTTTTTCAAATTGCATCATAGTCCAGCATTCCTTTTTTGGCTTCTTTCATAGCCTAAATTTTCTTTGCCATTTGCTTGCTCAGTTTGTGCACTGTCATTACTCAGTAAAACCAATTTTGGCCTTTAAAAACGATTCAACATTTAACCCGATAGCATCACATAAGCAAACTTACAAAACACACACATGCGGCTTTATGCCTTCAAATTCACAATGCATTTTTGGCATTAAGCACTTGGCACACAGTCAGTTTAATCACACAGCGTTATCAGCCATTTTTCTCTTGACAACTAGGAGCACACAGCTTCGACTAGTCCCTGGCTTACGCTTATTTCACCCTTTAATTGATCTCTTGTCTGGGAGCACACAGCTTCGACCAGTTTCGTGGCACACAGCCCACCTCGGCACTCAGCCCTGCTAGGAGCACACAGCTTCGACTAGCTCACACAATTTTTGATGGCACACAGCCACAACGGCACTCAGCCCAGCTAGGAGCACACAGCTGCGACTAGCTTTTATCTCTTCATGCTCAAAACCTTAGGCACTAAGCCTTTGAAAAAGCAAAATCACAAAAATTAACAATTTATCAAATTAAAGCACACCGCATTGATCAATCAATGATCACAAAATATGCCATATGGTTTTTGTATTACCGTACTCAGCCAAATTAGCCACAGAAAATTTGCCAAATTTCTTTCGCAAGACAATGCATTTCTTCCAATCTCCAACAAGGAATTAAAATTTAAGCAGACTAAAACTGCTTTTGGGTCTGCGTCCCATTTTAAGTCTGCCTTGTTCAAATTAAGCCTTTTGAACCTCAGACTTTCAGTCTGGAATGCTCTGGAATTATAATTATCTCTCTCTCTCTCTCTCTTTTTAACAAAAAATTTTACACAACGGGTCGTGGCACCAAAAAGGTGTTGTGTCCCCGGGTTTGAGGCTATTTCAAATTGCCATTTTAAGAGAGAGCAATTTATTTAAGGAAAAGCATTGACAAATAATTATGAATTGAAAACCGGGAATAGTTTGGGTCAACAACAACCTCAGAGCATTTTGGGTGGGTCAGTGCCATTGGTTATTTGGGAGAGAATTGCCAAAGGCAAGGAATGGCACAGACTGACCCACCGCAGACATCTCGCAGCCCCCGAGGGGGGAAATTGAGTGGACTTATATACTGGCACAAAGGGGATGGACTTTGGATGGTATGAGGGGTAATGACGGTAAAACACAAAAGGGAATAAGAGAAATGGATGGCATATGCAACAGAGGTGAATGGGAAGAAATGGCACGATAACATTAGAAATGAGAGGGATTGGATTGGCTTGGGATGGGATGAACAGAGGGACAAGTTTATGACGGGATTGGGTCGTGGAAAATAGGGCAATTTACATTATGCACAAAATATGAAATTTTGAATGCTGCGGATACAGCAACAACAATAAAAATTGGAAAATTGAAAAAGTAATATGCTAAAATTGCCTCTCTGACAGTCCGGCAATGTCATGAAACTTCGGCACTCCTGCGTTGGTTCGTCAAACACCATGTTGTTCCCTTTGTGTTTTCATTCGGCCTGTCCCGTCCGCGCACCTGGAGAACGAACTGCATTTGGAAACAAAGGCTGAACAAAAAACGGTGGTGGCAAAGGCTATGGAAAAGACAGTGTGAAAATGTTACCGGATAATGTCGGGACCGATTAAACGGTGGGCCCGTCGCCTCTACCATTATGCCCGCCGCCGCCACCACTGGGCACATCGCCGCCACCATTGGGCACATCGCCGCCACCATTGGGCACGTCGCGCCACCACTGGGCACATCGCTGCCACCATTGGGCACATCGCCGTCACCAATGTGCCCGTCGCCGCCAAATTTGAGCACGTCGCCGCCACCATTGGGCACATCGCCGCCAAATGGGCAAGTCACCGCCAATTGGGCACGTCGCCGCCACCGTTGGGCACGTCGCCGCCAAAATTGGGCCCGCCGCCGCCGCCGCCATCACGACGCGTCCACAGCCGGTCACGCCTGGTGCCAGTGCAGCCGCCGCGAACAAAAAAGGCTTTCGTTGTGCCATTGTTTCTGAGCATTGAATAAATGAGACTCAGTGGGATTTTGGTAAAATAGTCTGGTTTGTACCCGCCATTTTTGGAAAAAAATTACAAATTTTTTTTGCTGTAATAACAAGTTTTCTGGGGTTTTCGAGGTCGCTGATCATGAATATGGCATACTTTTCGGCCAATTCCGAATCCCGGACCCGAGTTCGAATAAAAATTGAGTGTACTCGTGTTTTTTGACGAATTTTATGCTATCAATTAATTTTATGTATATTCAAGTACATAAAAACGTATAAACAAAACAGGGGGACGGGACAAAATCTCGCCGCCGAAATCTCGCCGGGACAAAATCTCGCCACAGAAATTTCAAAAAAAAATTTCAAAATTTCTAAGTTTGAAATTTTTGCGGCAAGATTTTGTCACGGCGAGATTCCGGCGGCGAGATTTTGGGGTTATTGTGTCTCAGGGTTTAAGGCTTTAAGCCATTTCAAATTACCATTTTTAAGAGGGGGATTTATTGAAGGAAAAGCATTGACAAATAATTATGAATTGAAACCCGGGAATATTTTGGGTCAATAACAACCTCAGAGCATTTTGGGTGGGTCAGTGCCATTGGTTATTTGGGAGAGAATTGCCAAAGGCAAGGAACAGCACAGACTGACCCACCGCAGACATCTCGCAGCAGAGGACTTATATACGGGCACAATGGGGATGGACTTTGGATGGGATGAGGGGTAATGACGGTAAAACACAAAGGGAATGAGAGAGATGGATGGCATATGCAACAGAGGTGCATGGATAGAAATGGCAAGACAACATTGGAAATGAGAGGAATAGGATTGGCTAAATTTTTCATAAAAAAATTCTTAGGAATTTTCTTAGTAATAAAATTTCAAGAAAAAAATTTTTGAAAAATTTATCAGCGATTTTTTGGAAAATTTTTGAAAAAACTTAGTAGTCCATCATAAAATTTCTAAAAAACGCTGAAAAATTTCTCAAAAAATTTTTTTTCTTGAAATTTTCGTACTAAGAAAATTCCTAAGATTTTTTTTATGAAAAATTTCAAGGTTTGAAAATTTTTTTAAAAATAAATTATTCTCGCTGTAAAAAATGACACAATGCGCTGATCAGACAGAGCGGGGAAAAAGAGAGAAAAAAAATTTTTTTTTTTTTGGAAATTGATGAAATACATTTTATTTATTTTTTTGTTAATTTTGGAAATATTTGCAAAATTAATCCCGGCGGCATCTGCTGACTATCGCCTTATCCCTTGTTTTTCTAAATAGCAATACACAAAATTGGTCATTGCAAATGTTGTTTTTCGACCACAGCGCCAATAAATTTGAAAAATTAAGCAAAAAAAAAAAAGTCCTACAAATTAGGATTCTCCCGTTTTGTTTCCCTGAGAATACTCACATCCTCAGGCAGTTCCTCGAAATGGTTGTGGTCCAACCGAAGTGTGCCGAGTTGCTGGATTCGAGAAATTCGGGTAGGTCAGCCGAACAAGACGATTTGAAGCAAGATTTAGGCTGACAATTGACACTGGTAGAACATCGACGAACATTTCCTGACAATTTAAATCTGTTTAGTACTGGAGCAGGACAAAACTCCGACAAGAAAAAATTAAATAATTTTTTTTTCAGATTTATAAATTTTTCATAAAAAATTTTTAGAATTTTTTTTTCAAAATGTAATGCAAAACAAGTTTTTTCAAAAATTTTTCAAAAGACGCTGAAATCCTTTTTAATTCCACCCCTCTCCAAAATAAAAAAAAGAATTATGTTTGTTAGGGGGTAGAGGAAGAAAATTTGTTGAGGGGTCACTTCCATTTTCATTATTATTTGGCCTCGGATTTTTAGGTTTTAACTATTTGTTGTGAATAGTATATTTTCTCCGCCTATTATTTAAAATTAGAGCAGTTTAGAAACACCTAAAATACCTATTTTGTGGTGTTAGCCTGAACAAAAAGTCATGAAATCAATCAAATGTTGAACAGTTCGCCTTGGCATTCCACACATCCCGTGCAGTGAATCTGTGCTTGGTTCGCCGCCATGCAAGTGACTTGCCTGCTGATCACCTAAATTCAAGATGGAAAATGTAGTCATTGATCACACCAAAATCAATGCAAAATTAAAAATCAGGCAATCAAAAACTGATTTATTTCGCCAAAACCCCCCAAAAACAGCCGGGAATAAATTAAAAAATCTTCAACTTACAATTAGAAATTTTTCTTTGAAAATTTGAAGAATTTTTTTTTAATTTTCAAGCGATTTTTTGAAAAAACTTAGTTATTCATCATTAGATTTGCTTGTCTGCTGATCACCTAAATTTGGATTGAAAAATTAAAAAAATATATATTTCAAACTTCGAAATTTTTCAAGAAATAAATCTTAGAAAAATTTTTGAAAAATTTTGAAAAAACAGTTATTCATCATTAAATTTCCTTGTCTGCTGATCACCTAAATTCAAGATGGAAAATGTGATCATTGAGCACCAAAAAAGCAAAGACAAAAATAAAACAATCAAAAACTGAAATCTTTCGCCAAGAGCACCAACAATTACGATGCACCCAGGGACGGTCCCAGGATTTCGGGTTGGGGGGGGGGGGGGGTACCTCCCCCGGGGCGACGATCATTTTTTTCAGATCACTTTTTTTTTGCGGCGGTTTTTTCAAGGACATTCTGGGGAACAAGGGGTCCGGCGCTGCCGATAGGCGCCGCCGGGAAATTTTTTTTTGTTATTTTAATGCGATTTGTTAACAGAATTTGTCCAAAAAATGACCAAATTTTGTGATTTTGTGCCATTTCTAGCAGATTTTCATCAAAAAATTGTGGATTTTTTGGTCGGGGGGGGGGGGGGGGGTACCAGCAAGGAAAATCTAAAATTTTCAGCAAATACTAATTTTTCCTTGAAAATTTCGGGTGAGGAGGGGCACTTCAGAAAAATTTATTATTTTCCAGCGATTTTTTGAAAAACAATAAATTATCATTGTAAGTCTTCAGATTTTGGTTACCTCGCTAATGCGCATTAAGCGATCGGCCGCCAATTGGTCCATTGGAGGCGGATGGATTTGCTGTTGTTTTTGTTGATCCGTTGGATTTGCTGAATCCGAGTGCTCATCATTTCCCTCTGTGATGGCTGCTGAATAAATTGCAATTGTTTACCTAATTTTGTCGAAATAATAAACCAAAGATGGGCACTTACAGCAGCTGTTCTCCATGGACAGTTTTTCCCCGGTTGGTGATGTTGTTGCTGCGTTGGCATCACTTTTTTGCATAATGGCCAACATTGCGTTGCGCAACTCGGTCAAAATGGCCTAAAAAATGGTGGCAAATATGGGAGTCACACTCAATTTCTCAAAAAAATAAAAATAAAATTTTTAATAATTTCAATTTGGATTTGCTTTTACCGCAACACTTCGGCGGAAAGACTGTGAAGAAAATGAAAATATTTGCAAAAAGAATTTTCGGTGCATTTCATTTCCCATCAAGAAAATTTTTTTACAATTTTTTTCTTGGGTAATTTTAGGCGCTGAAAACGCATCTTCTATTTATTTTAAGGTAACGTGCTAATCAAATAGCAGATACGTTTTTAGCGCCTAAAATTACCCAAGAAAAATGTTTAAAAAAATGTTGCAAAGGGTCACAAAAGGGATAAGTACGAAAAATAACTAGACAAATTTCTAGCAATTTTTGAAAAATTTCTAAGTTTTTCAGGGGAAATGACGCAGAAGGGTTGCTCAAATTTTAAATTTACTTTTTAAAATTTCAAAAAAAAATTTTCTAACCGTGAGCTGAGTGTTCTGCTGCTGGAGCTGCAGCAGTGCGGCATCCTTCTCGGCAATGCGTTGTTGAATTTGGGTTCGCTGGAAGCGATACAAAGCGATGTATTCGCCGATGCTTTCATTCTCGGACTCCAACGCGGTCAGCCAGTACTCCAACCGCTCATTGGTGCGCCGGTACAGCGCATTTTCACGGCACAGCGCTTCCAATTGTGTGGCCAAATTGGTGCCCTCCTCCGCCTTCTCGTCATGTTGTTGGTGGCCAATTGCCGTCGTCGTCTCAATTTGCGTGCCATTTTCGCCGTTGTCGCATGGCTGTTGCTGCTGTTGTTCTCCTGGCGGGGGAATGGCATCAGCAGCTAATGGTGACGAGGCGTCCACGGCAAAGTGGCGAACTGTTGATGCGTTTGTATCTGAACAGAGAGTAATATTGAGTGAGAAATCAAAAAAAAAAATTAGTAATTGATCCACCTTTTCGGTGCCGTAGAAAAAAAAACCGGGAAATTTGCCAATTTTGAGACCAAGTTTTTGAGAAAAAAAATATTTGGTAAATTAGATCCAGTGATGCTGTCGTTAGGCGCGCCGTTGAAAAAGAATTTAGTCAACTTCGAGTCAAATTTATTAAACAAATTGACTGTAATTAAAAAAAATATATATTCTTTTTAATTTTTCATTTCGGAAAGGGGGGGGGGGCAATTGCCCCTCCTGTGTTTTCGAATCTGTCGCAAATCGTACAGTAAAAACCTGACCCACCAATTATAAAAATTCCATAAAAACCGTTCAATTTGTCCCTCCTTCTCACCACGTTCATTGCCATCAGTCTGTAGACCAACATCACATGGACTCGCATTGGTGTTGGTAAAACTGTTCCCTGCTGTTGCTTCAGTCATTGTTGATGCTGTTGTTGTTGTTTTTGTTGCTGTTTGGCGTACTGTTTGTCCGGGAATGGGCTCCTTCTCTGTGCCCAAATGGTCGTTGTCATTTGCTTTCTGTTATTGGCGGCGCTCTCGTTGATCACTGCAATCAGTCGGTCCTGCAACTCCTTCAGTTGGCTTTTCAGCTCCAAATTCTGTGCGACTGCCCGCGAAACGGTCGCCTTCTCATTTTGCAGTTGCGCAGCAAGCAGAGAAACGTCCTAATGACGAAATTTTGAATTTTTTTTGCGGAGTTTAGGCGGCGGAGTTTTGACCTGCGCCGCAAAAAAATGACCGGCTAAATGTCACTGGGAAAAAATGTCGCCAAGACATAAGTCATCTGCAAACACCAAAAAAAAAAATTTTTTTTTTGAATCCCAGCTTAATTCTTTATTAAATTGTTTGATTAACAATAAGAAGTTTGAAGAAATTTTAGTTTTTTTACATTTTCAAAATTTATTGTTAGAATTTAATTAAATTTCTTAATTTATTTAAACAATTTGGCTAGACTGTTAAGTTTTCCCGGCTGTTTTTTACGGCGACGTTTCGTAATACTTTACGGTAATTTAACAATTTCCTATTCCTCCCGCCCCCCTTACTTCGTTTATTGTTGATTGAATGTTTTGCAACTGTTCAAGTTGGGCAATTCGAGACTGAGCTTCCGCCAACGACTGTTGCAGCTGGTCAAGACTGTGTTCTTTAAATGAATTTTGTTAAGAAATAGGCAAATTTTTCAAAAATTTCCCTCTTTTCCCCTTCGGCGGCGACCCCCCCCCCCCCACCTCTTTTACACCGGCCCCCCCTCGATGCGAAATGGTCAGACATTTTGGCCCTTTGCGGGCGAAATGGGGAGGGGGTCGACCCCACCCCGCCCCCCTTATTTTTTGTATAAAAGTTATACCAATTTCAATCGGGGGGGGGGGGGGGGGGTAAAAGAAAATGGGCATTTTTGCTTCATTTTGTACCTGTTCGACAAGTTTTTTCGCGTTGGCATTTGCCTGTGCATTTTCTGTCTGTTGTTGTTCCTGGACCAATTGCAGCTGTTTTTGCAACTCGAGCACCTTGTTCCTGTGCAATTTCAAATCGTCATCAAGCTTTTGTTGGATTTCTAAAAATTTTCAAATGCAAATTCTTCAAAATCTTTGCGAAAACAAAAAAACATTTTTGAAAATTAGGGGGAAACCCAGGTTCTAGTCGGTTTACGCGTCCCATGACACTTTACGCGTCCCATGGCATACGCGTCCCATCACATTTTACGCGTCCCATGACTTTTTGTGTCCATGGTTGGGATGTCATTCCGAGCCTCTAAAATTTTTCTGAAATCGGGATTCCGTGCCATCCCTGTTTAGGGTTGCTTTTACACTTCGATAAACAAAGTATACAATCAAGAACAATTAGATGATTCGAAGGTATAAAATTTCGATTGACGATTCGGAAAAAAAACTGTTTTGTGACGGGTAATGATGGGACGCGTAAAATGTGTTGAGACGCGTAAAATGTTCTTGGGACGCATAAAATGTGATGGGACGCGTAAAATGTCATGGGACGAGTAAAACCGACTAGAACCGAAACCCATACGTTTGCAAGAGGGCGGCCAGGGAAGGGGTCGTGCGTTCGGCGGTAATCTTCCCTCTTATTTGTTAGGGGGGGGGGGGGGGGGTCAAGGGGAAATATTGCGTTCGACCATTTTTGCAGTCGTGCCCCGGTTAAGGTTTTTTTTCTTTTCACACCACTTTTTTGCGACTCTTTTTCTAGAGATGGGGAGAAAGGACGAGTGCACTCCCGCTCTTCCCAAATGTGCCCCTCTTCGGAAAGCAAAATTTAAGAAATTTTTTATGTTTTGTTTCTCACCAGTAAACGCTTAAATTCATTTTGGCGTTGAAGATTGGCCGATGAGACTGAAAAGCACGTAGTGAATGAATGCGGATGTAACAAGGGGGAGAATGGGGGAAAAGTAAACCGCTATGTTCGGGCCAGCAAATTGAATGGTTTCCATCCCATTGCGCTTCATTTTGTCAAACAGTCGGTAGAAGTGGTTTAACTTTAGAAATAAATGTTTTTGAAATTGAATTTCGTGTCTATTTGCGACACGACCTTAGCAGACATTCAAAGCTTAAGAAATATTGAAGAGAATACTAAAATAACAAGGTTTTATTGGTACTTTTCCGTTTGGGGGCCCCACATTTTCTTAAATTAAAAAAGTCAACAAACAACGTGCTCCATGTGGATCAATTCGATTATATTTTGGCCAAATTGTTGCTTTTATGACTCCCAAATAGCTGAACCGCTGTTTTTGAATATTCAGCACGCTTTTTGTTGACGTTTTTTAATTAAATAAATGTGGGGTCCCGAAACGGAAAAGTACCGTTTTATTAATTCGACCTGGTGTAAGTGTACCAATGCATTTATTCAACAAATAAAAAAATTCAATTAATTCTGCTGATCAGGGAGAGGGTTGTGCATGGGATGGGGAGGACCACCTTCCTCCTCTTCTTCATTCGCCCAGGCATTGGCCCCGCCGCCGTTGGGCACTTCGCCGCCTCCGCCGCCGTTGGGCACTTCACCACCGCCGCCGTTGGGCACTTCTCCACCGCCGCCGTTGGGCACTTCACCACCGCCGCCGTTGGGCACTTCACCACCGCCGCCGCCCCTAGTCCAAAGCCACCAGATTCCAAAACCTGCGCCCGCGGCAACTGCCGCTGCCGCCACGACATATGGGGTGCGCATAATCTAAGCAACGAAAAAAGGAGTGAAAATAAGTTGGGAATTTTAAATTCAAGTGAATGTACAGGCTTGGGTGGAATTTTTGGTAAGATTGAATCTGGTCCCCCCTCCCATTTTCGAAAAAATTTTTTCTGGTGTTTTAGAGATCACTAATCATGAATATGGCATCCTTTTCGGCTAAATAGGTATGTAGACAGTTAGCATTTCATTAAATATTTGCCAAACATTTAGGTATTTAAAATTCATTTAAAGGGTAAGGCTAGGATGTTTTTTTTGCGGCGAATTTATGTTTAGCGACTTTTCGGCGATATTTTGTCATATTCCGCGATAATTTAACAATTTCCTATTCCTCCACTCCCCCCCCCCCCGTTTACTTCGTTTATTGTTGATTGGATGTTCTGCAACTGTTCAAGTTGTACAATTCGAGACTGAGCGTCTGCCAACGACTGTTGCAGCTGGTCAAGACTGTGTTCCTGTGCCAAAAAACTTTATTTAAAAAAAAACTCATTTTTAGAAATTGGATGAATTTTATTTTTGTGCATGAACGGAAAAAAGTGAAAACTCAAAAATAGGGCAAAATGGATGTCACCTGTTGTTTTTGTCGGAAATGCACGGTCAAAATTCCAAATTCCAAATTCTCACTGTAAAAAAGCAACTTTTTTAAAAGCAGACAAAATGAAATCGGTAATTAAGCAACATGGCATTCGTCATGGTAACAAATAAGTAAATTAGGTCACGCAAGATAAAAGTCGGAAATTTTTTTCGAAAATGCAAGCATTTTTATAATTGGAAGCGAAAATAGGTATGTGACAAATATTTAACGAAAAAAAGTGAATAGCTGGTGACAATGGGCACACCGACGAAGCCATTTACGCATTGAACGACAACGAAGGCAGACAAACAGTCGGCGAACGACGGACGCAAAAGACACGAGCCCGGACAGAGCAATCCCCTGGAATTAAATGAAATACATAATTGTTTAAAATTATAAATCATACAGCAAGAACAAATTTTTCAAAAGACATTTATCCCAAGTACAAAAACAAAATATTGCAGGACCTTGAATATTTTTTTCGAAATTATAAAAAACGGTGCATGCGTATTTTTGATATTTGGAGACCAAGTAAAAAACGATGCAAATATGCTAAAATTGATACGTATCGGTGTCAGCATTCGAGTGTCCGGTCGGGGACGGTCCCGGGGGAGAGGGGGGGGGGGGGGCATGGAGAAAGGGAACATACCGTTGGCGTTGTTGTTCTCCTGGCGGGGGAATGGCATCAGCAACGAATGGTGACGAGACGTCCACGGCAATGTGGCGAACTGTTGATGCGTTTGTATCTGAACAGAGAGTAATATTGAGTGAAAATCAAAAAAAAAAATTAGTAATTGGTCTCTGTTTTCGGTGCCGTAGAAAAAAAAACCGGGAAATTTGCCAACTTTGAGACCAAGTTTTTAACAAAAAAAATTATTTGGTAAATTGGATCCGGTGGTGTCGTTAGGCGTGCTGTTGAGGAAGAATTTAGTCAACTTTGTGTCAAATTTATTAAAACAAATCGATGTAATTTTAAAAAAATTATAATTTTTTTAAATTTTTCA
Organism: Heterodera schachtii; assembly: GCA_023374025.1. Lineage (NCBI taxonomy): Eukaryota > Metazoa > Nematoda > Chromadorea > Rhabditida > Heteroderidae > Heterodera > Heterodera schachtii. Next base: position 529,776 of record SIJG01000085.1, on the reverse strand, counting down.
TTTAGGAGGGGGGGGGGGCAATTGACGCCTCCTGTGGTTTCGAATTTGTCGCAAATCGTACAGTAAAAACCTGACCCAACGGATGATATAAGTTCCATAAAAACACAAACACCAATTTGTCCCTCCTTCTCACCACGTTCATTGCCATCAGTTTATAGACCAACATCACATGGACTCGCGTTAATGTTGGTAAAACTGTCCGCTGTTGCTTCAGTCATTGTTGATGCTGTTGTTGCTGTTTGGCGTACTGTTTGTTGTCCGGAAATGGGCTCCTTCTCTGTGCCCAAATGGTCGTTGTCATTTGCTTTCTGTCAATTAAATTTGTAAAAAATGTAGCAACAATTGTTATAAGTAATTAAAATTGTAAGTCGTAACATAACAAATGATGATCCTTTGTTATTTTGAGTGAAAGTTTTCAAATGGTTGGTGTGGGAAAAATCTGCTTTTGTGCTATGTTAATAGCCCCAACTGTCCTCTTCAAAATCACATTAAAAGGGTTTGATCAGCTTTTCAAAGTGGTGAGAAAAAAAATCCTTGAATAAATTTGGGTCGAAATTTTTTTTTTGTTAATTTCGTAGCAAAGCGTCGCCCTTTCGGCACCCGCCTCCCCCCCCCCCCCCTCCCCAGAAACCTCGCTTGGAAAATTTTATGGTGAATTTACTTTCTTTCAAAAAATTTTCCAAGAAACCGCTGAAAATTTTTCAATGACTTTTTCGTGAAAATAATTTTTCAGGAGAAGGAAACGAACTGCTCCCCGTTTGTACACCCTCAAAGGAAAATTTTTAGGACCGTCCTATTTTTACAATAGTTTTTTTGCACAATTCGATGATAAATTCCAACTCTGCTCACCAATTCGTCCTCCTGCTCCCCCTCGTTGTGTTGCTTGTTGGATTCAATATTGCTTCGGTTAGGCGTTCAACCGTGGCCATTGCGTTCGTCCGTTCGTCCTCCTTGGCGGCGCTGTCGTTGATCACTGCAATCAGTCGGTCCTGCAACTCCTTCAGTTGGCTTTTTCAGCTCCGACATTCTGTGCGACTGCCCGCGAAACGGTCGCCTTCTCATTTTGCAGTTGCGCAGCAAGCAGAGAAACGTCCTATTGACGAATGAGTTTAAAAAAATTAATAGATATTCAATTAGAATTCTTGTATGATTATTTCGGTGCACCACAAAAAATGGTCGGATAAATAGAGCCATGATTTTTTGGGGTCCCGACATTTGCGTCCTACGTCCAAAATCGGATTCAAATTTGAATTTTTTTTTTCAAGCTATAATAGCTCTAGTTAATGATTGTTTCAAACATTTACTGATTATCAATTTTCAGACAAATCTCTATCACTTATTTAATGCTGTCTAGGCGATCAGGGATTGAAAAGACTGATTTTGAACCCGATTTTAAACAAAGGCGCAAATTTCGGGACCGCAAAAGTCGGGACACGGGCTAAATGTTGCTGGGATAAAAAAAAAGACGCTAATTGTAAGACCTAACACACTGAAAAAAAAGTAATTCATTAAAATGTTTGTAGAATTTTTATAGAAAATTCATTTTAAGATCAGACTAGGATGTGAATTTTTGTTGTTTTTTGCGACCAATTTATGTCTAGACGATATTTACTCCGATTTTTGGTCATATTCCGCTAATTTTATCAAATTTACAATTTCCTATTCCTCCCGCCCCCCTTACTTCGTTTATTGTTGATTGGATGTTCTGCAACTGTTAAAGTTGTACAATTCGAGACTGAGCGTCTGCCAACGACTGTTGCAGCTGGTCAAGACTGTGTTCCTGTGGCAAAAAAAATTTTAGAAAACAAAAACACTCGGTTTAAATGCCGAACTGAATACAATTCACCGCACACAATTCCAAGGTTTCAACCCCTAGCAAAAAGCGTTTAAAAAATTGAAAATGCCACTTTCACCACTTTCAAAAAAAGAATAAAAATTAAATGACTCGTTTCTAAAATGTTTGTTTAAAAAAGCAACAAAAAAAAATTTTTTTTTAATAATGGAATGCTCAAAATTTCAAACAATTTTATTTGCTCGCCTTGTCTGATCATCGACTGATATTCCTGTCGCGACTGAATGCAAATTTTGGTCGGTTTCGCTGACACAATTGCCGAAGTGCATTGGCGATGGACAGTTGAAACTGCTGCGATTGGCGGCGGCGACTTTGGCGCTGGAAATATGAAAATTTTTTAACCCTAAGAAAAAAATTCAAAAAATTAAACTTTAAATAACAACGCCGGGTCCCAAAAAGTACCTTGATTTGTTCAATTAGGGGTCGCTAAGCACGAATCGAACTCAGATTAATAAAATTTCAAACCCCTAACCCCGAATTAGAACATTTTTTGATTTTCTTTTTTTTTGCAAAAAAATTAATTTTTTTCGCCCTCGCCACCAGCGTAATTCGAATGAATTTTGTTAACTTTCGGTTTTTCATATTAATGAATTGTTATCTCTTATTTTATTACCATATTAATGATCAGCACCCTTCTCAAATTGCTGTATATTCATTGAAATTTAACTGAAAGCAACTGAGAAAAAAAAAATGTTTTTGCCAAAAAAAAAATCGCAATGTTCAAATTCGAGGTTATGGATTCGAAATTTTATTAATCTGAGTTCAGATTCGTGCTTAACGACCCCGAAACCCCTGGAAGCATGTTATAATGCATTAAAAAAAACAATTTTTTTTATGTGATATAAACCACATAAGTACCGATTTTTTGACCATAAATGGCCAAATTTTTGGAGTTTAATGCATTAATTGGGGGGATTGCTAGAAAAATTTCAGGCAATTACAAGTCGCTCGCCTTGTCTGATCATCGAGTGATATTCCTGTCGCGACTGGATGCAAATTTTGGTCGGTTTTGCTGACGCAATTGCCGAAGTGCATTGGCGGTGGACAGTCGAAACTGTTGGAATGGCGGCAACGACTTTGGCGATGACGGCACATTGGTGGGAGATGAACGTGACGGGACGCAACAACTGTTGTTGGCATGCCGTTCAAATGCAGCAGCAAACACGGGCAAAATGCTTTCAGGTTGTCTGCCTAAAAGCAAAAAAATGCCAAAAAGATGATTTCAACAATGTCAACCCTGTTTGTTTTGTTCATGTAAACCTGTGATACGTAAACTGTCAAGTTCGGGTCAGCAAATTGAATGGTTGCCATCCCATTGCGCTTCATTTTGTCATGCATTGGCGATGGACAGTCGAAACTGTTGCGATTGGCGGCGGCGACGACGGCACATTGGTGGGAGATGAACATGACGGGGCGGAACAGCTAATGTTGGCGTCAACGGAATGCCGCAACAATCCCCTTCAAATGCAGCAAAAACTTGCAAAGTGCTTTAGGGTCTGCCTAAAAGCACGTAATTTCCAAAAAGTGTGGTTTTAACTTGGTTACTCTCGTTGTTTTGTTCGTTTAAACCTGTGACACGTAAACTGGCAAGTTCGGGTCAGCAAATTGTCCCATTGCGCTTCATTTTGTCAAACAGTCGGTAGAAGTGGTTTAATTTTAGAAATAAATATATTGAAACATGCTGAATTCCCAGTCATTTGTGCGGTAATACATACATATGTACAAATAGTATGAATGCTACCCTCCCCCTCCCTTTTTCGAAAGTTGGAATTTTTTCTATAATGAAGTTATTCATTGGGGAATTGTAATTGGTGATTCCGATTCTGAAATCAATTTCGACCAAATTCGAACACCGAACTCGGAAACAAACAAAACTCGAAAACTCATTTTCAAAATTTACATTCATGCACCAAAACCTGTCCAAATGCACGGAATAATAGCTTTTTGTTCGCCTAATATTTTTTTTCTAGCTTTTATTGTATTAATATGGCCGCGTTAGTAGGTTGAAAGATTGCATGAAAACCATTTTATCAGCCCAAAGAACAATTAGTAATGTTGTTTCGTGCGTTTTCACTGTTTTGGTGTACATACTATAAATATGAATTTTATTGAATGAATTTTCGAATTTTTGTTCGAGTCCTTCTTCGAGGCTCGAATTCGGTCGAAATCGATGTAAGAACTGGAATCTCCGACCATAAAATCCATAAAAAGGTGGGGCAGCAGGGGATTAACCCCGCAAATCAAATGATGCAAAAACAATGGAAACGAATGTGAAAGTCAATAAACTTTCAACAACAAAAAAAAAAAAAAGGAATTGTGTCGTTTTTCAAAAGTGCATTACCAAATATGTATTTAACATGTTTTGGGAAAGAGAGCGAGAGATAAAGGAAGAGAGAGAAAGAGATAGAGAGAAAGTAAGGAAGAATTGAGAGAGAGAGAGAGAAAGGTGGGAGAGAGATTAAGAGAGGGAGAGTGAAAGTGATTGAAGAGTGTGAAAGAGAGAGAGAGAAAGGAAAAGAGAGAGAAGAGATTGAGAGAGAGAGGAGGAGGAGGAATAAAATAAGGAGGGAGGGGGAAAATGAATGGAAAAGAGAGAAGTATAAAGGAGAAGAGAAATGATATTGGGAACGGTAGGGGACGGTTCGGTGCTCAACGTTTCGGTGCCAGCCCAAGTTTTGGACAACAACTTTTTTCATTGTTGACCAAATCTAATAATTTTGATATCTTTCGAAAGCTTTATATGTTTAGAAGCTTTTTCTAACCTATTGCTATGCGATTAGACAATTACCAAAAAAGTTATAACATGAAATAACAAAAAAACCAAAATTTTGGAAGTTTTTTCTTAATAACTTTTTTACAAGTTAATTTTTTTTTTGAAGGCTAATAGAGCTAGTGAAGGGCTTTCGAATGATACCAAGATTGTTAGATTTGGTTAACAATGAAAAAAGTTATAGTCCAAAACTTGGGCTGGCACCGAACCGGCCTGTTCCGTTTGGGAAGAATCAAGATTTTAATTTCTTTTTATAATAAAACAGAGCGGTTGGCGCCGTGAAGCGGCGCCCAAGCGCTCGTATTTATTTAACATGTTTATCATTATAATACGGTATCACATCGTTGTCAAGCATTAAAAATAAACAATTTCTCTATTGTATTCATTTGTCCTATAATAATGCGGTTATACGACATTTGCGCCTATGCCCACAAATCGGTTTCAATTCTAAGCTTTGCAATCACAAATGGCATACAATTTGGGTGCACCCCACACGCCGCTAGAAATTTTCAAAAAGAAATTTTTTTTTTTTTTTTTTAAGAAATTTTCAAAAAACAGTATAAATTTCTGATCATTTCAAAAATTCACAAAAAAAAGCATCGTGTTAAATCGCATTCTTTCAGAACTTTACTATTAATGTTGATTTGTGATTGGGAAAACTATAAGTTTTAAATCATTTTTGTGCATAAGTGCAAATGTTGGGGCACGAGTAATAATGTGTAAAATATTTTCCGTTCGATCGTCAATTAAAGGACCAAAAAGAGGAAAGAGACGGAAGACGAAAAAAGAGACAACAAGCGAAAGGAGCATTTGCCAAGAAGAATGGAATTAATTATTTGAACAAATTGACATATTAGTGAAAAAGCAGCAATTCCCCGTAATGTTTAAGAAAGAATACGTATGGTATTATGAAGAGAGCCCGGCGGATTTTTAGGTGCAGAAATCGGAAATTGATACCTAAATAAGTGCCAAAATAGGCACCAAATGTTGAAAACCCCCTAAAAATGTATTAAAATTGATGAAGAATGGAAAAACCATTCAAAAAATATACGTAAATTGTGGCAAAAATTTCAGTGTTTTTTGAGGAAATTGATGTTAAGGCGCCGAAACAGGCTAAAACCACAAATTGGTGGTATTTTAGGTGTTTCTAAATTGCTCTAATTTTAAAAATGGGCGGAGAATTTACCATTAGTTCTCTTTTGAAAAATATTACCAATAAAAAAAATAGCTAAAACCTAAAAATACGAGGCCTACAATAATTATGAAAAAAGGAAATGACCCATCAACAAATTCGCATATTTTCATTCCCTTCCCCCAACAGCCATAAGATGGATGAACAAAAAGTCATGAAATCAATCAAATGTTGAACAGTTCGCCTTGGCATTCCACACATCCCGTGCAGTGAATCTGTGCTTGGTTCGCCGCCATGCAAGTGGCTTGCCTGCTGATCACCTAAATTTGGATTGAAAATTTTAAAAATATATTTCAAACTTCGAAATTTTCAAGAAATAAATATTAGAAAAATTTTTGAAAAATTTTGAAAAAACTTAGTTATTCGTCATTAAATTTCCTTGTCTGCTGATGAAAATGTGATCACTGATCACCAAAATCAATGCAAAGACAAAAATAAAAACAATCAAAAACTGATATCTCTCGCCAAGTGCCGGTGCACCCCAAAACATAGCCGGGAATAAATGTAAAAGTTTTTTTTGAAAAAAGTCGGTAATTCATCCTTAAATTTCCTTGTCTGCTAATCACATAAATTTTGATTGAAAATGCAATCACTGATCACCAAAATCACAATCAAAAACTGATTTATTTCGCCAAAACCCCCCAAAAAACAGCCGGGAATAAATTAAAAAATCTTCAACTTACAATTAGAAATTTTTCTTTGAAAATTTGAAGAATTTTTTTTTTAATTTTCCAACGATTTTTTGAAAAAGTTATTAATTCATCATTAAATCTCCTTGTTTGTTGATCAAATTTAAGATTGAAAATGTGCTCACCAGAATCAATGCAAAGAAAAAAAAGCAAGAAAAGTACGAATTGTTTATTTTACGAAAATGCGAAAAAAATAATTTTCACCCAGAAATCACCAAAAATTACACCAGAAATTTTTTTTTAAGGACCAAAAAGCAAAAAGTAAAGTCCTCGGATTTCGAATACCTCGCTCCGTTCCAAAATGCGCATTAAACGATCGGCCAACAATTGGTCCATTGGAGGCGGATGGATTTGCTGTTTTTGTTGATCCGTTGGATTTGCTGAATCCGAGTGCTCATCATTTCCCTCTGTGATGGCTGCTGAATAATTGCAATTGTTTAACATTTTCGAATAAAACGGATCAAAAATGGCACTTACAGCAGTTATTCATGGACAGTTTTTCCGTCGTCGTTGGCGATGGTGTTGCTGTGTCACTTTTTTGCATAATGGCCAACATTGCGTTGCGCAACTCGGTCAAAATGGCCTAAAAAAGGGTGACAAAAATGGGAGTCACAGTTAAACTGACAGAAAACTAAAATTAATTATAATAGTTTCCAATTTGGATTTGCTTTTACCGCAAAACTCCGTGAGGAAAGACTTTGAAGAAAATGAAAATATTTGCGAAAAGATTTTGGGTGCACTTCATTTCCATTCCAGAAAATTTTTTTACACTTTTTTCTTGGGTAATTTTAGGCGCTGAAAACGCATCTAAAAAAGTTTTCGGGAGGGGATCACAAAAGGGATAAGTACTAAAAATAACTAAAAAAATTTCCAGCGAGTTTTGAAAATTTTCCTGTTTGAAATTTTTTTATTTTTTCCGGGGAAATGACGGAAAAGGGTTGCACAAATTTTAAAATTTTCAAAAAAATTTTTTCCACTAACCGTAAGCTGAGTGTTCTGTTGCTGGAGCTGCAGCAGTGCGGCATCCTTCTCGGCAATGCGTTGTTGAATTTGGGTTCGCTGGAAGCGGTACAAAGCGATGTATTCGCCGATGCTTTCATTCTCGGACTCCAACGCGGTCAGCCAGTACTCCAACCGCTCATTGGTGCGCCGGTACAGCGCATTTTCACGGCACAGCGCTTCCATTTGTGTGGCCAAATTGTTGGGGGTGGTGCCCTCCTCCGCCTTCTCCCCCTGTTGTTGGTGGCCAATTGCCGTCGTCCTCTCAATTTGCGTCCCATTTTCGAAGTTGTCGCGTGGCTGTTGGCGTTGTTGTTCTCCCGTTGGGGGAATGGCATCAGCAACGAATGGTGCCGAGGCGTCCACGGCAAAGTGGCGAACTGTTGATGCGTTTGTATCTGAACAGAGAGCATTTGTTGAGTGAGGGGGCGGTGACAGAAGGGGCAAACGAAAAAAAATTAATTAGTAATTGATCCATCTTTTCGGGGGGACGGGACAATCTCGCCGCAGAAATTTCAAAAAAAAAAAAATTTTCAAACGGAAATTTTTTAAGGATAATTCTTAGAAAATTTTTTTATAAGTAAATTAAAAAAAAAAAACTATTTGCTAAGTTTTTTTTGAAAATATTTCGAAAAAACAATAAAATTTCATAAAATTTCAAAAAAAAAATTGCTGAAAAATTTTCAACAATTTTTTTTCTTAGAATTTTCTTGTAAAAAAAAATCTTCGAAAAATTTTTTCCTTGAAAATTTTCTAATTGTAAGTTTGTTTTTTTTTTTTTTGAAATTTCTGCGGCGAGATTTCAGCCGGCGAGATTTCGGCGGCTTGATTTTGGGGTGCACCCCTTTTCGGTGCCGTAGAAAAAAAAAAACGGGAAATTTGCCAATTTTGAGACCAAGTTTTTGAGGAAAAATTTGGTAAATTGGATCCGGTGGTGCCGTTAGGCGCGCCGCTGATTGTGAGGCAGAATTTAGACAACTTTGAGTCAAATTTATTAAGACAAATTGAGTGTAATTTAAAAATCTTGAATTTGTCCCTCCTTCTCACCACGTTCATTGCTATCAGTCTGTAGACCAACATCGCATGGACTCGCATTGGTGTTGGTAAAACTGTTCCCTGCTGTTGCTTCAGTCATTGTTGATGCTGTTGTTATTGTTTTGTTGTTTGCGTACTGTTTGTCCGTAAATGGGCTCCTCTGTGCCCAAATCGTCGTTGTCATTTGTTTTCTCTTGACAAATTGGACAGTGTACAAACATGATCATTCAGCGAAATTTAATGCTCCAATCGAATGTGTGCTATGAATCACAATGCTTTAATCCTGCAATTTTGATCATCAATCTGCGATATTTGAGTTTGAAATCTGTAAAACGATGTGTGCAAGCGTGCCCTTCGGACCCCGTTCCCCGACCGACGGAATTTCCTTTTTAATTTCTTCAAACAGAAATTTTCTCAAAAAATGTTTTAATTTTCTGATCATAATGTAAATTTTGCGAGAAATCAAACAGTACCCCGTTTTGAATTGGGTTGGTCTCCAGACCCATTCGTTTCGCTTTGTGCCCAAAATTTTCACCGGTCATTTAAAAATTTCAGCGCCAGGGAGAAAAAGCAGGATTTGTAGTCCGTTCTTCGCCAAAACATTTTTTGGATCATTTTAGGGCATTTTTTTTTTTTAATGAAAAAGCCGTAAAATGGGTCTAGCGGATGCCGTTGGGCACGGCCGGGAAAATTTTCGGTAATTTTATGCAATTTGTTAAAAAAATTAAAAATATTGAAAACAAGGCATTCTATTGTAAGAACTCATAAACAGTGCAGTACAATTCATGGATCAGCAAAATGCCAATAAATATTAACCGGGAAATGCCGAAGAAGAAGTGCCAATGGCTTCGTTTTCCTTGCTTTTTTCCAAGGCCAATTTCACTTCTCTTAGCTCGTTTTGGAACGACATTTTCTCTTCCAATGCAACGGATAAAGCCTAAATGCCAAAGAGTTGAAGGAGTTTAGCTTAAAAAATTAATTTAAAAAATGGATGAATGGCTTACATTTACCACTCAAATTTTTCAATTCTTCCCAATTTACCATTCGAAGTTGCTGGATTTGTTCAAGCCCAGTTTTGTGTTGGCCATGCTGTTCAGCGAGTACACCATAGGCAGAATGGAGTTCAGCATAATGACTGTGCTAAATTGGGAATGAATTAAAAGGCGTGTCCTAAAATCTAAAAAAACATAAAAAAAATTTTTAAAGCATTTTTTGTTATGCATATTGACAAAGTTATAGCAGTATATCAAGAGAAATACCAAACCAATTTAGGTTTTATAATTCCAAAATATGCCAGGAATTTAGACATTCAAATGCAAAAAAAAAACTGACCAATTCCCGATGTTTTGACTGCAATTCGCTGAATTCCTGCTGTTTATGAGCCAATGCAATTCGAAGTGAAGTAATGTCTTCCTATCGAAAAAGGGAATAAAATTTATTAGGGTCAACAAAAAAAAACAATTAGAGATTGGTTCGAAAACCAAAAGGGGACCCTTTGGTCTGTAAATTTTTGTAATTTTCACTTTTTTAAAATCTAAAATGGCAAAAAAAAAATTATGATTTATCTTCAAAAAATGTTCAGTTTCAGAAAACAAAGGTTTTGCAATCCAAAAGGGTTTTTCCCTTTGATTTTTGACCCCTACTCAAAAAAGTAATTTTTTCAAGTGCTGGTAACAATGAGATTTTTGAAACTAGAATGAATAAGGAAAGTGTTAAAAAAGAAATTACATTTTCCGTGCCAACAATTTTTGGCAACGAATGGCATTTGTCAATTTGCTGTGGCGGCAGTCGCTGATCCTTATTATTGAACATGTTCAGCGCATTGTCATTGAGTGCCGTTGTTTCTGTTTTTGCTGACATTGGTGTTGATCCATGGGAACTTTGGTGCGAAAAAGTGCCCTCCTCGGAATGTACACTTTGTTGAGATTGAGAAGACTCATCTCCCCCCGTCTTCGGTGATAGAAAATCTGTGCTACTTTCGGTGGCCGACGATGCATTGTCCAACAAGTCAACATTCACACCCAAAACGGCGGCATCCGACTCATTAAGCGAACTGCGACGGCTTTGTTTTGTTTGGAATTTTCGAAGCTGAACATGCAGAAAAAGCAAAAACTTTCAATGTCCCATTTTAATTGTACCAAGACACGTGCCCGTAGCATTTTTTCATCCTCCTCATTAGCACTCATTCTGCCGACAGCAAAGTGATAGTTCTAGAGAACCTATCTATAAAAAAACAATCAAAGGATTTACTTTAAAACCGGCATTTTGCCCGTGCCCGTGGCAATCTCTATATTTTTTGGCATTCTGTTTATTAAATTCGCTTGACTTGAAAATACAATGATTGTCAGTTGATACGGTATAAAAAGGCTTTTTTAAAGAAAGAAAATAATAAAAGGAAAAATAATCGAATGCAAGCCGAGATTCTCGGTCACTTATTCATTTTTTTAGCAATTTGTCAATTATTATAAGAAAAATGAAACAAAGTCGAAACGGGTCCACAATTGTCTTTTGCACTTTGCAGAGGCCTTTGATTAATAATTGGCCATTGTTTTTTAGTGTCCAATTTTGTTTTTAATTCACAATTTCTCATTTTAATAATTCATTTCGTATAATATCTGCTCTTCTTGAGTATGCTCTCGTGCAGCTTTGTCTAAATTTAGCGGCATAATGGGGGAGCTGATGAATTGGGAACAATGGACTGGTAATAAAAGCAAGCGCCGATCGGTGACGCTTCGGTAGGACGGAGATGGATGATGAGAAGGGATTTGGCCACTGATCGGATGGACTTCTCCGATTTCACAAGCCAAAAGGGCAAACGCAAAAAAAAAAAGTGGAAAGATCTCGAATTAGTGGACGATTTGAATGGAGAGCGATCGGCGAGTGGGCGCAGCGAACTGATCACTTTTCGTCACCCATTCTCTCGTTAATTGTTTTGTCCAAAGAGTGCATAAGCACTCACTTCCACATCCAACTTTTAATCCGACTCGCTACTGCTGCTCGAGAATTCCTCGAGACTCTCGCAAGAGTGGAGATCGGCCCAAGTTTTGTGATATAGCTCAATGGCAATGAGACTTTTATCGTGCTGAATTGCAATGCCGAGTTCTCGACCGGCATTCGCATTCCTCTCAAATTTCAGTGCCTTCCCCGGCTCCCGGAAAATGCGTCAGTAATACAAAATTTCTAAAATAAAGTACATTAGCATTAGGCATTGTATTTCAAAAAGTCAAAATTTATAAAAACTTCGTCTGAATTTTTCCAAATAGGTTTTTTAAAGGATTTTTGAAATTTACCCAAATCCCAAAAATAAATATACTGTAAATGGATTGTTTTGTAAGCTTTCCACTGACCCATTTTCCGGTCACGTTTTCCCCCCTCCCTTTTCCTCACCTTTTGACCATTCGTTTTTTTAGAGTTGTACGTTCCTGATTTGTCAGCCAAAAAGTCCCGGTTTTTCAATGCGAAAAATGCCGGACCGGTTTTCTCAAAATTCTCGGTCCCGTACAACTCTAGTTTTTTTCTCGCTTCATTCATTTTTGCTTTTGTCTCAATGTTCGCAGATGCTCGTGGTTGTGCCGCCCTTCAAATGATGGTCCCTCCCGCCCATTTCTTTCTGTGTTGGCTTTTCTCGGCACTCTGTCCGGCATTTTGTCGCATGTCAAATGCAAAAGTCGACCTCTGTGAATATTATAGGTCATTATTACCAGACTAATTAAGCATTTACATTGGATTTTTTCTCCTTCTGCTGCCAAATGAGGACGAGGATTTAAATATCTTTTTTCGTAAATTTCTTGGGAAATTATTATATACAATAATAAAATGCAAAATAATACAATAAATTTTGTTTTTAAATTTAATTTGAAATTCCCAATTGCTCTTCATCACTCCCATCCATTCAGAGCCATTAACAAGCTCCAAGAACATCCGGAATGTGTCGAAGAAGAAAGTGAGAAGCCATAAACCAATAATAATTATAATAATACCTAACGACCTAATAGTCATTAAATTGAATTGTTTTGATTATGTTGACGAATGCTAAAGTGTTAAATTTTATTGGCGGGAAATCGATCCCGCGCCTCCCTAACAACAGGGATGGCACGGAATTCCGACTTCCGACATTTTTGAAGCCTCGGAATGCCATTCCCTGCTCCCTCCACACATTCCATGGGAAACTTTTCCATTAAGCTACCGTAATTTCAAAGGGATATTTTTGAACTCTTTTTTTCTCGTCAAGCTTCTCCTCCCGTAATTGCCACTTCTCCGAAAGACACAGTCAGCAGCGCTTCATCCGAGGAGCATAATGAACAATTGCCCTCCTGCTCAACGTAAATTTTTCATTCACTTTTTGCCAATTTGTGCCAATAATTTCATTTGTTTTGTCTAAGGCGAGCCCACCTGTTCCAATGCATTGCCAAGTGAGGATTTGATAGGAAACAATTTAAAAAAAATTAAATTAGTGCTAAAAACTGCAAAAATATTTTAGGTTTTTAGGTTCAAAAAAATAAAACCTAGAAAATAGGTATTAATAATCCGAAAATTAGCTTAATAACCACGAAAAAAAATATTTTTCGTGCTTTTGAGGTCACTGGGAGCTCAGGAAAAAAATAGGCCAAAACCTAAAAATCGCATCTCTACTTATTAATTAACATTCTCAATATTATTTCTCTACAACTAATCTTCATTCATGCCTAATTAAACCCATTTTTAATTAATTAGGTCTGACGAATGCCCAAGCAGTGGCCAATTGTGCACACAATCCGATGGTCTCTTGTAATTGATAAAATAAACTTAAATTATTTCTTTTGTCCGTCCTTTAAGGTTCTCACTGCTGTCAGGATGTGATGCAGGGTTTTGGATTTTGAATAAATTTTTGATCAAATTCATTCATGTTAATCCCCCCACAGGGATCCCCGTGAGTCACATCAAAGCAAAGTCGGGCCATTGTCCTCCGCCAATTGGCATTTCCACGCTGCAGGACGGAAACGTCGGCTGTTGGCTGGACACCAACTGTCCCGGCATTCAGAAGTGCTGTCTCGAGCCGAACCCCGGCTCACACGTGGCCGCACGCCGAATTTGCCGGGACCCGGAAGGCGTCAGCAGTCAGTTGAGCACGAGGCGAACTTGGGCGGCTAATAACTAATCTGCAGAGAGATGACAGACAAACAGAGAGAGAGAGAGAGAGACACCCACCAAAATGGAAAATGAAAAGCTACCGTATTTATTGAAATTGAAACCCCGCCGGGGGTTCTGTTTTTCAACCCCCCTCAAAAGGGGGGTTGTATACAGAGGGGGGGGGGGGGTCTATTTCAACAAATACGGTAATTTAACTTAGGACAGAGAACATATAAACGAGATTTTATTGGCCTGAAAATGCCGAACTTCGTGACCAGTCTCGGCATGGGTTGGGATATATTCCGACCTACCACAGTGGGTGAAAAATTGGACGGTCTATTTAAGGAAATTCTTCAAAAATTCACAACTATGGTGTCAAAAATAGAGTAAGAATTTTTATCCGCATTTAGTCCATAAATGCATTTTTAAGCAATTTGGAAGTTAAGCATAATTGTTTTTCTGGACAAAATTACATTTTAAACACATTGCCTCAGGTGAATCGATTTGCACACTTCCTCTTGGTAATTAGCCTGAGCAATTATTATTCCCATCATTAGTGCTTTGTTTAGTGGTCGGCACTTGTACAGCTTTCGTCACTCGCTATTATTTTGATGCCAGCTCGGGCAAATGCAAACCATTCCAGGTGTTGTTTTTGGTTTAAGCCTGCTCGAGAGTCAAAATTTTCGAGATTTTATTAATTATTATGAGACTCGAACAGCATAATCGTATCCATCAGTTACCGTATCACTCTGCTCAATCTTCCCACACATTACAGTACTCTGGCTGTGGTGGCAATGAGAACAATTTCCAATCGCTCCAATCGTGCCATTCCACATGTGGTCTTCTGGGTAATTCTTATTATGGCAATTTTTTCCCCTCAATTTGTCACCATTTTTAGGGATAAAGGGGACTCCGTCTTGTCCGGGCGAGGCCAACGCGGAACTGAACTGTTTGTTGCCGCACGCGGACGCATGCCACACAGACTCGGTAAGCCAATTGTAAGTTTGTTAGAGGCAGTGCCGATTTTGAAGCCTTTTGAATTCTTCTTACCCTTTTTTTGCTTTCCATTAGCTTTTTACAAAAAATTGGTAATTAGTGGAGGTGTATGTGAGAAAAGGGCCAATTTAGCTTAAGTATTGTGAATATTTTTTTGTTTGTTCGAAATTAGCCAATGGGCGGGGAGATTGTCCTGTCAAAAAAACAAGGGGACTGTTTTGATTTTCAAAAAATTTTTTACGATAAATTTGTGAAAACTCGTTCCCTGCTGAGGTTCTTGGGAGTCCCTGATCATAAATCTGACATCTATTTTGACAAAATTTCTAATTCCTAACCCGAACTCGAACAAAAGTAGAAAATACAATTTTTGGTTTGTGATTTTTTTGTTCGAATTTAGCTTATGAAATCGGAAATGGTCAAAATGATGTGTGATCAGGTGTACCCAAAAAATGTTTCGTTATTCAAGATGTTAGCTGTGCTGTGTTAATTGAAACAATTTAAGGATTGTATGGGAAGAGACGGCGGACAACAGCCGGTAAGCTTAAAAAGTCAAATGGACTGACTTTTGAACAATTTGAAGCAATTAGGGCAATATTCAGAGTTGCTGCATGACAAAGTGCGGATATCGCATTTGTTACGTTTACTGAAGCGGACAATGACCAGAAATAATTTTATTTACATAATCGGCGTTTTGGAGGAGGCCAAAGTACGAAAAAGAAATTTTTGAAATTAAACGCTAATGAACTCATTAAAGATTGTAAGCAATTAAGCATTTTTATTTCAATTCTCAATTTTATGCATTTTTTCGTAAATAAATACGAAAAACAAATATTTTATTTAACATACTTAAATCGAATAAATATTAATAAACCTAAAAAATGAATTTTTTGGATGTTCTTCATACACTTTTTCAATTTTATTATCCTTCCAATCTTTTAAAAAAGCATAAGCAAAATTCGGTAACACATCAAAACCAGCAGCTAAAATGCTTTTACCTTTCTTTCAAATTTGATGATTCCTTATTTAAATTGTGTTGAATTGGTCTTAAATTGTTTTTGCGTTTAATTTGAAATAACATTTAACCGCATAAATCCTAATTTTTGTGCCGAATTGTCCCCAAGTTGCGGTCGCGGATCACGCAAATCGTGTTCATAATGACCTATTTTTTGTGATTTCGAGCCTCTTTTTTCTTAAATAAAAGTTTTTTGTCAGCTTCGACAGTGTAATTGCAATTTCGAAAGGAATTTTTTTGAGAAAAATAATCCAAGTTACAAGAATTTTTTTTTACAAATTTGAATAATCACTATATTCCTTTCCTCCCAATAAAAATTATTTTATTAATATTTATGAAAATTTGCAAACAACATAAATTTACGTCAGATGCATATGATTTGCGTGGTGAGTGAGGCGATCGATGTGCTGCACTTTTTCTGCCAACATTTTTTTTGCATAATTTTTATTTAATTTTTTTTTGTAAATATTTTATTTTCCATTGTAAAAGTGGCTTAATGCCAATGCCAGTGCCACCTGTTGCAAATGCTTTTCATTCTGTGCTGTCTTTTGCCAGCACTCTCTCACCCTTTCTCCCGCTCCCGTGCCACTCTCTCAAAATGTGCGGCCCTTTTTGGCCCACATTGACTTTATTAGCCCATCCACCTCGTTTTTTGGGCATCCCGCGCTGTGCCATCCACCGCATCAGCATCATCATTAATAGCATTGTCATTACCTGCTAAAAATGTGGCAAATGACGCGCATAAAAAGAGAGTGCCAACCCGGAGATGAACCCACTAATTTCTTGCTCCAAACCAAACAAATCATCTCTTTTTTGCCACCCGTGTGCCAATGTCGGTGCCTGCCAAACTCATTTTGCTGCTGGTCGCTGCTTCATTAGTTGCGAACTTTGTCTTGGGTATGGACGGTAAAAACGGAGGTCAGTTCAAAATTGGCAAATTTAAAGCACTGATAAATAATGAATGGTAATAATATTGACACAACATTTTATTCATCAGCTGTCGCTGAAAAATCGCCGAAAACGCCGACAGATCCAAACAATAAATTGCCGAAAAACACAGAAAAATCGAATGCACCGATGAAGACCAATAAGACAAAGAAGATAGACCGTAAAAAGGAGAAATAAAATAATTATTAAAAAGAAAGAATTAAAATTAAATCATTCTTTAAGAAAAAGAAATAAAATAATTATTAAAAAAAAAAATTTAAAATTAAATCATTCTTTAAGAAAAAAAATGATAATAAGGACACATTTAATGAGAAAGCGGAATAATAATGAAACAATTATTTTGTAAATTTAGAAGCCGTGCTTGAGGGGGTGAGCAAAGAAATCAAATTTGAAGACATGGACGACGACACTCCACCAGCAGCAGCCACTGGTGTACCATCGAAAAAGCCGAATTCAACCAAAAATCAGAGAGGAGGGAACTGAAGACAGGCAAAGAACAAGCAGTAGCACAACCGATTGGCTGATTTTAAACGGATTTTGATCAATGAAATTTTTTTGTTTTTTTTTCTATTTTAAATATGCTGAAGAAAAATTGTGATGATTGAAAACTCAACTTTAATTTTTCCAGTAATTAATTCATATTTCTAAATTAATGCGCAATTAATCCCTTTGTCTTACAAATTAGCTTATCTTTTTCGCGACAATTTACGAACATTAAACAAATTTAGGGCAAAAAGTACATCAGAAACCAGGTTTTCAGTTATTTTTGGCCATAAGTTTGTTCAAAATTGACGAAAAATTTTTGAGATTTTGCAGACTTATAGAGAGGACACTTAGTGATATCGAATGATACCAACAACACTCGATTTGGTTGACAAAAAAAAAAGTTACAGCCAAAAACATGCTGGGGCCCAAACGTGCCGGGGCCCAACTGAGCGAGTCCGGATAAAGCGGCACCGGAAGGGGTATTTTTTGGTTTCACATACCCCAAAATTTTAAAAAATATGTCCAACAAATGCACGGAGTTTTTTGACAGCACAAAAGGCTGGGAAAATTAAGTCACGAAAAATCTCAAAAAAGTCAACTAAAAAATCTTAAATATACTATTTGAGTTTCCGTCACAAAAAAGTGTGATTCAAATTAACGCGAAAAAAACATAATGCCAAACAAAAAATATTTTGTAAATGAAAACAAAGAAAAGATGATGCAACAATAAAAATTGGTTTTCGTCACTTTCTTTGTTTTAGTTTTTGTTTGGTTTGTAGAAATTTTAATTTTTCTGATTTTATTATATTTTTTTATCGTTTTTTCTACATAAGCAAGTTAAATATTAATATTAATAGATTAAAATTCTAATTCAATAATGGAAGTAGTTGTTTTGTATGAAAGTGAAAAGAAAAAAGGAAGTGAGAAAGAGAGAGAGGAGAGACAGAGAGGAAGAAAGCGAAGGAAGAGAGAGAGAGAAACAGAAAGAAAGAAATCGAGAGATCTCTATAAAGAAAGAGCGAAACAAGAGAGAGGGAGAAAATTATAGAAAGAAAGAAAGAGTGAGAGAGAGAGAGAGCAAACGAAAGAGAGTGAAAAAAGATAAAGGGGATATAGAAAAGGACTGGAAAGGAAGAGAAAGAGAGAAGAGAAGAGAGAAAAAGATCAAGAGCGTGGGAAGAGGAGACAATAGAGGAATGGACCGAGAGAGAGAGTGAGAAGAAAAAGAGTAAGGAGAGATAATAGAGGAAAGGAGAGAGATGGAAAGAGGAGATAAAAGAAGAAAAGAAGGATAAAGGGAGAAAAAGACAGATAGAGAGAGAGAGAATGCGGAGAGGAGGGAATAGAGGAAGGGAGAGAAATAGAGAGAGAGAAGTAGAGCGCGAAGAAAAGAACGACAAAGAAAGAGATAGACGGAGAGAGAGGAGTGAAATGGTTGAGAGAGAGCATAGGAGGGAGAGGAATAGAGCGAGAAAAAGAGAAAGGAAGAGAGAGAATGTGTGAAAGGAAAAAAGAAAGGGAAGCTGGAGAAAAATAGTGAGAGATTAAGAGAGAGGCAAAAAAAGGGGGAGAGAGATTTTGAAAGAAATAGAGAGAGATGGAAAGTGATTGATAGAGAGCGTGATAGAAAGGAGGGCGAGGAAGGTGAGAGAGGAATTGAGAGGAAAAGAAAGGAAGGAGAGAGAAAGAGAGAAAGAAGAGCAGAAAAAAGGGAAAGAGAGAAAGAAATAGAAGAGAGAAAGATGAGAAAGAGAGAGAAGAAAGGAAAGAGGAGAGTAAGAAAGATTGAGAGGAAAGAGAGAAGAAAGAGAGAGGAGAGAAGAAAGGAATGAGAGAGAAGAGAAGAGAGAGGAGAAAAGAGAGATGATAGAGAAAAAAGAGAGAGAGGATAGAGAAAGGAGAAGAAGAGAAAAGGAGAGAGAAGAAGGAAGAAGAGAGAGAGAGAAAGGAAAGGAAGAGAGAAGAGAGGAGAAAGAGAGAGAAGAGGAAGAAGAGAGAAAGAAAAGAAGAGAAGAGAGAGGAGGGAGAAAGAAAGAAGAGAAAAGAAAGAGAGAGAATAGAGAAAGAAATAGAGAGTAAAAAAATGATTTAGAGTGTGAAAAGAGAGAGAGAAAGTGAGAGCGGGAGAGAGAGAGAAGAGAAGAAGAGAAGAGAGGAAAGAGAGAGAAGAGAGAGAGAGAATAGATGTAGAGGAAAGAAAAAGAAAAAGAGATGATGTAGAGAAAAAGAGAAAAAAGTTGAAAAGAGAGAGAGAGAAAAAAGAAAAGAGATAAAGAGAGGAGAGAGAATAGAGAGAGAGGAAAGAGAGATAGAGAAAGAAAAGAAGTAAAAGAGTGATATAGAGAGATGAAAGAGAGAGAGAAATAAGAGAAGACAGAGAGAAGAAAAAGGAAAGGAGATAATAAGAGTAGAGAAAGAGGATAGAGAATAAAGAGAGCGAAAGAGAAGAATTAAGGAAGAGAGGAGATAAGAGAGAAAGGAGAGAGGGAAAGAGAGAGAGAGAGGGAGATAGAGAGAAACGAAAATAGAGAGAGAGCAAAGAGGGAGACTAGAGAGAGAGAGTGAAAAGAAGAATAAGGAAGATGAGAGAGAGGGAGAAGAGAAATAGAGGAGAGAAGAAAGAGAGGTAGAGAGGGAGGGGAATAGATGGGAAAGAAAAAGAGAGAGAAATAGAGTGAGAGAGAAGAAAGAGAGGTAGAGAGGGGAGGGGATAAATGGGAAAGAAAGAGAGGTAGAGAGGTTGAGAGGGGAGGGGAGTAAATGGGAAAGAAAGAGAGAGAGCGAGAGAAGAGAGAGAGAGGGGAGGGGAGTAAATGTGAAAGAGAGAGGAGGTAGAGAGGGGAAATAAAGGAGAAGAAAAATGATATTCTTTAAAAAATAAAATAATTAAATTTTATTAATGTTTTAATTTCTTTGAGAAACAGAGCGGTTGGCGCCGCGAAGCGGCGCCTAAGCGCTCGTCCTATATAATAAAGTTGAGTGTTTGTGTGTATGTGTCATGGTTTGAATGTGGCGTTTGGCGTTGAGTTGATTTGCTGTGGGGAGAGATTGCATAGAAAAAGAGATGGAAACGAAATAGTTAAGAAAAAGATGAATGCAAAAGAAATAGTTAGAAAAGGAAAAGATTTCTCCTCCCATGCTGTAGTGGTTAGAGGGAGGGAAGGTAGGAAATAGTTCACTGTCTGCCTGTCTGTCCACGCGGGGCAGCGGCGGGTGGGAAGGGCAGACAGAGGATAGACGCGTGCGGCTGTGCAGCAGCAGTCTGCTGGACGCGTGCGTGTGTGTGGGAGAGGGAGGGAGTGGGAAAAGAGAGAGAGTAAGAGGAAAAGGAAAAGAAATAAGAGAAAGGAAAGGGAAGGGAGAGACAATGGTAATTTTGTCACGCATCCCTTCCTTATTTTCATCCCATCTTTAATTATATAAATGGGCAATAAAAGAGGAAGGAAAATTTTTTACAGATAACACATGTGTTGATTTGTCAAAACGAATTGTTTGTTATTGTATTGTTATGAGATGACACTATTGTGCCTCTTATCCATGAGACACAGAAGTGAAATTTGTCAGTTTTTTAAAATGTATTGTTTTGCGATGCACACTATTGTGCCTCTCATGCTTTAGAGATAACACATGTGTTGAATTTGTCAAAACGAATTGTTTGTTATTGTATTGTTATGAGATGACACTATTGTGCCTCTTATCCATGAGACACAGAAGTGAAATTTGTCAGTTTTTTAAAATGTATTGTTTTGCGATGCACACTATTGTGCCTCTCATGCTTTAGAGATAACACATGTGTTGAATTTGTCAAAACGAATTGTTTGTTATTGTATTGTTATGAGATGACACTATTGTGCCTCTTATCCATGAGACACAGAAGTGAAATTTGTCAGTTTTTTAAAATGTATTGTTTTGCGATGCACACTATTGTGCCTCTCATGCTTTAGAGATAAGAAGAGTGCGAGGCCGCGAAGCGGCCGAGTGAGTACCTTTGGCGCAGAAAATTCTTGAGAGGCGCCGAAGGCCCCCGTACGAGGCCGCGAAGCGGCCGAGTGAGTAGATTGGAATGCCGTAAGGTTGAGTCTTGAGTCCCGGTCATTGGAATGTCATATAATTGAAACCCAGTGATTGGGATGCCTGAGGGTTGAGTCCAGGTGATAGAAATGAAGAAGAATTGGTGAGACAAGTCCCAGTGATTGGAATGCCGAAGGATTGCTGAGTTTGAGTCCAAGTAATTGGAATGCCGGAGAATTGAGTCCCGGCGATTGGGATGCCAGAGAATTGAGTCCCGGCGATTGGGATGCAGAAGTGCTGAGATAGAATTCCAATGATTGTATGCCAGAGAATTGGGTCTCATTGATTGTAATGCTAATGAATTAAGTGTCCCAGTGATTGGGATGCCGGGGGGGTTGAGTCCAAGTGATAGAAATGCAGAATTGGTGAGATAAGTCCCAGTGATTGGAATGATGCCGAGGTGTTTAAGAAATGATAAGCAATAAAAGATCAGCAGAATATTAGAAATGTTGTGCCATAAGAAATTGCCGAGGGACGGGTGCGAGGCCGCGAAGCGGCCGAGTGAGTACCTTTGGCGCAGAAAATTATTGAGGGGGCCGAAGGCCCCCGAACGAGGCCGCGAAGCGGCCGAGTGAGTACCTTTGGCGCAGAAAATTCTTGAGAGGCGCCGAAGGCCCCCGAACGAGGCCGCGAAGCGGCCGAGTGAGTACCTATGGCGCAGAAAATTATTGAGGGGGCGGAAGGCCCCCGAACGAGGCCGCGAAGCGGCCGAGTGAGTAGATTGGCTTAAGGTTGAGTCTTGAGTCCCGGTCATTGGAATGTCATATAATTGAAACCCAGTGATTGGGATGCCTGAGGGTTGAGTCCAGGTGATAGAAATGAAGAAGCATTGGTGAGACAAGTCCAAGTAATTTGAATGCCGGAGAATTGAGTCCCGGCGATTGGGATGCAGAAGTGCTGAGATAGAATTCCAATGATTGTATGCCAGAGAATTGGGTCTCATTGATTGTAATGCTAATGAATTAAGTGTCCCAGTGATTGGGATGCCGGGGGGTTGAGTCCAAGTGATAGAAATGCAGAATTGGTGAGATAAGTCCCAGTGATTGGAATGATGCCGAGGTGTTTAAGAAATGATAAGCAATAAAAGATCAGCAGAATGTTAGAAATGTTGTGCCATAAGAAATTGCCGAGGGACGGGTGCGAGGCCGCGAAGCGGCCGAGCCATAATAGTCATTTTTATCATTCATAATACAACACAATCGTACAGCCTAGCGGTTGCGATGCGCCGAAGGCGCATTCAACCGCTAGTGATAAGAAAATTATTGACAAAAAAGTCACAAAATTCATAAAAAAAAACGCCAAAAAGTTACGAAAAATGCAAAAAATCATAAAAAATAGCCAAAAATCACGAAACAAATAAAAAGGTCCTCAAAAATTAGGCAAAGTGAAAAAAAAAAATTTATTTTTAACAATTTCTACATTAACATTTTTAAATTGAGATCGGATTTTTAGGCACTAAATTTATAAATAGGCACCTAAAATAGCATTTTTTGTCTAAAAGAATCTGATAAAATTTTGCTTACTATGTCTGTCTTCTAAATAATTACAAAAAATTTCTGCAGGATTTCAATTGCCTTTTCACCGATCGGATTATTTTTTGAAATTTTCTTCGCTAAAATTCAAAATTTGCCTTAAAAAATGTAAAAAGTCATGAAAAAAGTCACAAAAACGCAAAAAAGTCGTAAAAATCACAAAAAGTGGAAAAAACTCACAAAAATGCATGTTAGAAGCTTCAAACAAAGTGTAGAAAACACTTTTTAACTCATTTTAATGTCATTTAAAGTCAGCAAAAAAAGTCATTTGACTTAAATTCCCACCCCCTAGTAATGAAGTGAGAACGAATTTTTGCAAATAAACGATTTGTTTCTAAAATTGTTCCACTAATTAGGGTCGGCCCCCTTTTGGCTGTCTCAAAACAGTAAAAAACAGATTTCTTCTGTCATTTATTTTACTGTTCTTATCGCTTGTCATAAATGTGTCAACATTTCGTAGCAATTTCTCGGTAATTTAAATACAAAACCGGTTTCCCAGGAGTTGAGTGTTTGAATGAAATTCTTTCCTCTGCCAAAACAAGCCTTTAACATTAGCTTACTAAATGAAGAAAAAAGTATCCCGATTAGTCAAGCCATAAATAAGTTATGGTGCCGAAACCAAATTGACCCAATTTAAATCTGAAAAAAATTCCTACTATACTAACTTTTGATGAAGATCAAAAAGTCTTTTACACCAACTTGATCAGATCACTCCTTCATGGTGATCTGAAAATCCGAAAATGGCTTAAAATCTGGGAAATTTTCGAAAAAAGTCTTAGGGGGTTAGAGAAATTGGAGAACCGGTTACTTTTGCACCTGACTGTATAATTATAATTTTCTGTAAATTTTTGCGGGTGGTCCGACACTCAATTCTCAAAAGTGGACGCGTCGATCAACTACAAACTGTGCACATTGATGTTGTCCAGGGGCCTTTCAGAATTACAAACGACAGAGACAAACGACAAACGATATATTTGTCGTTAGTATACGCCGTTTGTCGTTTATCATCAATCAGAATTAAAAATTTTGTCGTTTGTCGTCTGAAATTAGGCGTTTGTCGTTTGTCTCGGAAATTCTGATTGGTTTTTACGACAAACGCCAAATATACTGTGAAATTTGATAATTCTGATTGGACGACAATTCGGACGACAGAGACAAACGACAAATGGCAAAACGATAAATTTGGATGACAAACGATATATTTTTTTTGTCGTAACGACTTATTAAGAGACAAACGACAAATTTGTCGTTTGTCGGTCGATTTATCATTTGTCGTTCCTATTTCTGAAAGGCCCCAGGTTGGATGTTGATGGTCACCAACAAAACTGTACATCATTTTATTTTGTTGTCAAGAGGAAAAAATTGCCAAAATTCTTTATTAATTGATCTAACAATAAGCTTAGTTTTAGTAATCAAATTAAAAATTATTTCAAATTCCAAAAAACTATGTATAAACCACAAAATTTTACATTTCATTCCCACTTATTTCCAAAATTTAGTTCAAACTTAAATTTTTAAATCCCAGATGCTCTAAACAGTTGTTTTAAACAAGCGTTTAAACTTTAAAGTGATTTGTGTGCGATAACTTGACCCTAATAAATTTTTGAAAAAATAAATATATTTTTCAAAAACATAAAATTTAAATCCGATTTTTGGCAAAGGCGCAAATGTCTGCACGCGCAACAAAAGTCCAATTTTTTGAAATTTAACGAATTTTCATCTTGTTAAGACAATATATTTGTACATTCTTGTATTAAAAAAAGTTCTTAAGGTGAAGAATAGTCGGTCGTTTACCATTGAATTTCGTGAATTATTGAATTGAAAACCTTCTTCATAAAACATGGAAAATTTTATATGGGCGAAAAGAGCATCAATAAATACTCATATAATATTAATATATTATTATAAAATAAGGAAATTAAGTAATATTCCCTATTATTATAATAAATTTTCAATTTAGTGACCTGGCTTTTCAAAAATTCCGGGACCGGGACCTCGAAAAACGGGGAATTCCCGGGCCGCTCCCGGTTCCGCTCTACTCTATTTTAAGGCAAAATTTGGATTTCCGAAAAGAAAATACCGAAAAACAAAGGTTAAACCGGTGAAAAAGCAATTGAAATCCGGCAAAATTTTTTCGTAACCCAGTATATTTCTATATATTGTTTTTAAAATATTGTCTTTTTTATTGTGCCTGATTTTTGAAGACTTTTTGTATTTTTTGTGACTTTTTAGCATTTTCGGGCTTTTTCGTGACTTTTTTGACAATTTCTTATGACTTTGCACAAAATTGAAAAATACCAAATAGGCTCAAAAACGCAAAATTGGGTCAGTTTGTGGACCCTGTGCCCGAGGGGGGTACCTGAGCCATCGAGTCGTAGTATTACTTTTTGGGTTTGATATTAGGCTAATTTAAATGCCGAATTTGACAATGCATCCATTATAAAAGCATATATTCGTCATATCACATGTCTTTCAATTGCCTCACAAAAATATTTCTTATTTCATATTGCCATTCATTGAATTGCATTGATTGACTTTATTAAGACTTAGAAATCTTTTATTTGCTAATTTAATGGTTTTCAGCAAAAAAAAAAACTCCAAATTATGTTGCAAATGAATTTTGTTAATTTTTTATTTGGATTTTTTGCCGTTATATTTCTTAATTTTCCGACTCAAAATGATGGCAATGGCACAGTTCTCGCTGTTACTCCAAATAAAAAGTTGCAACATTTGAATAGGGCTCCTCCATCTTCCAATCCATCGCAAATGCCAAATAAAATGATAAACAGATTTAGCAGTTTGAAACTCGTCGATGATTTGGATGCAAAGGAAATTGAACTGTTTGCTGATTATGTCAAGAAGGAAAATAGTGTGGCAAACGAGGAGGGGAGCGGAGAAGCAAAGACACGAAAGATAAGTTCAAAGAAACATAAGGGGGAGGCGGTTAGAGAAAAGGGAGACACCGAAACAATTGAAGAAAGCATTGAAGAGAGCGAGACGGAGAAGGAAGAGACGGTTAGAGGAAGGAAAGGAAAGAAAACGGCAAAAGAAAATGACAGACTGGTGGAGAAAGTCAAGGGGAAGACTGTTAGAGAAAAGGGAAAGAGTGTTGAAGAAAGTGAAGGAACAAAAGAAAAAAAGAAAGGGAAGAAATTCAAAGAAATGGGAGACAAAATTGTGGAAATGAATAGAGAAAAAAAGAATGGAAATGAAGAAGAGAATGAAACTGTTAGAGAAACGGACGGAAAAGCCTGTCCAGTGCAGGCATTTGCGGAACAGGTTGTTAGAGAAATGGAGAAAGGGAGTGAAGCGATGAAAAGCGAGACTGTTAGAGCTAGGAACGAAATCGGAGAAAGTAGCGGCGGAACAGAGGAGGAAAAGAACAGAGGTAGGAGATTTATCAATATCAAATTATCCGGTCCACGTCAGTTAGCCCTCACGTTTGGGCCCCAGCATGTTTCGGTTATAATTTTTTTCTTAGTCATCCAAAACCAAAATTGTTGGTATCATTCGAAAGCTTTACATGTTTAGAAGGTATTATAATATATCGCTTCGCGATTAGACAATTGCTAAAAAGTTATAACTAGAAAATTGCAAAAAGTCAAAATTTTTGAAATTTTTCTTAAATTTTTTTATATGCTACAAAATCTTTTTGTTTTTTGTAAGGCTAATAGAGCTAGGTGAAGAACTTTCGAATAATACCAAGAATGTTGGATTTGGATGACTAAGAAAAAGTTATATCCGAAAACATGCAGTGGCCCAAACGTATGGGGCCCAATTGACGGGTTCCGAAACAATCAGAGAAAAAAAAGGAAGCAAATTCAGAGTTTGAGGAGAAGGTTAAAAAATTCAAAGAACTTATGGGCGAATTTTCTAAAGCGAATAAACAAGGTGAATTTTAAATTTTTAAAAAGTTAATTAATTTTCTCCTCCCAACAAAAAGGAAACACAAAAAGGAAAAGGTTAATTTAATTTGATTTATAAAAAAAATATGAGAAAAAGTAAAAAGCTTTTTAAAGTTCTGATCAGCCAAAAAAGCAGCGATTTAAACAACAGATCGAAAGCTTTTGCAACGAAGAAAGACGAATGTCGAGGAGCAGAAGCATCACACCGAGCAGAGAGAAGATCAATTACAAGCAAATGATTTTTAAAGCATTTGTCATGTATTTGTCGGTTTACGGCGAACGAATGGACGCAAAAGTATTTTTTAAAATTTAAAACCGTTTTTAAATGGGTTTTTTTAGAAATGCCAATACATTGACGCACCACAATTTTTGGCTGGCCCAAATGGAACAACAAACTGTACATAAAAACCAGCTGGGTACTTCCGGGTTTGCCACTTCCCCCTGGAATATATTTTTTTTACATTTTTTTCAAGGGTAATTTTAAGCGCTCAACACAAATCTCACGTTTATTGTTTTCACGTAACTCACGTAAAATAGGTGACAGCCTCAAATAAATGTCAGATTCGTGTTCAGCGCTTAAAATTTACATAGAAATAAAAAATAAATTTCAGGGAGGGTGGAAAAACCCGGAAGTACCACCTGACTGAATTAGCTAATATTTTCTAAATGCATAATTAAGTGATTGATGGACCAAAAGCGTGCAATGAAAAAGTGGCATTGGAAATGGGGGAACTGCTGAATTCGCTGAACGATGCACAGATTGAGAAGGAATTGGAGTGTGTGTGCAGCTTTTTCAGAAGCGGTTGATGGCATTTTTTCAGAAGCGGTTGATGGCATTTTTTCAGAAGCGATTGATGGCATTTTGGGGGTGTCCGATTGTTTTTGCCTCAACAAATTGTGACGGATTTTGTTGCGATAAATTCTCTGTTAAAAAATTATTAGCATTCATTTTCATAGAAATCTGAGGAAACAATGATCGTTACATGGATAAATGGCACTTCTTGGGCCAAAAAAACGAATTTTATTTTATTTTTTATTAGTTAGAAACTCAAAGGAATTGGTGGTCGTCCAACCGTGCTGTTAGTTTTCGACAGTGTTGATCTCGACAGTAAAGCTTTTTTTTTTTAAACGATAAATCTTTCTTATTTATTATTTACTTCAATTATAAATTTTGTATATCCAAATTGTATAATAATATTAATTTATATGTACATTAAATTATGTAGAAAACCAATTAAAAAGTACTGTCGAAATCAATCACTGTCGAAAATATCTGCTGGTATGGCTGCATTATTCTATTGTACACAATTTTACTTTTTTTTTTTTAAATTAAAATTTTTATGCATAAAAAGTGTGTCTCGAGTTATAGTTTCGGGAAATTTTTGGTCTTGAGCAGTTTTAATGGTCGTGGCTTATTCCTCATATTATTTCCTCTTTTTTAATTTTATCATTTTTATTAAAATAATAAATCAATCTTCTTCTGTATCTCATATGTAAAATGGCATTTTTTCCAACACAGCCAAAGGCGGCGCTTGCCGCTTTCTTTTTTCATCAGGCACTTACACAATGTTTATACATATTTGCCATGTGCCAAAATTGCCATAAAATTATTTTTCTCTGCTTATTTTAATCGCATTTAAATTATAATTAAGTAAAAGCAAAAAAAAAAAAAAATATATAATATATTCATTAAAATTATTTTTTTTTTTTAAAGATTTTTCTAATTTTCAATATATTTTTCTGACGTAATTTCTTTCATTTTACATTATACGCAATAAAATATTGCAAAATATATCGATTCTCATTAGTAATTATTAATTAGTAATTACTGTTGGACAGAATAAAAATAAAAAATTCTCATTTCATTAGTATTAATTTAGTCTAATTCACCTTAAATCTCAATTTGATTTTCTAATGCTTTTTTATATTTTCCATTTTCTGCTGATTATTTTAATTCACTTGCAAAAAGTGAATTGCAATGATGAGAAAAGTAAATGAAAAATTAAAATTGGAAATTATTTCATATTTTTTAAATTTTAAATAGGTTTCAAAGAATTGTTTGATCGCATTATTAAAATCGAAAAAGAAAATGGAAAACTGAGGGGAAAATTGGATCTTTTGGAGCAAAAAGTGAGGAGTATGCAAATAACGAATTTCAAATTGAACGACGAATTGAATGAGGTCGGAATTTATGTGAATTCGACAGGAAATTCCTGGGAAAAGTGCCATCCCAATTTGAAAATTGAAGATGCCAACAAATTGACAGTGCAGCGAAAAGTGCCATTTAGTAAGAAATTTGATTATATACCAAAGAAAATAGAGAAAAAAGAGACAAATTTGTAATAAAAAAAAAAAATTAGACTTGGCATTTAATAGTTAACCAAAATACAAATTAAAAAAATTTTATTTTTCGCTTTTGAAATTAAAAAAAATAAAAAAATGTATAAAAATTTAATCAAAAACTTTATATATTAATTATAATGATTGATAATGATAATAGAAGAAGCTTCTTCTTCTGCGTCGACTTCATCACAGAAAACAATTGAACCTTTGCAAGCAAAACAGAAGCAAAAAGTGCCGATCATTTTCACATCACCGGCGGCATCATCAAGCAAAAATGAGGCTGCCAAAGCAAAATGGGGCCAAAAAGGAGTGGCACGACTTACTTTAAAAATGCCGGCTTCATCAAAGCGAAGTGCCGAAACGGCACAAACAAAAGGAGGGCAAAAGTTGCAAAAGCTTCTGCTATCACAAAAGGGAAACGAAATTGTGCAGGCAAAATGGGGCCAAAAAGTGCCAGGACTTTACACTTACTTCGAAATTGCCATTGATTGCGGGTAAATAAATTAGTTTTTGGAATTTAAATTCTTAATTGGGTACATTTTAATAAAAAAAAAACATAGGGATTGCTTTTTTGTTGGAGTTTCGCCGCTTCTCAATGCGAATTTGGGTGTCAATTTATGCGAATTGCCAAGTGCCATTGCGTACAAAAGCAACGGCCAATTTTGTGCCAATGGCGACGACATAATTCAGCATGACGAGAAGCCCAAAAGTCAATCAGAAGTTGCATATGGCGCCGGCGATGTGGTCGGATTTGGGTACAATGCCAATGCATACTTTGGCACGAAAAATGGAGAATTAATTTGTGAGTGATTTAAAAGTAAAATAAAAGTAAATCTTCAAAGATTTTAGGGACTCATAATAATTTGGTTCGATCGGCAACAAATGATGCCAAACTTTTCCCAACAATCAGTTTTTGCGGGTTTGGAAATGCCAAAATCAAAGCCAACTTTGGCGAAAACCCATTTCAATTTGACGTGGCCAATTATGTGTTGTCGAATTTCCTGCTGTGATTTCGTTTACAAATTCGGTTTAATTGTTCCATTTCTTAATTTGTGCCGTTTTCATCCGCTGCATTTGTATGCCAAAACTATTTATACATATAGTCAGTCATAAATAGAACTCGCGTTATATGCAGACAATCATAAAAATGTACACAACTTTTCCAAATTCTTCATTGACATAAATTTAAAATTTAAAATAGGTTGCAGATGGAAATTACAAATACAAACAATTTTTTAAATAGTTTTTAAATAAAGTTCAGTTTGCCCATATTTTTTACATTCATTTTATTTTAAAATACTTTTGGCACTTTTCTGCGGATTTTATGAGTCATCTTTTGAAAAGAGTCTTTTTCAGAAGGTCTTTTATCAATCCTTGGCAGACCAATGGGGTTTTTGAGCCTTTAAAATTAAGCTCCTGTTTATAGCTATGAAAAAAAGTACGGTAATTAATAGGGTTGTAAATTATATGGACTAAAAAATGCTGAATATGGACATAAAATATGGACTAAAAAAGCCCGAAATATGGACTAAAAAGCCCAAAAATGGCCAAATATGGACCAAAATATGGACTAAAAAATGCCAAAATATATGTTGTAAACCCTCAAATTCCCAAAAAAGGTTGGCGCGAAAACCCCCAAAATATGGATTTATATGGACTAAAATTCACCAAATCAAAAAATTTTAACGCTTAAATGCTATTTTTGAGCCCCTTTCTTCATAGCATATGCGCAGAAAAAATATGTTAATCCATATAATTTGCAACCTTAGTAATTAACAAAAAAGGGATAATAAAAAAAAATAAAGAAATTTGTTTAAAAAATATTTTTTATTAAAAATTGAATGTATAAACAAATTAAATAAAGTGTCTTAAAGAATTTTTATATTTATTTATTCAATAATTTTTTTTTTCATTGGCTAAACAAAAAATTTTTCTACGGGAAGAAAAGGCTCCTTTTTGCCGCTCCAACAACAAGCATTGACCGTTGCTGTTTCCTTTTTGGTGGGCAAGGACAACTGGAAAAAAGAATTTAATTTAATTATAAAATAATAAAATTTAAATTAAAAAAACTGACTATCCGCCGTCCGCCTGTCTCTGTCCGGATTGTCCAGCAATTCCCGGGAGTCCGGCACGTCCGGGCTCGCCAACATTGCCCGCCATTCCGGGAAAACCGCGTTGTCCCGGCATGCCGGGCCCTGCCGGTGTGCCGGGCATGCCCATCGGACCCGGCATTCCGGGCATGCCGGGCGGGCCAGGAGGACCGGGCTAAAGTTAAAAATAAGGATAAAATAAAATTTTCGGAAGGTTACCGCTCCCATACTCCCGTCATTCGCATCTTGGCCAGGAAGGCCAGGTTGTCCGGGGTTTCCCGGTTGGCCAGGGAATCCGACATCGCCGGGTGGTCCAGGGGGACCAGGCTAAAACTCGGGTTATACATCCTAATGATAATACAATGACGAACAAATGTCCGAGATGGCATTCCATGCCACCCCGGCTCTCCGTCTGGCCCCTGCTCGCCCGGGGGCCCGTAGCCGCCGGGCGGCCCAGGCGGGCCGGCTGGGCACTGTTCGCAGCTGGTATCATGTGTGCAACCGGCCACCTCGTGCCCGTGCATGCCGTCTTGCCCAGGATGTCCCGGCTCTCCGTGCTCGCCCGGCTCGCCGTCGTGTCCAGGCAAACCCGGGGGGCCGGCTGGACAGTTTATCGCCGCCTGTGCCGTTTCG
This sequence comes from Heterodera schachtii, assembly GCA_023374025.1. Taxonomy (NCBI): domain Eukaryota; kingdom Metazoa; phylum Nematoda; class Chromadorea; order Rhabditida; family Heteroderidae; genus Heterodera; species Heterodera schachtii. The sequence continues at coordinate 498,114 of SIJG01000085.1, read as the reverse complement.
GCACCGCCAGAGACGCGACTACTCATTGCAGCATTGGAATAGCCGCCACCTGAGGACATTTAAAGTGACACATCGCCAAAAAAAAGCATTTATTGGCACAGCGTAAGCCGAACGGACCAGGCCGTTTTCGTACGAGTCCAAGTTTTTGGTTATAACTTTTTTCTTTGCCAACCAAATCCAACAATCTTGGTATCATTCGATAGCCCCAAGTGTCCTCTATTAGCTTCCAAAATTTGAAAAAAATTCATTATGTTACAAAAAAGTTATGGCCAGATGAACAGAAACAACCATTTTCCGAACTTTTTTTTACCATAAATTTTTTGAAACCTAACGAAATTTTTGTTGAAATGATGCAGTCTAATAAAGGATATTTAGGGCTATCGAATGATACCAAGAATGTTGGATTTGGTCGGCAAAGAAAAAAGTTATAGCCAAAAACTTGAGCTCGTACGAAAACGACACCGACTCTAAGAAGAAAACTCCTGTTCACTAAATATGGAAAAAGAAAATTTTGCTTTTCACCTCCTGCGCCTGACGGTGCCACTTGGATTTGCTGTTGCCGTGCGTAACCACCGCCGCTTCCCCCGCCGGCTTTTGGGTAATAATTGCCCACCGATTCTGAAATCGATATTCAATTAGTTTCTTAATTAATTATTTCCATTAAAGTGCCAATCATTTACGTGTGTTTTCCACTGTCTGTTGTTGTTTCTGCTGCTGCACCAATTCGTATCCTTGTCCGCTGATGCTTATCCTCAAAGTGCCGCCGCCGCCCCCACTGTTTCGGCTGACGCGTTTTCCGCGCGAGGCCAACCAAAGGAGGGCCGAATGGTCACCCTGTGAATCAATTTTAAGCTTAATTGATCACTCATTCCCATGTTGGCATTATGTTTGACCACCTGCTGCTGAATTGCCTGCATTTCGCCCCAGGCGTTGTTGGCCAACACGCGAAATTCGTCCATTTCCAGCAGAACATCGGCGTAAAATGTGTTAATCTCCTTAATTTGGACATAATTAGACATATTTTAAAAATTTCAAATTAATTTTGCGAAAATTGACTAATTAATAAATTATTATTATTATTTTCCCTTTATATAAATTTTCTTTTTGACTAATTTATTTGCCGAATTTTACATTAAAAAGAAGGCCAATGATAAGCAAAGCGACGAGCACCACAAATCCGCTGAGAAATGACGAAATTAGGACAAAGCAACGGACATTCATTATTTAATTACTTTGAAAATGAACATCAAATTGAATTCATTAAGTCAAAAATGCGCGGTTTCTCCCCATTAAATATTAAATTCCCAAGGAAATTAAAGAAAAAATTATAATGAATAAATACCAAAAGTAATTTAAGTAGAAATTACGGGAAAAACAATGGACAATAAACAAAACAAACAAACAAAAAAACAGACGAACAATGGACGAATGTATGAAAGAAAGAGTGAATCAGCAGCTGAACCATAAAAGCATCGGCCAAAAGTGTAACCATCGCACGGGGCCAATTAGTTAATGCGTTTCGCCGGTCAATTAGCCGCTTTGATTTGCGCACCGATTGTTCTGCGCTGTTTTTGTCCTCACCGATGTCTGTGGTGGAAATTGCGTAACAGCGAATTGATGGATTTGCTGGGGCAAAAGCAAAACCATTTTAATTTATTAATGATATAAGGATATTAATGTTAATAATGAATAATAATTAAAATAATATTTAAGTGGACTTTCAATTTTACCCAGAGGTTCAAAAATAAATATGAATATCAATTCGAAACAGAGAGTAGTCTTGAATTCTATTTATTCTCATCAGAGCCTTAAAAAGGCCTTTTGGCTTGAAAAATAATTAAACCCAGTCAGTGATCAAAAATTTTTGGAAAGGACTCTAGAAGTCTTTTTTAGCTATTTATTTAGAAGAAATGCCTATTGAAATCTTCGTTTTTGAATGGAGGAAATAGTGGGAAATAGTGTGTGTTTGGTGAGAGAGACACTCTCTGCTGCTCGCTTTTCCCATTCGCTTATAAAGGCAAATAAATCCCTCAGCCTCCGCCGAGGGTCGTGGCGGGCCCTTGTGACCCAGCGAGTAGGGGGCGAAGGCGGGCGGGGGGCGGGCGTGCGCCGATTGGGTGTCGCGACCAAGGGCCGCGTCGACAGGGGCGGCCCGGGGGAGCCCGGGCTGTCCCGGTCGCACAATGAGGAGAGCAACGGCTCAGGCCCGCAAGGGAGCAGGCAAAATCTCCCGCGCGGTCACAGTGGCTCCGACCGCACCCGAGAGCATCGCCAGCCAAACGCCCACCGCCAAGCTTTTTTGCTAATTTTTCAAAAATTTTTTTTGTCAAAAATAAGCCAGGAGAGTAAATTTTTATTTTGCCAAATTTTTACCGAAAGTTTGACTGGAGAATTATGAATTTTGATGTCCAAACTAAGTAATTTTTATGCTTAAAAACTTGCGAATTTAAAGTGGAAAATTTGCTGGTAATACATTTAATTCTGCTGAAGGCTTACTTAAAAAAATTGCAACGGAGCAAAAAAAGAAAACATTTGTCATTTGTGGGGTATTTTTCACGTCATTTTTTTAAATTTTTATTCTTAATTATTTTTTCCACAATATAATTTATATTGGAAGAGGTTTTGAATTAGGCAAAAGTCATTTAAAAAAATTGAAACTTAAATTGAAAGGAATTTTTTTTTTAACAAAATGAGCCCAAAAAGCATTAATTAAGGTAAAAAACGGACATAATAATACATTTTTATTAATCAGCACCATCAAAAACCCCCAAATACTCATTCTGAGCTCAAATTTAAAATTTAAAAAAAGTTAACTTAGTGACCCCCATTCTTTAGGATTGCCGAATAAATGATATGGATAAACTTTAATTTATGATGCCGGCAAGTGAAACGAATCTTGAGAATTCGAATTTTTTGTTAATTGTTTCCCAAAAAATAATTAATTTCTTTTATCGAAAAATTATTCATAAAATAACGAATGTCAAATTGGAAATGTCATCAAAAAAAAACATTTTTATGACAAAGTTTTAAATTGTAATAAATATTATATGCTAAAATGGCCAATTCAAATTGAATTAAAAAGAATCTTTCTGCTATATTTTTCAACAATTGCTGAATCGCTTTAAATTCTAATAAAATTAAAGAGGAAAAGGGCTTTTCCTCATATTATTTGCAAACGCCCGCCGCCAAACTTTTTGCTAATTTTTCAAAAATAGGTAATTTTTTATTTTTGCCGCGAATTTCAATTTTAGGAATTTAAGGAAAGTTTAATTTTGACTAGACAATTATGAATTTGATGTTAAAACTAACGATTTGTAAGCTTAAAATACTTGCGAATTTGGAAAGTGGAAAGTTTGCTGGTAATTATTTAATTCTGAAGGTTTACTTAAAAAAATTGCAACGGAGCAAAAGAAAGAAAACATGGCAAAGTTTTGGAAATCTTGTAAATCTAAGGAGTTTTTTTAATTATCAATTTTATATTTAAAAATAAGATCAACTTCATTTTTTAAAAATATAATTGTGTTTTTCTATAATTTGGACACTATTTTTATGCTAATAAAATTTATAAATGTTCCCGGCGGCGCTTATCGGCACGGCCAACACTCATTCCCTTTAAGAGATTAAAGTATAGTTGAGCGGGACCGGGAATTTTGACAAAAACCGGGACCGGGAATTTTGGGGTTGAAAAACCGGGAATTTTTGGCTGGGAAAACCGGGAAAAACCCGGGAATTTCCCGGTCCCGGTCAAAATTGGTCAAAATCGGGACTGGGTACTCAGTTGTACCCGTTTTTTTCAGTACCAGTCCCGGTCCCGCTCAACTCTAGATTAAAGTTATATTTAAATTTCAAAATGAAAATGGTAAACCTAAAAATTTTATTTTATTTTATTTATTCAATTTTTAACTCGTCAAATATGAAAATTCCGTTGTGATCTGCACGCTGTTATTGTAATTATCTATATATTTGAAAAAAAGTAACGACTAATTTTTGAAAAAACTAACAATGGAAAAGAGACCTCCAAAAAAAATTGCTCAGAGATTGACGAATACGACTTTTTCCGAGGCTTATTCATTAATATTAGTAAAATCAAGGAATTATCGGAAAGAAAAATAAAAAAAATATTTATTTTCAATTTTTATTTTTTAAATTCATAAAACTTCAAAAAAATCACTATGAGTAGAGCCCGGATTTTTATGTGCTAAAAATTCTGAAATATGTAATAAAATATGTGCTAAAAACCCAAAAAATGCCAAAATATGTGCTAAAATATGTCTCAAAAATTGAAAAAATCAAGTGATATTTACGCATAAAATCCCAGAAAATTGTTTTCTTTATTTTTTCGCCCATACAATTGCAAATCAAATACATTTCGAAGTGTTTGGGGTAAAAGTGGTCTTTTTTCTGATAAATTTTTAAAAATAAAAGTTCCTAGCAGAGAACTTCGAAATCCAATGACTCAATTAAGAACTCGTATTTGGCTATTTTCGCATTCGAAATAAATAAAGAAATTTGAAAATTTGTTAGAAATGACAAAACAGTTGATTTTTAGGGGTGTACTAGGGTGTCCCAAAAGTATTTGAACCGACTTTTTATAGCAATATCGGCAGCCCTGTAAATAACGAAATGTTGAGTATCAAAAAATAGCTCAAGGAAAAACTCGCTTGACATGTTTCAGCATTTTTCATAAAATTGAATTTGAACCGGCTTTTAGACCGGTTCAAAAATCGTGTATCATGTTCGTTTTTCTAACTTTGTAGAAAAATAATTTAGGGATCTGAAAAAAACACATATTATTCTTCGTTGGATTCTAAGGCCAATGCAAAAAACCGCATCCAAATTGGTCTAGTAGGAGTCGAGAAATAAATTCTCGAAAATCGGTCGAAAAACTCAAATGATATAATAGGTAAATAATTGCATAAAAATTATGTAATTTAAGTGCATGAAAAGGCTAGCGATTCGAATGAGTGCTTATCACGTGAAACAATGGCACATAATTTGTAAATAAAATTTTAATTAATTTTTTGCGCATAATTTAACTTTCCTACGGTGTTTTGTATAAAAGAAAACATTTTGTAAATTTACTGTGGATTTATTTGTGATTTTTTGTACATATTACGTTTTTCCAGCCATAATCATAATATAGTTTGCTTTTTCATTTTAAAACTTTTTAATAGGTTGAAAAAAATAAAATTCATATCATAAATGGTAAGGAATTTTAAGAGCGAAAGATGGGGATACAAATTTGTGCTTTAAAGAATATACATACATAAATATGAAAAAAGAAATTTTATGAAAAACATAATTGCTAATGCCTTGCCATTTGTCTATGCCAAAAGACAAAATCATTGCGAATTACGAGAAAAAACATCGTAATTAAAATACCAAATGCAACATTCTTGGTATCATTCGAAAGCTTAACGTGTTTAGAAGCTATTTCTAAGCTATTGTTTCGCGATCAGACAATTACCAAAAAAGTTATAACATGAAATTACAAAAAAAAAAGTCGAAATTTTTAGAGTTTTTCTTAATAAATTTTTTTAGAGGCTAGAAAATCTTTACGCCTTTTGTAAGGCTAATAGAGCATGTGAAGAGCTTTCAAATGATACCAAGATCGTTAGTTGTCTGTGCTAAAAGACAACATTGCGAATTACGAGAAAAAACATCGTAATTAAAATGTCCAGTTTTGCGGGAGCCTTTTTACCCCCCCCCCCCTCACAAATCAGATTAAACCGAGTGCCCAATGTGTCTTTAGGATTTTTTGTTGCAAATCTGATAAAAAAAATTTTCAGAATTTTCTCGGCGGTGCCGCTCCGAGGGACCCTAATTAACGAATATTAATAATGGAATTTCGAATTAGTTCATTAAATATTTAAATTGTTTTTTGAATCGTATTTTTATGGCTCATTTTGAAAATTTCTCTATTGTCACTCGGATAAAATTTAGCCTAAAGTTTCACAATTTTCCTTCTTTTGGTGCCTCTTTTCCATTGTTTTATCGTGGAAATTTTGACCGGTAACATTTTTTCCAATTCTTCGTCGCTTTTCGTTGGGTTTTTCCTTTTGACCTCGTCGAATTTTTCAATTAATTCCAATTTTTCCGCTTCAGAGTATTTATGCTTTTCTTTAAAAAGGTTTTTTATTATATTTTTTTAATAAAATGTTTTTTATTATCTTTTTAATTAAATTGAAATTTCTTACGACAAATGCTAAGTCCGAAAAAATGTTTCCAATTAAAAATTGACCGTCTGCAAATCCCAAATTTTTCCGCAATTTTTTCTTCAATTTCTACCGTTGGTTTAAAATGGAATTTTTTCACAAATAGGTCTTTCACTTTTTCAAATGTGTCGACAATTTCCATTTTTTGCTGCATTGAAAACTTTTTTGTCGGTGGACCTAAAAAACTTTAAAATTACTAAAAGTTTTTATTTTTATTATTTTTTTCATTTTAGCTAATTGTCAAAAAGTCCTCTAAAGAATAAAGTTATTACATTTTAAATGTTCATTCGACTCGCGAATTTATAAAGAGCTGCCGAATGACACCAGATTTGTTGGATTTAATTGACTAAGAAACAAATTATGGGTAATTAATCCCTTTTTAGCATTTAATTGACTAAGAAACAAATTATGGGTAATTAATCCCTTTTTAGCATTTAATTGACTAAGAAACAAATTATGGGTAATTAATCCCTTTTTAGCATTTAACCAGTTTTTAGCTTGGTTTGAAGATTTGAAGATTCATGGTCAATTATAATGCCTATTTTTGTCAATTTAGGACTTTTTGGGCTTAATGCCAAGGCGTCTATTTTATCCCTATTTGCCATTTTTGGTGCCTATTTTCAATATTTTAGGAAAAATCCATTTAAATGCAATAAAAAAGAAAAACACACCCCTAAAAAAATTCAGAAAATACATCCCTAAGAATTGAAAAAATTTTCCCAAGATAGACCCTCTAAACTTAATATTTTTTCTTGATAAAAATTGGTTGTTGAAAAAATTTGAAATATTTAAATTCATAACTAACATTATTTTTATTTTTTGATTAAGTTTTTATTTGTTTTGCTACCTAAAAATAATTAATAAAACATTTTATTTGCCTATTTTTGTGCCTAATTTAATGCCTATTTTACAATTTATTTTTCTGCCTTTTTAGGTGCCTATTTCGTGATTTTTTGTGCCTAAAAAAGGAAGAAACCTTTCATCAATCACTCTTTCACCCACTTAATAATTCGCTTTTCCATTTGTAAATTTTGTTCCGATGTGTCCCCAATTCCTTGGCAATTTCACATTCAATGCCGACTCTCTCGGCATTTTTGAATTCCTTTTTCATTTTCCATTCATTTCTCATTCTGTCAAACTGTTCAATCAGTGCCAATTTTGTTTTTTTGTCCTCTTTTTTTGCCCTTTTTATCAATCCAAATTCCCTTTTCCATTCTTCAATTTTGTGAAGGTATGTCCCCAATTCCTTGGCAATTTCTCGTTCAATTAGCCTCCGTTGCTTACAATCGTAAATGTTTTTGTTTTTCAATTTTTCTCTCATTTTGTCAAATTCTTTGATTATTTTCAATTTTCTTTTTCATCAAAATGATCAGAATGTTTGCTTTTGTCTTTGGAATTTGCCTGCTTTATCCGATTGCTTTCTCCTTCGTATTCCTTAAACATTATTGACTTTTTTTAGATCTTATCATATGTATGTTTTTTCAAACAAATTTCTGGACCAAGCAAAATCTGGAACCGATTTTTCAGTTAATTCCCGATAATACGGTGAACTCCAAAAAACCTGGCTTCTTAAAATTGGGCTTTTTTTGACCATAATCCTAAGTAAGTATGCATTCCTATGAAATGAGTCCGAAGGCACAGATAAAGGCGCCGTTGGGGAACATTTTGAGACAGAATTTCTCCCAAATTTTATGCTTTTTTGGCTTTTTGAACCCGATTTAAGTAATCTGTCTTGCCGAAAGTGTTTTTGAAAATTCAAATTCGATAGAATAAAAAATCGGCACTTTGCAATTTGTCCGGCATTACTCTCCCGCTTCTGCTCAATTTATTCTTAATACGTTCTTATTTTCGATTTATTGTCACTTGTTTAATCTTTGTCTGAGAAATTAAAAGGATTTGATTCTCCTTTTGAAAAAATAAAATAATTTTTTGTCAAAAAGTTTTAATATTTTTCAGTCTTTTCACAAAACTTTCTAATGCTGCTTATTTGTAGAGTATGTAGAGCGGGACCGGGACGGGAATTCCCGGTCCTCCGAGGTCCCGGTCCCGGCTTCTCAGGTCCCGGCAAATCCCGGTCCCGGCTTCTCAGGTCCCGGCAAATCCCGGTCCCGGTTTTGCCCAAAATTCCCGGCCCCGCTCTATTCTACTTATTTGTATTAATAGACTTATTAAATTTATTGTATTTGGCCTATAATTATCTGTTTTTTGAATATTTCGTTACGGTCTCTGATGAGTTTCCGTCCGCCGCTCTTTCGGCTTTTCCCTTTTTTCTTTTCCAATTGCTCGGTGCGTTTTGTTTTGCTGTTTCGTCTAATATTTCTCCATTTGTCTTGTCAAATTCTTCTTCATATATTTCGCTTTTTGTTTCGAAATTTTTAATTGGCCATTTTTCCGTTTGCTTAAATTTTAAATTCGTTTGAATTTTTTGGAAATTTTGGCCGCTTTTTTCATCAATTTGATTCTCTTCGTGAAAAATTGGCTCATTTTTTACAATTTTTAGCATTTTCAGAGCATTCCTGACTTTTTCTTCTTCTGCTGCTGTTCCCCCCTCATTTTCTTCAATTTTTACACTTTTTTCACCCAATTTTATTTGTCTTTCGTCCGTCTTTTTTTGCTTTCCCATAAATTTTTGCGCATTTCCAATTTTTTTGCCGGCCTTTGATTTTGCCATTAAATTTTGTGAATTTTTTGGAAAAACATTTTCCCAAATGTCTGCAAATAAATCATCTCCGTCAGTGCTGAAAATGCCTTCAATGTTTATCATATAAATGAAAGCGGAAAAAAGAATTTTTGCGCCGCCAATCATTTGGAAAAGGCGGGAAATTTGCTAAAAGGCAATAATACAAATTAAATGATATATAAAAATTTACAAATGATTAGGGAGGGAAGGGATATAATTCGCCTATAATAAAATTTTGGCATTTGAATAGGAAATCATTCGTTTTTTTGGGGGGCTTTTTGGGTGTTTCTGCCACGCGACCAAAAGCATGGCAAAAATGTGACTATTGACATATATTAATATAAGGAGTTGCAATTTAAAACTTTAATTAATTTAAATTAAATTTAAATAATTTTATTATTTTTCAATTAATTTAAATTAAATTTAAATAATTTTATATTTTTCCATTTTTACCATTAAAATTCTCTTCATTTTCATCAGCAGAAATGAATTGCCAAAATTGCTCTCAATTGACGTGTCCAAACTGCCACAGCTGCACCGATCATCGCCCTGAACTCTCAAAAAGCAGTGATCACATTTATTCGACAAAGGCAATTGGACCTAAAAAAAGCGAATAAATTATATTTTAATTATTCAAATTTTAAATTATATTTTATTTATTCAAATTTTAAATTATATTTTATTTATTCAAATTTTAATTTGCCATTTGGGCGGTCTTTGGAAAGGCGCCGATGCTTTGTGGTCAGAATGAGGAGGAGAAAGAACATTGGGCCTCGGCCCAGCTGCTATGACTTATAACTAAATAATGAAATTAATAAATATTTTTAAATGCCAATTTCATTTTAAATTTTTTTTCCAATTCTTCCGAAATTGTCGGCAATAATTGCTGAGTTCGTGTCGCTTGAAGCCGGTTTTTTGTGTTAATGAACGGAGGATGATTCTGCTGGGTTCGATGAAACACAATTTGGCCCGCCCATTTTGGTTGTCTTTGCTTAGGCCTTAAATAATATTAATAAATATTATGATATTAATTAACCGATCGTTACCTCGGTCTCGAGTTTTTTCTTGTAAACCGAGAAATTTTTACACTATTAAAGATGACCATTTCGGGGGGGGGGGGGGGGGATCGCCAACGAAGGGGAAAAAGAGGAAAATTTTTTGAAATTTTAAACAGATTTCGCCAATTGTCTCAAAATCGCAAAAAGGTTTTTTGGGTCTCGGTTCTGGTATCGTTTCTCGGGGTCCTTTCTCGATCTCGGTTCTCAATTCTCGGTAAAAATCATTTCTTGCACATCCCTAACAATTAGCGAAGAAAACGAAATTATGTCAGTGGCACTGATCAGAAAATTTGTTTTCTCATTTAAATATTTAGTTTGAAATCTTCGTTTTTGAATGGAGGAAATAGTGGAAATAGTGTGTGTTTGGTGAGAGAGACACTCTCTGCTGCTCGCTTTTCCCATTCGCTTATAAAGGCAATTATTTCCTCAGCCTCCGCCGAGGGTCGTGGCGGGCCCTTGTGACCCAGCGAGTAGGGGGCGAAGGCGGGCGGGGGGCGGGCGTGCGCCGATTGGGTGTCGCGACCAAGGGCCGCGTCGACAGGGGCGGCCCGGGGGAGCCCGGGCTGTCCCGGTCGCACAATGAGGAGAGCAACGGCTCAGGCCCGCAAGGGAGCAGGCAAAATCTCCCGCGCGGTCACAGTGGCTCCGACCGCACCCGAGAGCATCGCCAGCCAAACGCCCACCGCCAAGCTTTTTGCTGTTTTAAATACGGATTTTTATTTTTCATTGTTTTCAATTTCTTAAATTTTTTAACTAAATAATATGCTATTTTTTGAATATTTTATTTTATTTTTCGACATTTAATTTCTTTTGCTGTTTTTTAAAATATATTTTACACTGTTTCAGTGCACTTTTTTAAAATTATTTATTCCTAATTATTTTTTTCTTTGGAATAAAATTATTAATTGGAAGAAATTTTGCATTAGATCAAAGTTATTAGAAAAGGTTGAAATTTAGATTTGAAGGAATTTTTTTTTTTTCAAAATAAGCCCAATTACATAATAGGAATTTAATTAAGGTAAAAAATGGAAATAGGAATATGCCAAATCAAATTGGATTAAGTATGAAGAAATATTATTATGATTTTTTAAACAGAAACAATACTTATAAATGATTGGCATTTGCCGCACAAAACAAAGGGGCGAATTAAGGAAAGTTTAGTTTTTTGACTAGACAATTATGAATTTGATGTTCGATTATTTAAACAGATTAAAATATTTGCGAATTTGGCTGGTTGAAAATTAAAAGATGGAAATAAAAAGGCACCCTGAAGCATCAAACAAACTAAAAATACTATTTACGTATTTTTAGGCCGAAATAAAATATGGAAATTAATCCATACAAATCCGGGCCCTACTGATAACAAATTTAATTCAGAAGGATTGATTAAAGAAAGAAAAAAGACGTTGAAACATAGCAAAAGAAATAGTGCATTTATTTTATAATTTTAAGCTTGGTAAGGTACATAAAATTTTCACTTTAACCCTAAAAAATCAAAAACAATTTAAATAATATATTTTTTAATTTTTACGTCGAAATTTAATCAATGTTTAAACCGATACCTTCGAAATCGAATTTACAAATATTTGTCTCCATTTTGTCAACCCATTTTCGCTTTTATTTTAACAATTTGCACTTGTGATTTTGGCAAATAAAAGAAATATTTAAAAATTAAAAAAACAAAATTTATCTGTAGAATGAACTTTTATCAGAATAAATTATACGTGAGAATTGCATTTATAGAAAGTGCAACTTTTTGTTTTGAATGGTCCTCGGCGTACCCAATTAAAATTTTGGGCTATTTAAATGCCGCGGGGGGAACTGATTAGCCAGTCGAAGCAATCACAAAGCCAAAATTCACAACAATGAGCATCATTCGACGACAATTTCGCCACCAAAGTGTTCTCTCCTCAGTTTGCCAGCAACAAAATTGGTACAAAACTAAAACAATTAAGGGAACTAATTAAAGATAATTAATTTTCATTTTTGGTCCAATTTTAATTATTTCTCGCTGTCCCTTCCCAAGCTGTGCTCCCAGCGCGCCATTGCGTAAGCGTCGCCACGCCAACGCAAAATGCGGCGCCGTACAATCCGTCGCCCACCACGGCGCAAACGTTGGACACCTTTGGCATTGGCACGGCGGTGCAGCCACCGGAGCCAAAATGGCAAAAGGCCGGACTCCGAATTGAGCTAAACTGTGCCGATGAGCAAATCTTCCAGAGCATTGTCCAAGAGGTGGCAAAATAAAGCATTGATGAGTCCAACTGAGTTGGTTCATTTTTGATCAGATCGTCGATCGGTTCGGCTGGGACAACTCCGCCTATGACTACGCCATGTGGCGAAAAGCGTTTGGGCCCAACAATTTCGGCATGTTCTTCGCCCTGGACGAAAACCGAGTGCCGATGGCGTCCACAAGCATGGCAGTGTACCCAAAAATTGCACATTGGAGCATGTATTACGTGAAGGAACGGTACCGGGGACACCAATTGGGCCGTGCGCTCACTCGACGAGCCATGGAAATGGCTGGGGACAGACACATTTTCGGTTACGGAGGTGGGGAAGCAGCGCATTTTTTAATTGGCAATGCTCGAGAATCTCTGTCTCGACTCGAGAAAACTCTCGGGTTTAAGATTTATGAATTTTTGTGCCCGGCGGTGCCGATTGGCGCTTCATCGAAAAAATTAAGATTTTTGCGATAGATTTTTATTTTTCTTCGATATTTTGTCACAAATATTTTTAAAGTGTATTAAATTTTTATGATTTAGTCAAATGCCCGAGACTCTCTGTCTCGACTCGAGAAAACTCTCCTCTCGGGTTTTTTTTCGCTCATTTCAACTCGAGATTGAGCATAATTAGTCTTACATAGAAAAACTCTCGTACTATTATTTTCTCCTTAAGAAAAATTACATTTCGACAAATTTGGTTTTGCTTGTATTCCGTTGACAGAACCCGCTTTAGTTGCTGAAATGTGGGCCAAATACGCGGAGGAGTACGGCATGTGCCATTTCTTGGACTGGCAGTTGTGGTCGCTGCTCGCCAAAAGTGCCGACGTACGGCCCGAACGGCTGGACAACGACTCGAGCGTGGTGCTGAGGGACTGGCAAGAAGTGCCCTTCCAGAAACTGTTGACTTTCGATGTTCAACAGACGGCGGGCATCGACCGGTCGATGTATTTGCGAGAAGCATTGCGACTTCCCGAATCTGTGGCGAAGGTGTGCCATTAATTGGTGCCAAACTCTCTCTAATTTTAATGCCAAATTCCTTCAAAGGTTGCCATATCCAAAGAGACGGGCGAAGTTGTCGGCATGTGTCAGGCACGGCATCTGATGAGCCGAAGGATTGGCATCAGTCTGTTCTATGCCGAAAGATCGGTCAGTGTGTGAAATAGCAAACAAATTTCTTATCTAATCATTGTGCGATTATGCCTAGATGCCTTAATTAGCTAATGGTGCAATGATGCCTTAGGCAATGTCATTACCGATAATTGGCTTTAATTAGTTCATACGCACATTTGCCCAGTTTTCCCCATTTTTTCGACACAATATGCTCAATTGGTTCAGTCGGTCGCCTCCGCCCTGCTCCGTGCCGTACTGCTCCAATTTGCCGGCCCCGATCCGTCCGCCAAGTTCGACTCGCTGCTCTACAAAACGCCGTCGACCAACGCCGAGTCCGTGCGCATCCTCCGCCAACTCACGCAAAATGGGCCCGTGCAGCGGTGGGTGCTCACCCCGCAGTTCACGCGCCATTCGCTGCCTTTCCCCGGCCAACGCATCTTTTCGATCAGCGACGAACACGTGTCGCTGATCTGAGCAGCAGCAGCGAGTTGACGAATTTACTGCGAGACAAAACGATGAATGGCACAAAACAATGGAAATAATGCCAACAAATTATTGAACAATTTAAAGCAATCAGCCAATGTATTTTTAAAAAATTGCAAATATTTTATATTTAACTGTATTTATTTTTGACTGTTATGCCACTTGTATATATGTGTATGATCATAAAGTTTAAAGCAAAGCAATGAATTTAGAGAAATGCGCAGTTTAATTGGATAGCTTAAAGTTAAAAAAGTGGTATTTTTATATTCGGATATTAGCATTATTTTTAAAGTCGTCAATAAAATAAAGAGAGTAAGCATTGCAAATTAATAATCAAATGTTGTAATATATCTCAATCTTTTTTAACGAATTTGTCATTATTTTCTCAGTTTTTTGGGTACAGCTATGAAAAGCTGCTTTTAAATAAATTGAAAAATAATTTGTTATTCTATTTTAATTTTAAGCTGTTTCAGCGGTTAGCCGACTTTTGCCGACCGACTTTTGCGGCTGAAGCTCTAGGCTATCTGTCCCCTCTGCGAAAAGTGAATTTCGGCTTACTTTTTTTCCTTTATCGGAAAATTACTCACAACTAGATTGACAATTACCTATAGTTTAATGGAGCAAATTGACAAAATTGCTTTATATACAAATCGTATCACAATTTATATTTCCTGAAAATTTTTCGTGTTTCAACTATCTAGCCTTAGTCTAAAGAGCTTAGTTTTTGATCAGGCCTACCTCACAATAACATTAAAAACAAACAAAAACAGAAAAATGTTTTTTTATACCCTTTTCCAAAATTGTCCAAAATTTTTGTTCCAAAATTAAAGAGCAAAATTAAAATAATTACTCATTTATGTATCAATGACAACATAATTCTTAAAAATTCAGGTATTTATAAACCTATGCATTGCACAAGTTGATCTCAGATCACATCACTCCTTAAGGGTGTTATGAAGTGACTAAAATTTTTAGCACCAAGTGGAATTGGAAAACGGATTCTTTGGAAAAACTTTATCAATTTTTTCATATTTTCATTCGCCTTATGTAAAAATTCAAATAGGATCTACCTTTATTAAATTTGAATTTTGGAACTATTAAATTTTATTGAGAAATGCATTCGTCTTTTTTTTCCTTTTCACACAGTTTCGGTCCGCAAATCTCGCACTACGGATTCAACGATTTTAGTTTAAAACAATGATAGCTCGGGTCAAACTACAAAGATCACTGTTCAAATTCGAATTATTTCGAGTTGTCATGCATGGTCAGTTTGTCCCTCTCTCTGCTGATTTGTGAGTCACAATGTCCGACTGACAATTGGCAAAGTGGGCTGTTGTTGCTGCTGTTGTTGCTGATCAGCTGCTGCTTGTCCTTGTTGGCCTCCTTGACGTGTCAAATTCGATGACGAAGCACCAACTAACATGACGTTGGAAGCGGCATTTTGCTGTTTGGCGAGCCAAGGAAAAGTTTTTTGGAAGCAACGACGATATTCAGCGCTGAAATTTTTAAAATTTTGGGAATTGGCAAATAAAAATTAGATTTTTGGCGAAAGTCGAATGGAATTATACGGATAGTACTTGACGAGAGAAGCACGATCATTCTCTTCGAACATTTTTTGATTTAGATTGCTTTTTTAGCACCTAAAAACATCTAAAACGGTGGGTTTGCACCTATTTTAGCATTTTCGAACTTTGGCACCTATTTTAGCCTTTTTCCAGAAATTTCATAGCAAAAATGCAATAAAAACAAAAAATACACCTCAAAGAATCGATGCAAAAATTAAAAAATATATATACCTCTAAAAATTGACCAAAAAATTTCAGAAAATATTCCTCAAAAGAAATGAAAAAATTTCCGAAAAATTCGTCTCAAAATTTATTTATTTATTTTCTTGATAAGTTTTAATTGTGTGTGCGAAATTGATCAAAAATGAATCACTTTTTTGCAATTTTTATGCATAAAGACACTGGTTCTTTTCATGGGACCTATTTTAGTACCTATTTCAGCATTTTTATCACCTAAAAATCCTACCTCTAATTATGACCAATCCCGAATTTCGCTGTCATATTTTTTTGGTTTAAATTATCACACTTCTTGGCACATTTTCCCACCTGAACACATAGAGAACGGGCGCATTGCTGGCCGATGCGACGAGAGTCAGCTGAACAAGCCCAGCGGCAAAACTGATGCTATCCTCCGGCGACAGCTTCAAAAGTGGCACATAAAAGGTGCTCAGTCCGTTCAGGGTCCAGCCGAACATGACGAACACAATGATGACAGTGAGGGACTTGAGAATGTGCATGTTGCTGGTCGAAGTGACTTAGCAATAAGGAATAAAACAATTAATAACCAATTAATTAATCAATTTTATATTATTTAAAAAATTAATTAATAAATTAATTATTTATTTAATTAGATTGTCGTTTGCCCTTCTTACTTTTGACTTTTTTGATCGCCCCTCTGGCCATTTGGACCCAAATTAGGCAATAAAAACACACTGTGCAGATTTCCATGGAGACGTTGACACGAAAGCTGTACAGCTTGGAGAATGTGGACCGATTGTCTCCCAAGAAGCACAACACCAATCTGATGGCAGCAGAAAGGAATTATGAATCAATCAATGAATTGCAATTTATGAGGTCATTTACTAATCAATTAGCAATAATTGAGTCAATTTAATAAAAATTGGCCAACAAAATTTGGATGATTTCTTAAATTATTGGAGAGCAATTAAAACTTTAAATGCAACTTGTTTTGAAATTCGTTCAAAATGCCAATGTAGACGATGGAGTTGTTGATGAGTCCGTACGTAAAGCTGATCAGATTCAGCACAATTTTGTACCGTTTGACATTGCGCTCTATTTTTGACCTACAAAAGCAATTTTTCGTTTTGATCAATTTATTTTTTTTTCATTTTCACCAAATTGGGAAAATTATGCCGCAAAGGCGTTCCAAGGCAACAAAAAGCATGGTTATGTTCTGCACATTGACGCCCCAATTGGAGACAAACTGCAGCCAAAAGCACATTTCCGCGGACACGACATTCACCCCGGACAGGGCGATGAACCACGGGAAAACGTAGGAGGACTCCCAGCAAAGGCTGCCGAAACTTTCCACAGCGATCAGAAGGTTGAACAGACCGCGCAAGGTGGTCCTTTTAGTGGTGGTGATTTACAATCGGCGGATTACAGATAAAATTTTGAAAATTTTTTATTGAAGCATTAAAATTATGATTTGGGCGATAGAAATGGCAAAAATTTATATCCTAATATTTTCAATTAAAATCACTTAATTTTAAGAAATAGAAGAAGCTCTTCACTTATGTGATGAGATCGGATCTTGGTAATTGATAAGATTTAAAACAAATTACCGGAGAACATTTAGTACATTTAAGACTAATCACCCCATTGGAAGGTAATTGAGTTAAGCTATTTCTCCGGATTAATGTAATTAGTTTTTTTTCAACTTACCGACATTTCCATGTCACATAGACTAAACTTGCGTTCAGCACCATTCCGATCAGTCCGATCACAAAGTGCGGCGTGTACATCCAAAGGAGGGAGAAGGAAAAGCCGACCCCAACGTATTTGTTGTAAAGCTAAAAAGACCATTTTTGGTTTAATTTGTCATAAATTTTCTAAATCAATTATCTCACCGGGTTGCTGACGGAATATGACGTATTATTGGTGGCATTCATTTTTTGAATTTGCAAAAGAATTTTCTCTAAAAGCATAAATAGGAAAAATGGAGTAAAAATTAGAATATAAATTTTAAAAAAATATATAAATTTAGGTAACCAAAAATTTAAGCTATTGATTGAAATTCATGGCCTTATTTTATTCGTGTTGCGATTTGCGCCGCTCAGCAAAATCGACACTTGCGCCGCGAAATTTGCACCGCGGACATTTGCGCCTTGACACTTGCGCCGTCCAGCAAAAATGGACATTTGCGCCGCTCAGTCAAAAAAATATTTTAAAATATTGTTACCAATTTTCAACGAATTTTACTTATATTTGATGCCAAGGAAAACAAAAATAATGAAGATTTAATAAGCCACAATATATGTAGATTTTAGTTTAAATATAATGGGTTTTCTTGTTCGGGGAATCCGAATCCAACATTCATGCTGACGAATTTCGAATCCCTGACCCGAATTCGAACAAAAAAGTCGAAATTCAAAGTTTTCAAAATTCTAATGTTTGTTCCTAATTGATCAAATCAAGCTAAATTTAGTCAAAAACCATTGCAACATCAAATGGTCATTCTGTAGAGATACGAAGATAAAAGGGAATTTTGAATTTTTGACTTTTTGTTCGAATTCGGGTCCGGGGTTCGGCATTGGGCGAAATGGATGTCGTATTCGTGATCAGCGACCCAGAAAACCCACCATAAACATGTTTTCGCTACTTTTTAGAACAAAAAAATTTTTCCAAAAAAGGTGGCCCACCATCTATAGTATTACCCAAATTTTATAGTGCGGCGCAAGTGTCGAGGCGCAAATGCCGGTACACCATTTTATTTACGTCTGAATCTGACGGATGGCATTGTCCAGTGAAATGAAACATCAAAAAGAGCAATTAAAATCATCATTAAGAGGACTGAATGATAGCACTTTAAAACCCGAAATGCCATTAATGTGAAGAATGAATACAAATTCTTTGCCCATTAGAGCCAATTAGTGAAACTGATTTTGTTCTACTGTTTTTGTACTCACCGATGATGCCTGTTTGATGAAGGAAATTGCGTAGCAGCGAATTGATGGATTTGGGTGGCAAAATTCAAAAGCGTTTAATTTATTAATGAGTAATAATTAGCTCAGACCATAGGGCATATGCATATATTTTACGGATGTATTAAAAAGTCGAAATGCCCATTATTATGAAGGGAATATTTATTTTTTTTTTAATTTTTTGATTACAATTTCTTTTCCTTTTATGAAGGTTTTGAGTCACTTGCACGGACATTGTTTTGTTGTTGTTATTTCTTTAATTGGTTGTTCATTAGTTTAATGACTTATAAATTTCAATGGCACGCACAAAGCAAAAAACAAAACTTTTGGCCACCAAATGACAAATTAATTAAATGCGCACAGGCAAAAAAAGTACAACTTCGGCTCACCACGTATATGATTAATATAAAAATATTATTTTAATTATGTAGCGGAATTTAAATAATATTTTATATTATTTTGCTTTTCATTTTTTAAATATTTATTGCTTTAATTTGATCATTTGCACTTTTCGTACTTCGTCAATAGCACCGTTTTGAGTCACGTGCACGACATTGTTTTGTTGTTGTTCTTTTAATTGGTTGTTAATTAGTTTAATGCCTTGTAATGTTTTGTTGTTGTTCTTTTAATTGGTTGTTAATTAGTTTAATGCCTTGTAATGTTTTGTTGTTGTTCTTTTAATTGGTTGTTAATTAGTTTAATGCCTTGTAAAAGTCAATTGTCACGCACAAACAAAAATATTTGGCCACTAAATGACAAATTAATTAAATGCGCACAGGCAAAAGTACAAACCATAATACTACCGTATTTATTGTAATAGAGCCCCCGGGGGCTCTGTTTTTCAACCCCCCTTAAAAGGGGGCTATAATTCAATAAATACGGTAATTAACTCTTGAATTTTAAGCATACATTGAGCAAAAAACAACTTTGCTCCTCGTAAATTTACAGTAAAAAATTATTTAACAATTTGCCTTTATTTATTTATTTTTCTTTGAATTACACAAATTTTTACAAATAATTTTACTTAAATTACAAATATATATATTATTATTTTTTGCTTTATCAATGGTCATTTCGCTGCTTTGTCTATGCTTTTCGTCCCTTTGTGCTTTTCTGTCGGCTTTTCGTCCTCCACCGGTCGCCATTGCCCGTCACATTCCCTCTTCGCACTTGGCACCGGCAATTTGGCAAGACATTCGGCAAAACTTCTAAAGAAATATTTTAAATTTTGGGTAATTCAATTTTATATAAACAACAATTATTGTAATTTGAGTAACGCATCAAAAACATCGCTTTTTTCGGCCAAATAATTCTTAATCTCGTGCATTATTAATGTAATTTTAAAAAAGTTAAATTTAATGACTCTTTTCCCGTAATGTTTTGAAAGAAATTTTTAACCAATGGTTAATTAATCATTTTTTGGATTAAAACCCCAATAAATGCTCCTAATTGTGACCCGTGGTGAGCCGAAGTGACAAAAATATCAAAAATTTAATTATTATTTTAATTTTATTTGCTAAATAATAAATCATAACTTGGCTTAACGTTATTCAAATTAATAAAGTTTGGTAATATAAAATAGCTCTACATTTCCTCAAATATTATAATTTTTTAAAAATCTAGCTAAAATTCACAAAAAGTGCTGAACAATTGTGACCCTAACTTTTTGAAACTCAATAAAATTTTTTGAAAATTGAATTGAAAAATAGAGAAATCTTTGGGCTTTCTTTTCATATCAAGTGCGATGTGAATTAATTGATGTTTGAACAATTTTCATGCATTTAAACGACCTTAGATTTTTTGGATGACCATAAAAATATGAGACTATTAATTCCTTCATAACTTTTTTCAGAAACAAGCAATTTTTATTTTGTTTATATAATTAGTTAGCACAAAGATTTCTCTATTATTCAGCCCAATTTTCAAAAAATTTTATTGAGTTTCAAAAAAGTTAGGGTCACAATTGTTCAGTCTAAATTTTTCGGAAGTTTTTGGTTACAGCTTTTTGTGAATTTTAGCTAGATTTAAAAAAAATTATATTTAGTAGAGAATATGTAGAGCTAGCTTCTAATACCAAGATTGATAAATTAGAACTAAGTTTTAGCTAAGTTATGATTTATTATTAAGCAAATAATAAAATTAAAATCATAATTAAATTTATTTATTACGAATAGCATCATTGTGACCACCTGTCACAGCTGCACAATTGCATCGCGCAAATGTCAAATTCTTCATCCCAAACACATTGCGGCACGCCTTTGACAGTTTCCTCCGATTGGTCCTTCTTCTTTCTGTGCTTTTCCGAGGAATGCTTCTTTAAAGTCGCTAAACATTTAAAAACCAATTAGTTCCGTTAATTGACTAGGCAATTATAATCATTATTAAACGAAAAAAATGACTTTGGTGTCGGGATTTGTCGAGGCATTTGAATTTGTAAGTTGGCCCAAAATATTTTTGGAACCATGAACAGGTCGAACTCGCCCAGCATTTGTCGTGCGTTTGACAGCATCTGATTTGGGAGTGGAAATGGACGTCAATTGGACGATACAGAGTTATTTTTTTCAAAAAAAAAAAATTTTGAAAATTTTAAACTTGTTTAAAAATTCCAAAACTTGTCAATTTCGTCAACGGTTTCACCCGACCCGCCGACACCGCACCTAAAAACATTAGAAAGATGATGATATTATAATTAATAGTTTAAATTAAAATAATTTTAATTTTTTTTAAGGTTTAAGAAGGTCACAATCGGTCTACCTCAGTTGGGCAGGCACGGTTGGGCCCCAGCATGTTTTTGGCTATAACTTTCTACAACTTTTTTCTTTCTCATCCAAATCCAACATTGTTGGTATCATTCGAAATCTTAATGTGTTTAGAAACTTTTTCTAAGGTATTGCTTCGCGATTAGACAAATACCAAAAAAGTTATACATGAAAATTTCGAAAAACTCGAAATTTTGAAGTTTTTTCTTAATAAAAATTTTTCTAGGCTTTAAAATCTATCCGCTTTTTGTAAAGCTAATAGAGCATGTGAAGAGCTTTCGAATGATACCAACAATGTTGGATTTGGATGTCAAAGAAAAAAGCTATCATGGAAAATCATGCTGGGGCCCAACCGTGCCGGCCCAACTGAGCGGTTCCGGTCACAATTATTAATTTATATTAAAATTAAGGCTCTATTGCACTTTATGAGTCCAATCATTTAGCCATAAATGGTTTTCATACAATAACTTTGTTCATGTTCGAACAAATCCTATATTTTTGGTATCAATCGAAATATAAAGTCTAAAGAAGCTAAAAATAAATAAAATCTTTGCGTTTAGGCAATTACCAAAAAAAATTTGATTAATTAATTAATTATTGATTATTTCGTTTGTAACTTTCTTTAAATGTTAGCATTCCCTCACTTTCTCGTATGACTTTGTGCTTTCGAATGATTCCAAAAACACAGGGCTTTTGTTCGAATATGAACAAAATAATTGTATAAAAAAGGAGGTAAGCTTAATTTATTGGATTCGTAAAATGCGTTTGATTAAGCAATAGAACCAAAATTAATAATTATTCCATTGGATTGGATTTGCGTAATTAATGAATGTTACCAGCATCCGTACGAATTGTACGTGTCGAACATGCGAAAGTAATCCAACCCGGTGGCGCATCTGATCACGGAAGCCAAACTTTCAATGCTCGAATTAGCGAAATGAAAGCGAAAAAGGGCAACAGGCAAAAGAAATAGGAAAAACAAATTACCCATTTTATGAAAAAGCCAAAAAATAAAGAAATTAATTAATTATTTAATAAAGAAATTAATTAATTATTTAATAAAGAAATTAATTAATTGCTTAATAAAGAAATTAATTAATTATTTGATAATTAAATGTGTCATTAAAATGGACTAAAATAACATACTGAGCAAATAAAATTTTATTCCTTTTTCTAAAAGTTATTTTAAGCAATTTCACAATGTTAAAGATATAAATTTCCTGAATATTTACGAATTATTTAAATTAAACCGATAGAAATTTAAAAAAATGAAATTTGAAGTTAAGAGTTGTAAATTTTGGGCTCCACTTTTAGCCCAGGCTTCTTCGTTCTCTGCTTCTGCTGCTGCTTATGTTATTGACGAGGAGTGGTGAATCATGGCAAAATCGACGGACTAATTCTCATTCATTGCTCACAAAATGTCGGTTTATGTGTTCATAAGATTGAATTTAAAGCGGACTAAAAAGAATAAATTTATTTAATAATTTTTAATGTATAAAATCCCGTGCTGAATCGATCCGAACAAAAAAATGTGTGGGCGATCCAAAATAAATCGGGGTCAATGAATTTAATTGCATGATCAATATTTAAATACCAATTAAAAAAGAATAATATAAAATTCACCATTTTTTGTTCTGAATTTTTTGTACAAATATCTTTTGTCATCTATCTATGGGCGGAAAATGGAAAAAAAAGTATGCTTACAGCAGCATTTCCATGTACGATCAAAAAAAAAAAATCGTACCGATACGAAAATTCCAATTTTACGTCTTTTTTTGCAGTCAACAAGTTCATTTGTATAAGGGATTTATATTATCCATGTAAATCCGCTTGTTAGGCCTTAAGCAAGCCGTCTAAACGGCGGGTGGGGGACAGTTTAGTCTGGCCGGTTTCTTCTGAGCTTAGTTTAAAGGATCATAACTTTTTTCATCAGCTGGCCAAATTTTATAAATTTGGCATCATTCGGAAGCCCTACCTGTTTAGAAGCTAATGATAAGCTATTCAAAGCGATTGAAGAACTTATAAAAAAGTTGCAACATGAATACTGCACAAAAGTCAGATTTTTGCATATTTTTACTTATAACTTTTCTTATATCTTTGTGTTTTTTGGAAAGCCAAAAGAGCTTGTTAAGAGCTTTCGAATATGCCAAGTTGTTGCATTGGTCAACAAAGAAAAAGTTATAATGATCAAAAACTTGTCTCAGAATAAATCGGCCAGACAAAACTGTCCCAGTCCGGTCTAAACCATGATTTATTCAATTCTCTAATTTTCCTGGTCAAGAATAACCTCGAAGTATTAATAAATAAAAATGTTTCATTTTTTTAACAATATTATAATTTAAAAAAATATTCCTATATAATTAATGAGTGTAATAATTATATTAAATTAGTGAATAGAATAATCAATCACTGATTTTTTTTTTTTTGGTTAATTAATCTAAGTTCACTGCAAATTTCGCACACGATACAGTATGAAACACGAAAATGGGCAACAAAAAAGTTGCATAACTTTTGCCGCACCCTGCACAAAAATAAAACTGTAGGTCCCCGCCCGAAATAAACTCATCGTCGAATTTCGCTCTGATTTTCAGACTCCGAGAAGAACTGACAAATGAATCGGATTCCGAATGATAAGGGATTATGAGGCCTTCTACATAATCAGCCCGCCTCTGATTGTAAGAATTCAAAAAGATATAGTAGTTTTTTTAAACTTCATGAAAACTTCGTTTTTTTTTTAACCAAAATATGATTTTTAAAAGAGAGACTTACAATTAGCCTATTTTTCCACAATTTATTTTTTTAATTAGAATCATTATTTTTTTTTCGAAGCTGACTTCTCCTCAGCTGACTATTTCTGACGCGTTACAAGCAATTAATTTGTCATAAAATCATTTGATAAACACAATTTTCTGTCTCGATGTGCCGACTTTTTTTTTTCTCGAAAACTTTAAACAAACTAAGTGACTGTAAAAATTAAGAATAAAACTTTAAACAAACTAAGTGACTGTAAAAATTAAGAATAAAATTCTCTGATTTGAACTCTTAATCCAAGTTGAACTCTTAATCCAATTGCACCTGTGGCTATTTGCCGAGTCGTAACAAACAATGGGGCAAAAGTGCCAAAAAGGAGGGAGGGAACCGACAATTAGCAATTCGGAAAAAGGCAATCAGGAAAACCTTGTTAACTGAAACAGAAATGGGAGCCAAGCAGCAGATGTTTCTTTAGAGGGTACTTTTTTCTCAGGCCAATTACATTTGTACTTAGTGCTCACAATTCGGAAACTTTTGACGGGCCGAGTCATTAGCACTAATTGGCTGCATTTCTTTTAAATTATTATAAAAATTCCTGCTTATTCTCAAGTTATGTATCTGTTAAAGAAACTTTTACTCAAAAAATTTTAAATCCAAATTGTCACAGTACTTGATCAACTACAGTATGCATACATTGACAAAGGGGTGGGGGCAAAAAAAGTTATAATACGAAAATTGCCAAAAAGTGGAAATTTTTGAAGTTTTTCTTGTTAATTTTTCACATGGTAGAAAAATCTTTCCGCTTTTTGTAAGGCAAATACAGTTTGTGAAGAGCAATGATACTAAGAAGTTACAGTGCTGGTGCCGAAACGTCAGTGCCAAAAACGATCCATTCCCATAAATGGCTTTGGTTTATTGTCCCGATCTATTAAATGATAATTAATCACAATTTTTTGAGAGAGATTTTTTAGACGGCACTCAATTCACAGATTTTCAGGTGAAAAGCCAAAAGTTGGCCTCCTGCTGACTGTCAAATGAAGGCGGAACTGATCGCCTCCTTCCAATTGCTCGTCGCATTCCCACTTTTGTTGCTTCATCTGTTCACACTTCCGGTTTTTTATTTTATTATTTTAATTGATTTAAATATTCATTTTAATTGTGCATTTTCTATTTTTAAGCTTTTTCTGTCTGTGCGCGAATTTCGCTCCCGAATTTGCTTTCGCTTAATGTTCGCTTTGGGCATCGCCGACTCGCTTCAGCTTATGGTCACCGTCCTCTTCTCCCTTTTCGTCCTTCTCGACTTCAATTCGGGAATAGCTTTTGAAAAAGTGAGTGAAGGAAAGAAAAAAACAAAAATTAATTTTTAAAATTAGGAAAAATATCAAACAGAATCAAAAAGGTGAAAATGGCGAGTGCCGAGTTATGACTTGCCAAAATTTTGAAGAATCAAATAAAAGAAAGAACAAATAATTAAAAACTTTGAAATACCATTCAAAAATGGAATATTTTTTTCGTCTTTTCTCTCCTAAAATTCACATTTTTTTAGATATTTTAATACCAGTGGTGCTGGTCGAGACATAAAATTTCCCGAGACTGACCGAATCGCAAAAATCTGAGACTTTTGTCTAGTTAAGACTCGAGAAAAAATCTTTCGAGCATCACTGGAACAATCTTGTCGTTTATTTTCTCTTTAAAAAAGGTCCAGAGATCCCTTCCGATTTACAAATCAAATCCAAATCAGGCTTTTCGATCCTAAAGGGATCGGTGTTTTACCGAAATTCCTCCCGCCGTCCAACCCCAATTATACAATTGTCCCTCTTCTGTTAGGTATGTGGCGCTTTCATGCAGTTGTGCTGGGACTTGGTCATCTTTCTCCACTTTCTTCTGGCAGCAAATCGTCTGTTGATCTTTATGAAAGCCTCTTTTCAGCCCTCAATTTTGAACAAAGAGCCAAAGTCGGAGCAAATTCTTTTCAATGTAAGCCGAAAATGATTAGCTAATTTAACCAATTAAATAATGAGTTCTTCCGCCGTTTCAGTCTCTTCTCGCGCTGATTTGGCTCCTTTTGATCGCTTTGATCATTGCGTTTCAAACGCCGTTCCTTGGCGTTTTGTTTCATCGCGATTATGTTTATTTTCTGCCCGATCAGTCTCTCCCGGCAATGCCCATTTTTCGGCTCTGTGAATTTTATTGGACCTGCTTTCTGTTGCCAATTACAACAACTTTCTATATATCCATTGTTGTTTTGTTGAAAAAGGTTGAGTACTAATACTAAAATTTTGCTTTAACCCGCTTAAAAATATCTTTGGCCCCATTATCAAAAATCAATAAACCGTCCCCTAATTCCCGATCTTTTTGTCCTTACATAAAACCAATCCCAACAACAATTTACCTATTTGATTTTAAATTTCCACTTTATTTCAGTATAGAAAAAAGTCGTCCGATGGCAAAACGGCCAAAAAGTTCGTGCTGAATAAGCAGGAATGGCGCATTTTAGGCCAATCGGTGGCAGTGTTCGTTCTGATGGCATTTATTGTGGCCATTTGGGATTTGGTCGATGCTCTCGTGGGTTCCGCCCGATGGCTTCATTCTGCTCAATGTTTTCCTCTTTTTGCTGTTCTGTGGCATCAACCCAATTTTGTATCTGTGCACTCTTCCGTATGTTTTAGTGCCAACTTTTAATTGGTATCCCATTCCAATTTCACCCCTCTCAAATGTTGGAAATGTATGGGGTAATTTTGTCCGTCAAAACCATCAAATCATATAAATGTTATTGAACAATTTCAAACATCTGTCCTTTTTAGAGAGTTCCGTCAGCACTTTTCCCGCCTGTATTGCGCCTGTTTTGCCAATGTTTCCCTTCCGCCGCTTGTCGTTGCGGTCGCTCCCGCAAATGGCCGTGCCTTCCCATCGACGGTCAACGTGACCAATTCGTCCTCCTCCGCGGTGTCTGTGGTTGGCCAATGGCGCAATGTGCGCAAAATAACGAGCAGCCAAAGCATGGCCAACGGAGGCCGAACTTTTGCCGGCATTGGGCCCAGCAACAGCCGCATATGAGAAGGCCAAACGAAGGAATGAATCCGAAATGGCAATGATTATATGAACGAACTTGGGAAGACTATGACGGAAAACTGTGGGGCGGGCCGGGTTTGAACCGGCATCTCTCTGGCTTTCCGGACCAGTGTTCTACCAGCCGAACTACCGACTCTTCCCTTTCAGCACTCCAAATTGTTCATCATTGGGGATTAATTGTCGCCTCAATTGATCTATTTAGCTTCTTTCCGGGGAACACTTCATCTCTATCTCAGCACCAACAGCTCATTCAGTGAATGTTTGCTCCTCGAGAGTCTCGCTTTCTCGTAAAAGTCTCAGGAAAATCGACTGGGATAGGAATTTGCAATATTTTTGGAGCTTTTTAAATCTCCAGATATGCTTCTGGGTGGGGGGGGGACTGTTGTTCTTTTGTTTTTATGTAAATTTTTTCATTCCATTTTCTTTGTTTTTTGAGATAAGCCAATGGGCCCGAATTTCTCATGTTTATTAACTTGTTGACTAAAAAGACTTTAAATAAAAAACATCACCAATTTATTAATACACCTATTTAAGAAATTATTACGATTGTCGGTCCGACAGTTCCGTGTAAAAATATTTAAATTCTTTTTTATATCAGTGAAAATTTTTAAATAATTAATTTATTACAACTCCCGGCTATGGAAATACCTTTATACAAAAATTAATTATTTTACCAAATGAAACAAATATGGGAAATGAAGAAATTGTTTAAAAAATGTAAACACTTGGCACGGTGTTGAGTTGCCAACAAATGAAATAAAATCAATTTATTTTTGAAAATATTTGTGCCATTTTGCGACAAAGATGTAAAATTAAACAATTGAGTGCCGCCGCAGTGCCGACGGCGGGCGAAAAAGTCTCATCACCACCCCAAACGATGGCAATTTGGTGCTAGCCTAAATTAATTTATAATTTTTATTTGGCAATTTCATTATTTAAGGTCATATTGTAATATCAATTATATTCGAAATCATTAAATAAGCACTTAAAATATTCATAAAAAGTTAAATATAAGTAAAGAAATATTTAAAATTAATATTTTCATTTTATAAATAATTTTTAAGGAAAATAAAAAATAATGAAAATTTGATATTCCAGCTTGATGAAAAAAAATTTTTTTTAATTTTTATTGGATTAAATTTTTTAAATTTATCTTTGCGATGGCGAAAACAATAAAATTCTATTTTTTATTATTTTTCCCCGACAAAATCTCGGTTTATTCCAGATTTGGTTATATTAATTATAAATCAAAAAATAAAAAATGCAATATTTTCAAAAATCATCATCTATATGTTGATATAAATGATTATTTAACACTAATTGATTTTTCGTTAATTTAATTAAGTTCATTACATTTATGATGTCGTCCCATTACAATTTCAATCCTCCAACTTCCTATTGATGGGTCTCACGGTGTTAGGTCAAACCTAAAAAAAGAATCAATGGGGTGAACCTAAAAAGTATCAATGTGGGCAAACCAAAAAATCAATGATAATAACCTTTAAATTTAATTATCATTTAAATTTTTTTCTGAATAAAATCATAATTTAGCTCAAACTTAGTCAAATTAAACAATCTTGTTAGTGAGTGATAACTCTATTTGTACTCTGCTATCGGCATGTCAGGCGAAAAAGGCACATATTGGCGATCATTTCGTATTATTTCATCATCATTTCGACCGTTTCTCCTCAAGAGAGAATCGCTATCAGTGCGGCCTTCACTTTGCTGGACAGTACCACTGGCTTCAGAGTGCGTACCGTTTCTGCCAATGTTCCATTTTGGGTCCGATCACTGCAGTTTGGTCCAGGATTTCCGCCAATTGATGTGCCGACAGATCACCAATTATAACACGCGGGTGGGCCATCAGTTTGGTGCCTTGTGTACGATCTTCGCCCTCAATTGTTATAAGACCCATGGCGTTTCCTTTGTCGCTTCTTCCGACCTTTTCTTCTCAGATTCGGCCAAGTGACTTAGTCCAGCAGGCGCGCCCATGCCAATCTTCAAAATCCACTTTCCTCCAAGTCGCGTCTGGCCAACGAATAGTTCTCGAAAAGCATTCTAAAGTCTTCATCTGGTCTTCGTCCGTTGGGTACAGTTCTTTTGGCTCGCCTTCAATTATCGCTTTGACAAGACTTCGCGCAGCGGTCATTGATTTGACGGTCCCCGCCTTCAGCAAAAACACCGCCAAAAGAGCCGGAAAAGGGGTTTTCACCGCTATTGTGCCAAGTTCGGCATTCAAGCGCCGGACCAAGTTCGACACACGGAGAAAGGCACAAAATTCATGACCTTCCTGATCATAGGCACACAAAACTTTCTAGCCAAAAGGTGGATGAATACCAATTAATTAATGAGAAAATGAGAACAAAATTGAGACAGAAAATAACAAACATAACGCCACAAAATTATTTAAATTAACAACAAAGTCAACAATAAATCCAACATCCCAGCGCCATGCGAAAAAGCGTCCCTGCTTTTCAACGAAAGGTCGGAGGTGTCAAACGGAAGAGTGCGGCACGCCTCGGCGGTTCCGATTCCATTTTCCCGAATCAGCCCAACTGCTACGACCAGGAGGTCGATCAATGTTCGGCGATGGGCGATGATTAAGCCGATTGCTGGAGTAGGGCCGGAAATGCGGATTTCGAAAATGGTGATTTGCAGCTCTACGAGAATCAGCCCGATTTCTCGAAGAGTTTGAAAGCCCGGAAATGTTGTTTGGTAGATTATCTATGCTTTCAGTGATCGGACCCGCATTCTTCATTTTGCCGTTGTCATCCACCAAATGTTGGTTAAATTCTTCGCCAAATCGAAAGATTTCCAACGCCGATCGCCCGGACGCAGTAGTGAAAATCGGATGGACATTTTGAGGGTCGTTTATGATGTTTTGCATATGATGGACGATCGCCTCAAACTCTTGTTGTTTTTGGTGGACGTATGGAGGGCAGCTCCAATAAATTTGGACGTGGAATCGTTTGCAGAGTTCAGACAGCGGTTTGAGTTGTTCAAGATCGTGTCCACCGTTTCACCAGCAATCAGCGAGTCGCGACCGACTATGATTAGGATCACTTTCACACGGCTTGAGACCACAATTGGTTTGACTGCGCGTATCACATCAGCTAGCGTTCCCTCTTTTGGTCCGGTGTGAGTGGACAGATCAAAGAAGGGCTGGAGAAGGCTTGCTGACGAGTTTCCGATCAGTACACGCGGGTGCAGTATAATTTGGTCAGTCTTATGCAGTGATTCAGCACGAACCAATTCCAGGGTCCAGATTCGTCAAAAACTGGCTTTCACTCCTCTTGATTTTCTTTGACAGTCTTTTCAGGCCTTCGGGTGGATGCATCGTCAGTGGGCCATAGGCGGTTTTTGCCAAAATGTCATTCGCGTCATAGCAACTTCCAATCTGCTTCATGAGTGCCTTGTATTGGTCTTCCTCGCTAGGAAACTTTCCGGTGGTCACAAATCGCTTTTTTTGCCGATGTATGTGCAGAGTTCCAACTTTGGCCCGCATACCAAAATGGTTTCCACCAAATTTCGAGCAGCTGCCATTGACGAAATGGTGCCCGAGAGAAGGGAAATGATTGAAAGGAGTCCTTGCATTGGAGTTTTGACGGCAAGCGACCCAGTCGCACTACTTCCAAGGACTGAGTCCAACTCCGCCAAAAGCAATTTTTCACAAAATTCATGGCTTTCCGATCCAGGGCAACTGGTTGAGGTCTAGCCGAGTTCTGTAAAATGGAATTTCTCCAATTTTTAATTAATTTCGGGTCGTTTTGAATTGCTCCATTCCCCCCCTTATTTTTTGCAATTCTCCTCAATTGCAGCGTGTATGCTATGCTTTTACATTCAAATTTAAGCTGATTTAATCCGTTCCTGAGCAAATTCTGGCATACAGGACATTAACTTTAGGTCCTTTTTGAATAGATTTTTTTCTTTTGGAAGAGTCGCAATGTCCGGTACACTTTTAGGAATTTTGATCAGTCCTTCAATTGGTACTTTAATTGATTCGTCTTTTTGCCTGTCGATTGGCACTAAGCCTTCCTCGTTTTTTTTAATTTCACAGTGCATTTTTTAAATTTTGCAACTTTGGCTACCATATATGAAAAGTGGGAATGGGAGGGAGTAATTTTCTAAAAAAGTTCATTAAAAATGAAAATTTTCCATGGGAGTTTCAAAATATCATAATTGTTTGTGCCAAGACGGCGGAAATGACGAGACAAATGTTGGAAATGTATGGGTAGTTTTGTCGGTAAAAACCCAACTCGTACTAGGCCAACTCGTACTGCCCCAACTCGTACTGTTTTTCGACAAAAAAATCGTCATAACTTTTGTTAAAGTCGGCCAAATTAAACATTCTTGGTATCATTCAACAGCCCTTAAAATTCTCTATCTATCCACCATGTTTCAAAAAATTTGATCAAGTTTGAAAAAAGTTATGGACAAAAACAAATTTTTTTACGATTTTTGGTCATAACTTTTTTGAAAAGCAATAAAATTTTCTTGCATTTTGCAGGTAGATAGAGAACGTTAAGGGCTATCGAATGATACCAAGAATATTTAATTTGGTTAACTTTAAAAAAAGTTATGACGATTTTTTTGTCAAAAAACAGTACGAGTTGGGGCAGTACGAGTTGGCCTAGTACGAGTTGGGTGTCGTCCGTTTTGTCCGTCAAAAGCATCAAATCATATAAATGTTATTGAACAATTTCAAACATCTGTCCTTTTTAGAGAGTTCCGTCAGCACTTTTCCTGCATGTATTGCGCCTGTTTTGCCAATGTTTCCGTTCCGCCGCTTGTCGTTGCGGTCGCTCCCGCAAATGGCCGTGCCTTCCCATCGACGGTCAACGTGACCAATTCGTCCTCCTCCGCGGTGTCTGTGGTTGGCCAATGGCGCAATGTGCGCAAAATAACGAGCAGCCAAAGCATGGCCAACGGAGGCCGAACTTTTGCCGGGGTTGGGCCCAGCAGCAGCCGCATATGAGAAGGCCAAAACGAAGGAATGAATCAAAAATGGTGCGAGTTTAATATTTTGGTCATTTTTGATTTTTAATAATTTGTATTTTTAGTACAG
This sequence comes from Heterodera schachtii, assembly GCA_023374025.1. Lineage (NCBI taxonomy): Eukaryota > Metazoa > Nematoda > Chromadorea > Rhabditida > Heteroderidae > Heterodera > Heterodera schachtii. The sequence continues at coordinate 465,967 of SIJG01000085.1, read as the reverse complement.
AATTCCAGTATTCGGGAGCAAATTCAAGAAGAGGACGGACATATCAAAGATAAATATTTTTATTGAAATTTTTTTTTGTTTTATTGTTCCGAAATACATAATAATCGCATACAACCATAATCATTGCGAGTAATTTATTATTTGACATCATCGGCTTATAATTTTATATAAATTTGTTTTGGAATTATTTCAAGTAAATCATTACCTTTACTCTTTTGCTCTCATTTCCCCCCTATCTTTGGGGCGAAATCACTCTCTTTATTCTCCACTGTCGCATAGGCACAAGGAGGGAGTGTGCCACATTTATCACACGGTTTTAGCATTTTGATCTGAATATATGTGTTTCTAAATTTTTATCACTAGACCATATTTGCTTTCCTTGCGGGAGCAATAATTTATAATTTGGATATTAATAGATGAGAAAAATACTTTTATATAACGGTTCATATTGTTCTTTACTAAATTTAAAAAAAACAGCATATTTATTCTCGAGTGTATAAGTTTTTTGTAGTAGCGGTGGTAGATACGAGGACGAATAGCAATTGAATAAGATAATAATATTCGGTTTTGTATATTTCCTAATATTAAACGATTTATACTATTAAATTTTAAAACATTAAGTTTAAAGTAAATAGTAGACAAATGGTCCGATTCAAAATCCGTCTTTTACTCAAGCCGATTTATGAAGTCACTTTTTCTAGATAGAACGAAGTCAAGAAATGATTTTTTCATGAGTTTTTCGTATACACCTGATTTCAAATTATTTATTGTTGAAAAAATTAGGGTTTGTCGGGACCGGGACCAAAACACGGACAACTGAGTACCGAGGTCTCGGTTTTGACCAGTTTTGACCGGGACCGGGAAATTCCCCCCAGCCAAAAAGTCCCGGTTTTCAACCCGAAAAGTCCCGGTCCCGGTTTTGCCCAAACTTCCCGGTCCCGACCAACCCTATAAAAATTCAATATTATTTACCAAAATTGGTAGTTGCTAAAAATCTCTTTTCACAGTTAGGACTTTAAACCGAAGTTAAAATTGCAGACTGTTAGCCTTTCTATCAGGATATTCATCAGCAAAATTTCAAGTCATTCGGACACTCCGAACTGAATAAGAAAATTAGATTTTCAAATTTTGTGACTTATTAAATATATGTTTTCAGCCTTAATAATAAAACCTTTTTTTGAGGGGATTTAAATTTAACTCTTCAAACTTTTCCCATTAAAATCGCATAAAATACCGAAAAATCAACTAAGATGTTATGGAAAAATATCTTAAGAAGTTCAATGTGTTTTAAAAAATAATCCCATTTTATCACTGGTCAAAGAGTTCTTTTATCAGCCATCTGATCATATCCATCCAACTTTCATCATATATCTAAATGGATGTTTAAAGTGATTGGGCCATTCACAGAAAAATGAATTGAAGCTATAAACCAGTGCATTTTACCTTCAAATAGTCTTTTTCTGATTCCAACTGAAGGCTCTTAAAACAAATAAATTTATTATGCTGCTCATTCATTGGCTAATGGCACCAATAAAAATTGGTTTTAAAATATTATTTAATCAGAATAAATAATAAATACCTAATTAATGCGTGTTTTATTTACTGCTCCATTTTTAACAATTGTGCTTACTTTGTGTTGCTTTTAGGGGAGCCCCGGGGCACTTGGGTGATGAGTCTTCGTCGTCCCCTTTAGGCGGTGCTTTCGGAGTTTCGAAAGAACTTTCTGAGAAATTTTCTTAAATAAAAGGTTTTACAAGGCAAGAAAATATTTAGCCATTAAAAATAGTTTGCTTGGCACGGAATTTCACTGTTTGTCCTATTAGTTTTTTTGGACTGCATGCATGCCTATTCAACCATTTCAAAAGTCCAACTAGTACGAAAACGACCCCGTACGAAAATGGCTCGTACGAAAACAGTCGTACGAAAATGGCCACACGAAAACGATGCTGACCGTATTCTGCCCATCTCAAAAGCCCCAATTGTCGAATTTAAAAATAAAAAAATTCACTTTTTATAAAATCAATTGCGTTTTATCAATCCCAATTAGTGAATCCGAACCCCGCCCCCCAGAAATTATAAATTCAAACAAATACAAAAGTTTTACAAAAGTAAATTATTTTGTTTGGGCCGATTTGGTTTTTTGGCCCTTTCGCCCAGAATACACGCAGAATTTAAGCAATATATTTTTTATAATTTATTTTTACCTACTTTTATTGGTTCATAAAACCAACTTATCTTAAACCGATCAATTTAAAAAAACTGTTTGTTTATATTAATTACCTAATCCATTTTTTAAACCCATTTTTTTGGGGCCAGTAAAAATAATATTTTTTAAAAAGCGAGGTGAAACAAATCAGAAAATACCATTTTGCGGAGGTTCCGACGACGGTGAAGGAGCTTTACCATCAGCAGGAGCAGAAGGCTTTTCTGTGAATTTAAATATTTAACAAATAATATGCTTATAAATAATGCTTTTTAAACGAACCGTCCTTTTCATTTTCCATTGCAAAAGTGACATCACTTATTAGGAAAGCAATTAGCAGTACAATGAGGGGCATTGTTGATGATGGTATTGAGTAGCAAAACATTATGAGGGATGAGAGATTTTTAAGAGAAATTTAAATGCAAAAATATTTATTTTTATTATTCTTCTTTTACATATATATGCAACTTTGAATTGTAATCGGTGAAGCGGATGTTGGCACTGGTAATGGGTAATGAATGGGGTGGTGATGGCACTCCCACCAAATTTGGGATGGCACGGAAAGGAAAACGCGCGTGGCAGAAATAGCGCCAATTTTGAGAGGGTGGCACGGCTGTGATAGAGAGAGAGAGAGAGAGATCTTGTGAGCTGGCAAAGAATGGTATTTTATGAATTGCGATTGTTAAAAATGTTTTAAAATAAAATGCAAAAATAAGTTTGGAATTGAATTAAGGAGAAAAAAAATTCCATCTTGAAATAGCGGGTGCAATGGCTCCCGGCTCCCGGACAACCCGTCAGTGGACAATCTGTAGACAAAATCCGTTAGTAAGTGGACAATCCGTCAGTGGACAATCCATCAGTAAATAAGCAAGTGTATTTTTAAAACACCCAGATTTATTTAAAATCATGTGAAAATTAATTTAAATCGCTAAACAAGTTCATTAATGATTTGTGTTATTTTATAAAAATTATGAAATAATCATTTTTAAAAAAGAATTAAATGATAATTTCTCGAGATGATCAATTAATTGAAAAATAATGTAACTAGAAATGTTATGAATATATGAAATTATATTTATTAAATTTCACAATCATTTTCGCAAGATTTTTGATCATTGCTCAAAAAAAAGTTGCTGACGAATTGTCCACTGACGGATTATCCACTGACGGATTGTCCATTACTGAAGGATTGTCCTTCACTGACGGATTTTCCATTACTGACGGATCGTCCTTCACTGACGGATTGTCTACTGACGGATTGTCCAGATCCCGGGTGCAATTGCAATAATTTTTTTGTTCAACGAGAGTGCATCAAATTGATTTGGTATCATTCAATGCTCTTAGATTTAATTCTCCAAAGTTTACAAATTTTCAAAGAAAAAGTATTATAGGGCCGGAAAATTTTATGCGTGAAAAAAGTCGACTAGGTGCCTAAATAGGACGAAAAAAATTTCAAAACAGGCATGAAAAAGGTCTGACTTAACTTTACATGCAAATTGTTTAAGATTTAATGACAAAACTTCATCCCACAAAATTAAATGTAATGAACTTAATTAAATTAACGAAAAATCAATTAGTGTTAAATAATCATTTATATCAACATATAGATGATGATTTTTGAAAATATTGCATTTTTTATTTTTTGATTTATAATTAATATAACCAAATCTGGAATAAACCGAGATTTTGTCGGGGAAAAATAATAAAAAATAGAATTTTATTGTTTTCGCCATCGCAAAGATAAATTTAAAAAATTTAATCCAATAAAAATTAAAAAAATTTTTTTTCATCAAGCTGGAATATCAAATTTTCATTATTTTTTATTTTCCTTAAAAATTATTTATAAAATGAAAATATTAATTTTAAATATTTCTTTACTTATATTTAACTTTTTATGAATATTTTAAGTGCTTATTTAATGATTTCGAATATAATTGATATTACAATATGACCTTAAATAATGAAATTGCCAAATAAAAATTATAAATTAATTTAGGCTAGCACCAAATTGCCATCGTTTGGGGTGGTGATGAGACTTTTTCGCCCGCCGTCGGCACTGCGGCGGCACTCAATTGTTTAATTTTACATCTTTGTCGCAAAATGGCACAAATATTTTCAAAAATAAATTGATTTTATTTCATTTGTTGGCAACTCAACACCGTGCCAAGTGTTTACATTTTTTAAACAATTTCTTCATTTCCCATATTTGTTTCATTTGGTAAAATAATTAATTTTTGTATAAAGGTATTTCCATAGCCGGGAGTTGTAATAAATTAATTATTTAAAAATTTTCACTGATATAAAAAAGAATTTAAATATTTTTACACGGAACTGTCGGACCGACAATCGTAATAATTTCTTAAATAGGTGTATTAATAAATTGGTGATGTTTTTTATTTAAAGTCTTTTTAGTCAACAAGTTAATAAACATGAGAAATTCGGGCCCATTGGCTTATCTCAAAAAACAAAGAAAATGGAATGAAAAAATTTACATAAAAACAAAAGAACAACAGTCCCCCCCCCCCACCCAGAAGCATATCTGGAGATTTAAAAAGCTCCAAAAATATTGCAAATTCCTATCCCAGTCGATTTTCCTGAGACTTTTACGAGAAAGCGAGACTCTCGAGGAGCAAACATTCACTGAATGAGCTGTTGGTGCTGAGATAGAGATGAAGTGTTCCCCGGAAAGAAGCTAAATAGATCAATTGAGGCGACAATTAATCCCCAATGATGAACAATTTGGAGTGCTGAAAGGGAAGAGTCGGTAGTTCGGCTGGTAGAACACTGGTCCGGAAAGCCAGAGAGATGCCGGTTCAAACCCGGCCCGCCCCACAGTTTTCCGTCATAGTCTTCCCAAGTTCGTTCATATAATCATTGCCATTTCGGATTCATTCCTTCGTTTGGCCTTCTCATATGCGGCTGTTGCTGGGCCCAATGCCGGCAAAAGTTCGGCCTCCGTTGGCCATGCTTTGGCTGCTCGTTATTTTGCGCACATTGCGCCATTGGCCAACCACAGACACCGCGGAGGAGGACGAATTGGTCACGTTGACCGTCGATGGGAAGGCACGGCCATTTGCGGGAGCGACCGCAACGACAAGCGGCGGAAGGGAAACATTGGCAAAACAGGCGCAATACAGGCGGGAAAAGTGCTGACGGAACTCTCTAAAAAGGACAGATGTTTGAAATTGTTCAATAACATTTATATGATTTGATGGTTTTGACGGACAAAATTACCCCATACATTTCCAACATTTGAGAGGGGTGAAATTGGAATGGGATACCAATTAAAAGTTGGCACTAAAACATACGGAAGAGTGCACAGATACAAAATTGGGTTGATGCCACAGAACAGCAAAAAGAGGAAAACATTGAGCAGAATGAAGCCATCGGGCGGAACCCACGAGAGCAAATCGATCAAATCCCAAATGGCCACAATAAATGCCATCAGAACGAACATTGCCACCGATTGGCCCAAAATGCGCCATTCCTGCTTATTCAGCACGAACTTTTTGGCCGTTTTGCCATCGGACGACTTTTTTCTATACTGAAATAAAGTGGAAATTTAAAATCAAATAGGTAAATTGTTGTTGGGATTGGTTTTATGTAAGGACAAAAAGATCGGGAATTAGGGGACGGTTTATTGATTTTTGATAATGGGGCCAAAGATATTTTTAAGCGGGTTAAAGCAAAATTTTAGTATTAGTACTCAACCTTTTTCAACAAAACAACAATGGATATATAGAAAGTTGTTGTAATTGGCAACAGAAAGCAGGTCCAATAAAATTCACAGAGCCGAAAAATGGGCATTGCCGGGAGAGACTGATCGGGCAGAAAAACAACATAATCGCGATGAAACAAAACGCCAAGGAACGGCGTTTGAAACGCAATGATCAAAGCGATCAAAAGGAGCCAAATCAGTACGAGAAAAGACTGAAATGGTGGAAGAACTCATTAGTTAATTGGTTAAATTACCTAATCATTTTCGGCTTACATTGAAAAGAATTTGCTCCGACTTTGGCTCTTTGTTCAAAATTGAGGGCTGAAAAGAGGCTTTCATAAAGATCAACAGACGATTTGCTGCCAGAAGAAAGTGGAGAAAGATGACCAAGTCCCAGCACAACTGCATGAAAGCGCCACATACCTAACAGAAGAGGGACAATTGTATAATTGGGGTTGGACGGCGGGAGGAATTTCGGTAAAACACCGATCCGGCCTGCCGGGATCAAAAAGCCTGATTTGGATTTGATTTGTAAATCGGAAGGGATCTCTGGACCTTTTTTAAAGAGAAAATAAACGACAAGATTGTTCCAGTGATGCTCGAAAGATTTTTTCTCGAGTCTTAACTAGACAAAAGTCTCAGATTTTTGCGATTCGGTCAGTCTCGGGAAATTTTATGTCTCGACCAGCACCACTGGTATTAAAATATCTAAAAAAATGTGAATTTTAGGAGAGAAAAGACGAAAAAAATATTCCATTTTTGAATGGTATTTCAAAGTTTTTAATTATTTGTTCTTTCTTTTATTTGATTCTTCAAAATTTTGGCAAGTCATAACTCGGCACTCGCCATTTTCACCTTTTTGATTCTGTTTGATATTTTTCCTAATTTTAAAAATTAATTTTTGTTTTTTTCTTTCCTTCACTCACTTTTTCAAAAGCTATTCCCGAATTGAAGTCGAGAAGGACGAAAAGGGAGAAGAGGACGGTGACCATAAGCTGAAGCGAGTCGGCGATGCCCAAAGCGAACATTAAGCGAAAGCAAATTCGGGAGCGAAATTCGCGCACAGACAGAAAAAGCTTAAAAATAGAAAATGCACAATTAAAAATGAATATTTAAATCAATTAAAATAATAAAATAAAAGACCGGAAGTGTGAACAGATGAAGCAACAAAAGTGGGAATGCCACGAGCAATTGGAAGGAGGCGATCAGTTCCGCCTTCATTTGACAGTCGGGAGGCCAACTTTTGCCTTTTCACCTGAAAATCTGTGCACTGAGTGCCGTCTTAGATTGTCAAAATCAAAGAATACAAACACTCCGTTCTTAAAAAGTGAATTTATTAGCATTTAATAGACCGGGGCATAAACCAAAGCCACATTATGGGGAATGGGTCGTTTTTGGCACCGACCTTTTGGCGCCAGCACTGTACACAAACTGTATTTGCCTTACAAAAAGCATAAAGGTTTTTCTAGCATGCCAAAAAGTTACTAATTAAAAACCCATAATATCGAGCTTTCGAAATTTGAATAATACCAAAATTGTTGGAATTGGTCGACAAAGAAAACAATTACAGTACTGAAGCCAAAACGACCCCCACTCCAAAGTGTGTCCCCCCCCACTCTCTGTCAATGTGTGCATACTATAGTTGATCAAGTACTGTGGCAATTTGGATTTGAAACTTTTTAGTTAAATTGTGCTTACAATTAGGAATAGAATAAGAAGGATTTTTAAAACAATTAAGAAAAATGAATGAATCCAAATTTGGTACTAATGACTCGGTCCGTCAACATTTCCCGAGTTGGGAGGAGAAAGTCAAATGTTATTGGCCAAAACAAATTCAAAAATAAGTACTCTCTACATAAAGAACATCTGTTAGCTCTCATTTCTCCTTCCGTTGGCAATATTTTCCATTTCTTTGATTGCCCTTTTCCGAATGGCTAATTGTCTGTGCCTTCCTTTTTTGGCACTTTTGTCCCATTGTTTGTCAGGTGCAATGGATTAAGAGTTCAATTCAGAGAATTTTATTCTTCATTTTTACAGTTTCTTATTTTGTCTATTGGTTTCGAGCAATAAAATCCGTCCAAAAACATCGATTACAAAGCTTGGGTAAACAATAATTCTATTAAAAATTAACAAAGTCTCTCTCTTACAATTAGTTTTTTTTTACAAAGCTAAAAATGTTTTTTAATAATTTCACGAAATTAAAAAAACTAGTTAATTCTTTTTCAATTCTCACATTGATAGTTGGTTAGACTGATTCAATGTTGTCGTAGTCCTACACAATTCGAAATCAGCTTCCGTGGATTCCGAAAATCACTACGAAACTCGATGATGAGTTGATTTTGGGCGGGAACTATGTACCAGGGTTTCGGCAGGTCAAGAAAAGTCTGGTCTCGAATCGGTTCAGAAAAAAAAAATAAAATTTTGGCTATAAACTTTGGCATATGCAATGGGGCCTTTTTTGTTATATTTTCCATTATTGTTTTAAGCCAGACAAATGATCTCGAAATTAAATAAACCTCAGATTTAAAATGTAAGGACGGTTCTATCGCTCAATACGAAAATTATTTTAATTGAATAATTTTGAGCTGATGATTTATTTCACAAATAAATAAGGAAAAAATTGATAATAAATTAAAAACCTTCTCGAAAAACTGAGATTAAAAGGCATACAATTAAGTTTATGCATTATGAAAGGTTATCTGAAAAAATTAACATTGTTTTGCGCATGTGAATCAAATTGATTCATCGCCGAGACAAAAAGTTGAAAAATGTTCTCACGAGTTTTGAAAAATAATTTTTTTTTTTAATTGGAAAGAAGTCAAATTGGCGAAAAATAATTAAAATTATTTTCACACATTCCTAATTTTGACTTAGCACCAAGAACAAGTGGTAATATTTAATAATAATTAACAGTTTTGAAGATTGGAAAACCCTAAAAAATTTACCAAAATATTTTTTAATTACACGCCAAAATAGAAATTATGTCAGTTTTGATGGGAGTTTACATTCCACAGAATGGAAGTGTAATTGAGTTTGAATCCCACCACGGATCAACATTTACACTTCAACCTTTCATAATGCGTAAACTTAATTGTATGCCTTTTAATCTCAGTTTTTCGAGAAGGTTTTTAATTTATTATCAATTTTTTCCTTATTTATTTGTGAAATAAATCATCAGCTCAAAATTATCAATTAAAATAATTTTCGTATTGAGCGATAGAACCGTCCTTACATTTTAAATCTGAAGTTTATTTAATTTCGAGATCATTTGTCTGGCTTAAAACAATAATGGAAAATATAACAAAAAAGGCCCCATTGCATATGCCAAAGTTTATAGCCAAATTTTTATTTATTTTTTCTGAACCGATTCGAGACCAGACTTTTCTTGACATGCCGAAACCCTGGTACATAGATCCTTTAAAACTGTAGGTTCCCGCCCAAAATCAACTCATCATCGAGTTTCGTAATGATTTTCGGAATCCACGGAAGCTGATTTCGAATTGTGTAGGACTACGACAACATTGAATCAGTCTAACCAACTATCAATGTGAGAATTCAAAACGAATTAACTAGTTTTTTATGTTTCGTGAAATTATTAAAAAACATTTTTAGCTTTGTAAAAAAAACCAATTGTAAGAGAGAGACGTTGCCTATTTCTTCATAATTTAATTTTTAATAGAATTATTGTTTACCCCAAGCTTTGTAATCGATGTTTTTGGACGGATTTTATTACTCGAAACCAATAGACAAAATAAGAAACTGTAAAAATGAAGGAGATCGATAGGCCTCGCCTGAGAATGTTTTTGAAATTTAAATTTCATAATTTCACATATTTTTCCTCAAAAATTTTTACGCTATTTTAAGGCTTGGTAAATTTTTAAGTTCAGATAATTAATTAAACTGGGAATATGAACTTGTTTAATTCACTTTTCGTTTTGTGCAAATGGAAACTCACCTTGAAAATTTCGTTGTTCGCAAACCAATCACAAAGAACAGTTTTTGTTTCACTTCTTGATCAGACAAAGTCGCCGAGAAATTCAGACGGAGCCTTTCCGCCGGCTAATAAAAGAGTTAAATTAAATTCATAATTAATTTAATTGTGACAGTTTTGTGGCAAGGAAAGGGGCGGCGGGTGGGGGGGGGGGGGGGGGTTGGCGGTCAAAAATTCGAAACAAGGTCAAGCCATGTAATGGATTTTTTTAATTTTCAGCCACCCTCTTCGCGGGTCTTCTCGAAAAATTGAGTAGTAAAGGTGACCCGCCGGTGGCGCCGCAACACATCGTCGGAAAAATTACTGTGAATTTGTTAAGAATATTTGTATAAATTTTCAAAAAGTTTACTTCTCCCTTTCTCCGACGACCCCTACCCCTCTTCGCGGCACTCCTCGCCCCGAACCACCCCCCCCCCCCCCCCCCTCACTGGCTCCACAATATAAACTTAAATTTTTTTTATTTTCAGGTTAAGATTGTATAAAACTCACAACATTGTCCGTAAAATTGTAGTAGTGAATGGAGCACAGAGACGACAAAATCTGATTAGCCTCCAACGAAATTTTAAGAGCGCCCTTCTTAACCAAAAGCTTTGTTAGAGGTGAATTTGAGAAAATACGCTCGGTAATAGTTTAGATGGTACCCCCTCCCCCCATTTTATGGAAATTTTTTAAATCCATGGAAAGATATTTCAAAAGTGTTGGATAAGGGACACACCAATTATTGATTATCTTTTCCCTTTCTCTCCCTCTCTCATTGTCTCTCGCCCCGCCCCTTGACCAGTCCATAAATATGTCTCCCTTTCACCCACTCGGGGCATTTTCCCATTCATTCCACCATTTGATTATTTTATTATTTATTCCCTGCTGTCCTCCATATTTATTTGTTTAATAAATTATTTATTTATTTATTTGACAACATTTGGCTTTGGTTAAAACCAAACATTTTTATTGTTGTAGTAAATACACAACAATTTGGCGCAGTCACAATCTGGACTTGCTCTCTACATCTTCGGGTGAGAGAAACGCTAATTCTTAAGGACAAAGCAAAAAGCCGGGACGGCAAAACATTTCATCGAAAAGCCGGAATTGGCTGTGAATTGTTTTAAAGCCAAATTGGCAAATTCGTCAAAAAGCAGTAAAAGAAACTGCTAGCGTCAAAGCCGGGTCGGCCATTCTTCAAAAAGCAGTCAAAGAAACTGCTCAAATTCGTCAAAAGCCGGGTCGGCTCTCCGAATTCGTAAAAAGCCGAGTCGGCTCAACAAATTCGTCTAAAGCCGGGTCGGCTCATCGTAATTCGACAAAGGCCGGGTCGGCTCGACAAATTCTTCAAAAGCCGGGTTGGCTAAACAATTGAAGATGCACCCCAATCAGCTTAAACTGATTTTGGAGGCTGTTTTGAAGGCATCAGCGGAACAAAGCAACAGTTCTGCTGCATTAGCGACATCAATCGATGCTCGCCTTTCAGCATTTGAGTATGACCCTGAGTTAGGGCATACATTCGACGTTTGGCTAAAGCGCTACGGGCAAATCATCGCCCAGGACGGACACGCACTCAGCGACCAGTCCAAAGTGCGGCTATTGATTGGCAAATTGGGCGAAGCGGAGTACAAAAGGTACATCGACAGCATCGCACCAAAGTCGCAAAACGACTTCAACTGGGCCGAGACGACCGCAAAATTGAAACATTTGTTCGGAGAAACCCGATCATTGTTTCTCCGTCGTTTTGATTGCTTCCAAATTCGTCAAGAAGCGCAACAGGACGTTCCAAGTTTGATTGCACAAATCAACTCGTCCTGCGAAAACGCAGATCTTTCGCTGAGCAAAGAGGAGCTCAAATGCATGATTCTCATCATTGCATTGCGCGACGAATTCACCGATCTGAGGCAAAAATGCCTTCAGCGCCTGGAAGACAGTCGAACGAGCGGACGGTCGACCTCACTGCAAGAGCTCGGAGAGGAGTGCCACAAATACCAAATCCTAAAGGAAAGCGCGCTCTCCCTCGGCTCAAATCCCTGCAGCACCAGTGCCATCCGAGCCAAACCGCAGCAAATCCGGGACAAGCAGAAGTCCAAAACGAAGCCACAGCAAAGCCACAAAGGACATTTCCAGCCGAATAATTCAACGGCAAATGAAAAGGAAGTGGACCTGCCTGATCAGCCCTGCTATTCGTGTGGAGGCAAAAATCATTGGCAAAAAGACTGCTGGCTCAAAAATTCGACGTGCGAAAAGTGCGGACGAATTGGCCATATCGCAAAAAGATGCAAAAACGGCACAGAAACCCGACGTGTTCGTGCCGTGGCCACAAATTCTGGGAATGACATGCACATTCACACCGTTACACTTCAGCCAACATGTATGGCTATTGAAGGAAGTTGCAACAAATGGTGGAGAATTGTCACCCAAATCAATGGGATGGAGAAACCAATGAATGATGACACCGCTGCTCAAATCACGGTGATCACAAATGATTCGTGGCAAAAGCTTGGCAAGCCAAAGCTGGGTAAGACCACCATCGCAGTCAAAAACTGCAACGAAAAAGCATTCGCGATCAAAGGCAAATTCAAATGCCAAGTTTCGTACAATGGACGGACAGCGAAACTGATTGCGTACGTGAGCGACGAAATCCACCAGGATTTGCTCGGCATGACTTGTATCGAAGAATTGGAAATCATTCCGAAGGAACTTATGTTTCCAAATTCTTCGCAAATCACCAATTCTGTGCCAACGAAGCATAAGAAAATGCCGCCAGTCAATTTGAAAACTTTTGGCAAATTTCAACAGAAATACGACCAAAATGTGGAACGGCAATTCAGCGAGAAAAACGGCGCCAAGCCCATCACTTTCCAAAATGGAGAGCCAGTTTTCATTTGGAATTTGAAAGGCAATAAGGCAAATTGGTTGCCAGCGACGATCATCGAGAGAGTTGACAACTCTCCGACTTATCGAGTCGACGTCCCGACGATCCGTTGCGCAGTCCACCGCCTTGCCAACCAAATTCGCCGTCGTTTCCCAATGGAATTGGAGACACCAGAAATTGGCCAAGCGAATGGAAATATTTTGGCTGGGTACCAAAAAAATCGGACCCCCATTAAAGCGATTGAAAAAGCCAAATCTCCAGTTGGCCAAAGTCAAAATGCGCCGCGAAGATCAGCACGCGCCAAGACGGCACCTCAACAACTGGACATGGACCCGTCGAAACGGAAATACGATGTCGTCCGGCCATGATCTCGCGCAGGAGGGACTTTTTCCAAAGAAGGGAGGTGTTGGATAAGGGACACACCAATTATTGATTATCTTTTCCCTTTCTCTCCCTCTCTCATTGTCTCTCGCCCCGCCCCTTGACCAGTCCATAAATATGTCTCCCTTTCACCCACTCGGGGCATTTTCCCATTCATTCCACCATTTGATTATTTTATTATTTATTCCCTGCTGTCCTCCATATTTATTTGTTTAATAAATTATTTATTTATTTATTGGCCAACATTTGGCTTTGGTTAAAAACTAAACATTTTTATTGTTGTAGTAAATACACAACAAAAAGGTTTTTAGGTCGTTAATAATGAATATTGCATTGGTTTTGCCCTATTTAGAACTCGGGGCCGGAGTTCGAGCAAAAAGTCAAAAATTGGAATTTACAAAGTTTACTTTTGTGTCCGAATCTGTGCCGAATGACTTAATTTTTGATGTAATGATCTTTGTGATTATTTCATGCTAGTCTTAATCAATTTTAGAACAGAAGAGACTTTTAAAAAATTCGAATTTTCCGTTTTTTGTTCGAACTCGGACCCGGAGTTCTAAATAGTCCAAAACGAATAAAATTTTTCCAATTAAAAAAGGGGGGCTTCGAAACGAGTACCTTACGCTGCTCTTTTAAGCATTAAATTTGTAAATGAATATGAAAATTCGCACCGCCATGCGTGCGGTGCGATTAGGCGGCAATTGTTCAGCATCGATGGTGATCAATGCCATAAATGACTTGACTCCGTCAACTGTTGTGCAATTGTCTGGGTTGCATTTGTGATGGTGAATCGTGAGAAAATAGTCGTCGAAACGTGCGGACATAATTGTTTCGAAGAGCAACGAGTCGGAATGACGGCGTGGCAGCAGAGGAAGGACCTGTAAGGCATAAATAAATAAATCTTTTATATATAATAACGACACACCCGGAATGAAGTCAATTTCGTAAAAAACAGTCCATCATCGACTTTCTGAAACAAAAAAAAAAAAAAATTATTTTTTGGATAAATTTGATAGAGGGTAAAACTAATGAAAAAAAACTAAAAATGGAAGAATGAATAAGAAGAGATCATATGTATTTGATTGATAAGCCAGTCTGACGGCTTCATTTTGTGATTATTGTGTTATCATCTCATATTAATGCGGATAGTAATGGAGCGAGGAGACCCGAAATCCCATGCCATTTTTCTACCAGAATTGGCACTGGCTTTCGCCAATTTTGTGTTTTTTTGCTGCTCGAAATTAGCCGGTAAATGAGTGAGCAGGTGAGCAACAAGCGCCGTGCCTCCAATTCGGTGCTCGGCACACACAAAACCAACTCAAAAATGATTTCGTGTGGGAGCCGTCGCCGCTTTTCGTGCCGTTTTGCGCTCGCCGTTTTGCTGTCCATTTTTGGTGTTTCGCTGCTGTTTTTGTACATATTTGTTGGCTGGCAACGAGCTTTCTTTTGTTCGCCTTTTATTCTGACGTCGTCGATGGCATCGGTCGGCCAACAAAAGTTGTTGATGACAGTCCAGAAAACTGATAAACGTGCACTTTATAATTGACTCAACATTGGATTAATTCCGTCTTTGATTAATTGCGTAATCTGATCAATCAGTATCACAAAACGATTATCATTATCTTCAGTTAAGTCGGCATGTCAAAAGCGTGCCGATTGTGATGTTTGCGACTGCCGTTGAACAATTTAAATCTTGAACACCTAAAAAATCAAATAAAAAAAACCAAAATTTTTAAATTAAAAAAAAACTGACAAAAAAATTGCAAAATTTCCCCAAAATAATTGCAAATCATTGCCATCCGCGGGACACCGAACAAACACGTAAACTTTCTCATAATTTGGCGTTTTTCATTTTCGTCATTTCGCATTGAAACTTCTCTGAAAAAACGAATGAAGATTGAATTAAATTTAAAATGGGAAAGTTTTCAGTTATAAATTTGTCATTTAAATTATATTTTTAAATAAGCCGCGTCAGGATCAGTCAGCTGGGGACAACTCAGCTGACAGACAACGCAGCTTTACGAGAATTTGAAAAAATTATTAAAATTGAAAAAATTCAATAAATAAAACAACAATAAATTAAAAATATATTTTAATCTTAGTTAAAAATAAATTATTGATTTTTAATTAACATTTGTCTTTCGTATGTCACGCAACTTGTATATGAGACAACTCGTACAATGGTCAAGCTTAAGCCTAAGCCTAAGCCTAAGAATTTTGCGTTTTGACCCTCTCAATTTCTTTCTTGGGGAATGGCGTTTTCTCTTAAGATTGATTGGGTTGCTTAATTTTTCTTGTTGTTCACCAAATTAGGGCCAACGGGTGCTTTCGGCATAAGAAGACCAAGATGTGTTCAACGGCAGTCGCAAACATCACAATCGGCACGCTTTTGACATGCCGACTTAACTGAAGACAATGATAATCGTTTTGTGATACTGATTGATCAGATTACGCAATTAATCAAAGACGGAATTAATCCAATGTTGAGTCAATTCTAAACTGCACGTTTATCAGTTTTCTGGACTGTCATCAACAACTTTTGTTGGCCGACCGATGCCATCGACGACGTCAGAATAAAAGGCGAACAAAAGAAAGCTCGTTGCCAGCCAACAAATATGTACAAAAACAGCAGCGAAACACCAAAAATGGACAGCAAAACGGCGAGCGCAAAACGGCACGAAAAGCGGCGACGGCTCCCACACGAAATCATTTTTGAGTTGGTTTTGTGTGTGCCGAGCACCGAATTGGAGGCACGGCGCTTGTTGCTCACCTGCTCACTCATTTACCGGCTAATTTCGAGCAGCAAAAAAACACAAAATTGGCGAAAGCCAGTGCCAATTCTGGTAGAAAAATGGCATGGGATTTCGGGTCTCCTCGCTCCATTACTATCCGCATTAATATGAGATGATAACACAATAATCACAAAATGAAGCCGTCAGACTGGCTTATCAATCAAATACATATGATCTCTTCTTATTCATTCTTCCATTTTTAGTTTTTTTTCATTAGTTTTACCCTCTATCAAATTTATGCAAAAAATAATTTTTTTTTTTTGTTTCAGAAAGTCGATGATGGACTGTTTTTTACGAAATTGACTTCATTCCGGGTGTGTCGTTATTATATATAAAAGATTTATTTATTTATGCCTTACAGGTCCTTCCTCTGCTGCCACGCCGTCATTCCGACTCGTTGCTCTTCGAAACAATTATGTCCGCACGTTTCGACGACTATTTTCTCACGATTCACCATCACAAATGCAACCCAGACAATTGCACAACAGTTGACGGAGTCAAGTCATTTATGGCATTGATCACCATCGATGCTGAACAATTGCCGCCTAATCGCACCGCACGCATGGCGGTGCGAATTTTCATATTCATTTACAAATTTAATGCTTAAAAGAGCAGCGTAAGGTACTCGTTTCGAAGCCCCCCTTTTTTTAATTGGAAAAATTTTATTCGTTTTGGACTATTTAGAACTCCGGGTCCGAGTTCGAACAAAAAACGGAAAATTCGAATTTTTTAAAGACTAGCATGAAATAATCACAAAGATCATTACATCAAAAATTAAGTCATTCGGCACAGATTCGGACACAAAAGTAAACTTTGTAAATTCCAATTTTTGACTTTTTGCTCGAACTCCGGCCCCGAGTTCTAAATAGGGCAAAACCAATGCAATATTCATTATTAACGACCTAAAAACCTTTTTGTTGTGTATTTACTACAACAATAAAAATGTTTAGTTTTTAACCAAAGCCAAATGTTGGCCAATAAATAAATAAATAATTTATTAAACAAATAAATATGGAGGACAGCAGGGAATAAATAATAAAATAATCAAATGGTGGAATGAATGGGAAAATGCCCCGAGTGGGTGAAAGGGAGACATATTTATGGACTGGTCAAGGGGCGGGGCGAGAGACAATGAGAGAGGGAGAGAAAGGGAAAAGATAATCAATAATTGGTGTGTCCCTTATCCAACACCTCCCTTCTTTGGAAAAAGTCCCTCCTGCGCGAGATCATGGCCGGACGACATCGTATTTCCGTTTCGACGGGTCCATGTCCAGTTGTTGAGGTGCCGTCTTGGCGCGTGCTGATCTTCGCGGCGCATTTTGACTTTGGCCAACTGGAGATTTGGCTTTTTCAATCGCTTTAATGGGGGTCCGATTTTTTTGGTACCCAGCCAATATTCATTTACAAATTTAATGCTTAAAAGAGCAGCGTAAGGTACTCGTTTCGAAGCCCCCCTTTTTTAATTGGAAAAATTTTATTCGTTTTGGACTATTTAGAACTCCGGGTCCGAGTTCGAACAAAAAACGGAAAATTCGAATTTTTTAAAAGTCTCTTCTGTTCTAAAATTGATTAAGACTAGCATGAAATAATCACAAAGATCATTACATCAAAAATTAAGTCATTCGGCACAGATTCGGACACAAAAGTAAACTTTGTAAATTCCAATTTTTGACTTTTTGCTCGAACTCGGGCCCCGAGTTCTAAATCGGGCAAAACCAATGCAATATTCATTATTAGCGACCTAAAAACCTTTTGAAATATCTTTCCATGGATTTAAAAAATTTCCATAAAATGGGGGGAGGGGGTACCATCTAAACTATTACCGAGCGTATTTTCTCAAATTCACCTCTAACAAAGCTTTTGGTTAAGAAGGACGCTCTTAAAATTTCGTTGGAGGCTAATCAGATTTTGTCGTCTCTGTGCTCCATTCACTACTACAATTTTACGGACAATGTTGTGAGTTTTATACAATCTTAACCTGAAAATAAAAAAAATTTAAGTTTATATTGTGGAGCCAGTGAGGGGGGGGGGGGGAGGTGGTTCGGGGCGAGGAGTGCCGCGAAGAGGGGTAGGGGTCGTCGGAGAAAGGGAGAAGTAAACTTTTTGAAAATTTATACAAATATTCTTAACAAATTCACAGTAATTTTTCCGACGATGTGTTGCGGCGCCGCCGGCGGGTCACCTTTACTACTCAATTTTTCGAGAAGACCCGCGAAGAGGGTGGCTGAAAATTAAAAAAATCCATTACATGGCTTGACCTTGTTTCGAATTTTTGACCGCCAACCCCCCCCCCCCCCACCCGCCGCCCCTTTCCTTGCCACAAAACTGTCACAATTAAATTAATTATGAATTTAATTTAACTCTTTTATTAGCCGGCGGAAAGGCTCCGTCTGAATTTCTCGGCGACTTTGTCTGATCAAGAAGTGAAACAAAAACTGTTCTTTGTGATTGGTTTGCGAACAACGAAATTTTCAAGGTGAGTTTCCATTTGCACAAAACGAAAAGTGAATTAAACAAGTTCATATTCCCAGTTTAATTAATTATCTGAACTTAAAAATTTACCAAGCCTTAAAATAGCGTAAAAATTTTTGAGGAAAAATATGTGAAATTATGAAATTTAAATTTCAAAAACATTCTCAGGCGAGGCCTATCGATCGGCATCGCCGTACAACTTCACCCCCTTGAATTTTATAAAAATTTACCCATAAATGCTCAAAATTGGGAATTTTTATAGTTGAGTCAAATTTTGACACAAATTCCTAGATTTTTTGCTAATTTTAAATTTATTTTTTTAATACGCGACGAAAGGCGATGCTTTTGTGCCACCGGTGCCGGTGCGTTGACAGGAAAAAGAAAATCTGTACATGTTTTGCCGTTTACATTGTGTCCGAGTTTATTCGCTTTAAATTCATCGAAATGCTTCTTTTTGGGAGGACAAAATATATTTGATCATTTTAAATGTTATGCCATTAAAATTAAACAAAGTTTCATTTTATATCAATGTTTTTGACGGCAATTTCGCATATTAACGATTTCAAAAATTTTCTCATTAAAATTTGTGCTTTTGCCTCCCCTCGTCCGTCCCTTTACTTCTGTTGAGTTTTGTGGTTGTCAATCATCTCTCCCAATTATCTTCAATGACATTTTCCTAGAATTGTTTTGCTCTGTCGTAATTTTGCTTACGGAATTTAAAAGGCACAAAATAAATGTTTTATTTTCAATAAATCGTTTTTGTTTCGTTTACTGATCAAGATTGTCACAAATCATATTTCATTGAGGCTGATTAATTTGCTGGTTAGCGGCAACCAGATCACCACCATTGATCACTTTCTTCTTCTCCTCCTCCGTTTGTCCTTCCTGCCTTTCCGTTTTTATTGCTGTGTCAAGAATAAAAAGCTTTTAATACTTTTTCGAACATATCTATTTCGTTTTCCAGCCCAATGCTTATAGGAAGGCGAACAGAGCTTGGGTAAATAATTTATAAAAAAATAAATTATGAAGAAATAGGCAAAGTTTCTCTTAGTTTTTTTAAATTATTTTTTTGGAAAATAATTTCACGAAATAAAAAAATACTTAATTCTTTTTGAATTCTCACATTGATAGTTGGTTGGAATGATTCAATGTTGTCGTAGTCCTACACATTTCGAAATCCGCTCCGTCGTTCTCGGAGTCTTAAAATCACTATGAAACTGGATGATGAGTTGATTTAGGGCGAGGATATACAGTTTTAAAGATTTATGTACCAGGGTTTCTGCAGGTAAAGAAAAGTTTGGTCTCGAATCGAGTCAGAAAAAAATTAAATAAAACTGCTATAAATATTGTCATATGCATTGGGGGGGGGGGATTTGTTTTGTTATATTTCGTATTAATCTTTTATGCCAGAAACGTAATCTCGAAAAATAGATAATAAATGTAAATAATAATATTATTGATACTTTGTTTATGTTCTGCAAGGATATGAATAAAATTTTTTAAAAATTTTTGTAAATGTTAATTAGGTTTGTAATAAATTTAAATGAAAAATCTATGTATTCTTTTGTTCATTTAATAAGTTATCTTTTGACATTTCGGAAAATGAGAAATCTGAGTTTGAATCTTTTATGAAAAATCCCGAAGCAATAACACTCGTCAAGATTTATCAAAAAGAAAAGAGATTAAAACAGTCCAAGACCTTCTCGAAAAACTGAGATTAAAAGGCACACAATTAGCTTTACACATTATGAATGTTGCTGAAAAAATTAAAAATGTGAGAATCAAAATGATTCATCGCCGAGACGAAAGAGTTGAAAAATGTTCTCACGAGTGAAAGATAATTTGCTTTTAATTGGAAAACGAGTCTAATTGGCAAAAAATATTAAAATTGTTATCACAAATCTTAAAACAAATGTTAATATTTAATAATAATTAACAGTTTTTGAAGATTGGAAAACCTAAAAAAAAAAATTACCAAATGCTAATGAATGAGCGAATGGGTGGGAATGCCAAGGACAAATTTTGCCCAATTAAAATACTATGGTGCCCGCAACAAAGAATCTTTTAAATTTACCTTTGGATTATCCAAAAGTGCTATCGACTTAATTAATTTCCTCCTCGGACTATAATCAAAATCAGAATTGCTTAATTACCATTCAATTTCAACGTATTCAGCAGCTCTTCTCGAAAATTAATTAATTTCTCTATTGTTTTTGATGCATCGTTCAAAAGCCATGGGTATTTATTGTACCTAACTGTAAAATTTAGTTCTTGCCAGAAAATTTGTAATTTTTGTCATTTTGGCTCCTAATTTGTTGAGGAATTGCTTAAAATTTTAAAAATTTCGCATTTTACTGAAAATTTTTTAAAGTCGTTGAGTTCGAGTCCTACCACGGATCAACATGATGATCAACATTTACACTTCGCTACCACGAAAATCACCAAAACGACCCAAAGTAAATTTCGTTTTTTAATTAAAAAAAGGTCGCCGATTAAAAAAAAAGATAATTTGGGACAGGATTTATATGGACAAAAAAAAAAATCAAAAGTATGGATTATAATATGGACGAAAAATCGCAAAATCTGGACGAAAAATGGACAAAAACGTTGAAACATAGACAAAAAAATGGACAAAAAATTTCTGAAAATTGGTTTGATTTTTAAAAAACAACATTTTTATCAAGAAGGAAAAAATCATTTTAATACGAGAATTATATAATTCCATAATTGTGACCTCCTATTTATTATTTACAAAAAAAATAATGCTTAAAAAAAATTGAAAAATTGGTAAATTTTTTGCAAAAAATTCATTTTACCAGAATTTTCTTTTTAAATTTTTTTTGCACAATTTTTTCGATTTTAGGAGCGTGTTTTCCAAAAATTTCGAAAAATTTCCACCAAAAAAATATGGAATCCATACAAATCCGGTCCCTACTGATTATATATTGATTTCTAAGTAGATAAAAAATTATTTGAGGAAAATGTAAATATATTTTTTTTGAATTTTGCACATTAATTTTTTTTTGGTTCAATGGTTTGCTTTTGTTTCGTATGCCTATGTTCTCAGATTTGATTCTCTTGAAAATAAATTCCATTTTTCTTCTTTATTTCTATTTTGTCTTTTAAAAAATGGTTCAAATACATTTTTAGTTAAAAAATTCTAAATTTTATTAAAAAAAAAGAATTGCAAAAAAGTCAAATATTGTTCAAATTAAATTTGGCTTAAAATTTACAATTTTTTTTTATTCCCTCATAAAATGAAAAAATAGTGAAAGACACACATAATAATACATATTAATATTAATAATGATTGCCTGTCAATATTAGGTTTTCAAGGAAATTGTTCGGCGTAAAGCAACTATATTAAAAAAAACAGAGATTCAGCCTGAGAGCAAAAGAAAAATGAATTTAATGCGTTGGCAATCGATTGAGCATTTTTTGCCATTTTCAAAGCAAAAATTCATTTCGGCTTTATTATATTTCTTTATGCATATCATTTTTAATATTATATATTTTTTAGGAATTGTTCTCCCATGGAATTGCTTTCTTTTTTCCTTTTTTGTGCCTCCTTTTTCTGCGCGCCATTGGGCCAAGTAAAAGCCGTTTCAAAGAAAGGGCCCGTTTTCGATGTTTCTCCCCCGCGCGATCGCCCAAGCGATCAGCCGTCGCTGATCGATCTGCTGCAGGAAGGACCACCGTCGATGTACCAAACACAGTCACAGCACAGCAGGGGCAGCAGTGCCCTTCCCCATTTTGGTGCCACGGCCAATCCGACGCTGTCGTCGGAGTTTCTGAATTGGGAAACACCACCAGAGAATGTGCCATCCCTGATGGATGACAATGACAGTTTTGGCACCAATGGACAACCGCCGTCGGAAGCAACAAATCCTTTTGCATCACATCCAAGCGGAAAGCAATCGGCAAAGGAAAGAGCAGCAGAAACTGCGTCATCCGAATCGGCAAATGTCACAAGCTCAAGCAGTACCCAAGAGGATAGCAGCCATTCCCGGAGGAGCACAGTAGATATTACGAAAAGTCGAAGAACACGTAGGCCGAGCATTGCAGAAAATGAACCAATTGCCAAGCAGCTAAACGAATTGGCCATCCAAGAAGGTAACCATTAGTTTTTTTAAATAAAAAGAATAATTCCTAATAAAATAATGTGTGTGATTCAATATTACGTTAGTAAGTAATTCATTTTTATTAATTAACGTACATTTATATCATATAATAGAATCATTAAATGCTGCTTCTGTTGCTGCTGCTGCTAATATGTCCAGAGAACCATTGCACATTAATCCGCAAGCAAGTGGCCAAACCAATTACCAAAATCCAAATCTGCAACTAATTGGCCAAACCAATAAGCAAAAACCGATTAATCCACAGGTAAGTGGCCAACCCAATAAGCAAAAGTCAATTATGGCACAATCAACTGGTCAAACCAGTTACCAAATACCAATTATGGCGCAACAAATTAGTCAAATCAATGACCAAAAGCCAATTATTGCACAAGCGAGTGGCCAAATCAATTACCAAAATCCGCCACCAATTGGCCAACCCTATTACCAAAATCCAAATCCGCAACAAATTGGCCAGCCCTATTATCATAATCAAATTAATCATCAACAAATTGGCCAAACCAATTGCACGCCCAATGAATGTTATTATCAAAACCAAGCGGAAATACCAACATATAATTTGCCAGCAGAAGTACTTGGTCTTAATATGTTAAGTTCGGGGGACACCCCACAAAACCAAGCCCCACAAATGGCCAATGCCCCCGAAAGTGTCGCAAATAGCACAGAAAGCGTGCAATTAAATAAAAAGAAGACTGCATCGAAACCAAGTAAAAAAAAGGATTCACAGAATGCTTTCGCGGACAATCAAATGCTGACTCAATACCCAAAAGTGCCAATTAGCAAATGGACAAATCACCGATTGCCTGTCCATCCCAAAAAGCTTAGAGCGAAAGGACAATTTGATGTAAAAAAGAAATTCCCAAAAGCGACTAGTGGACTTGACAAAATTGAAGAATTCATGGATGACACCGGCGAATGGATCAAAATCGAAGTGAAACAAGGAAAAGCCGGTATGATTGAACCCCAGCAGTTGCTCAACTGAGTCTCGGCATTAGAAATCTCGAGATTGAAAGAAAATTTGGATAAAATTTACCAATATTTTCCCCCCTAAGTATTCAATATAATATTGTTTAATTACCTTTCTTTTTTTCTCCCTGTTTGATAACTTTCTTTCGGAATATAGTTTTTTTTTTTTGCATTAGATTCACCAATTTTAATATAACCTTTAGCAAAATTTTGGGTAATTTATTCAACCCGGATAGTTGTGTATGTATTACATATATATTATAACCGGACGGGCTCGGAGGCCTGGTGGGCTTTTATAGGCCAGCCCGGTCCCGTTTTTTGGGGCAAACCAACGGGACTGGGAGGCCTGGTAAAACGGGGGTGTTTTTATGACCGTCGCGGTCCGTCCCGCCGGCCCCTAAAAATCCCTTATCTACTTAAAAATGACTCAAAATCGTAAAACTTTGTCATCTTTGAACAAAATATATTAACAAATCACACTCAAAATTTCACCGGCGGAACCGATCGGCACGCCGGACCCCCCCCCCCCCCCCCGCGTTCCGCAAAATTTTTATGAAAAAACTCGCCGTAAAAAAGTTTTTTGAAAAGCAAAAAAGATCGATTTACATGGTTTGACCTAATTCTAAGCTAAATAAAAGACTACCCATTTTTATTTTATTAATCAAAATTCCACAAATTTTGAAAAAGCCCGGTCCCGGCGGGCGCCCGGCCAAGATTTCGGACCGGGCCCCGGCCGCCCGGTATAACGGGCTTTTTTTGAACGGGTGGCCCGGTCCCGGTCAATTATCTGAGCCCAGGCCCGGTACTTTCAAAATTTCGTCTCTAATATATATTTTATTAAATTATAATAATAATTTCTTATTTTTCAAGACACCAAATTTTATACAAATAGACTTTTTTTCTGTTTTCAGTTGCTATATATTTGCGCGATTTGTCCGGTAATCAGCTACAAATTGAAGAACCGTTGGATTTGACATTTGGCGGGGAGAAGCGATTTTTAAGAACAAATGGCACGGAAATTCTGTATCCGGCGAAGATAATTTACAGTTGGACAAAATACCAATTCCCTGTCCATCCCGAAGAGCTTAAAGCGGGAGGACAATTGGATGTAAAAGAGAAATACCCAACAGAGACAAATGGACTCGACAAAATTGTCGAGTTTATGGATGACACGGGCGAATGGATCAGAATCGAAGCGAAGCAAGAAAATTCAGGTAAGCATAATATTATTGGCCGAGAATATCAAAACCCGTGACCGAAACATTCTCGGAGTTGGAATTATGATTATGCGCTCTTTTAAATAGCTTGATCGGCTTTTTCTATATAAAACCGGAAAATCAAAAAAGACCAATTAAATTTATCATCGATTTTAATTTCTACCGGGTTCGGGATTAAGACTGCAATTCCTCCATAAAAGTCCAAAATAAATAAATAAAATTTTTCCAAATAAAATGTATCCTTTTTTTCAACTTCACTAAAGGAAAAATTAAAACAAAAAATGTATTTCAAGCATTCGGAAAATTTGAAAAACAAATTTATCACAAAATTCAAGATTCTAAAACAAAATTAGTGCTTTTTGAGCAAATTTCTTTAAAAAAAACTGGAATTTTAGGAACAAATAATCTCAATTTTAAAAAATCTTTTTTTTCGGCTTCCTTTTTTAAAAGTGATTTATCGAGACCTAAAAAAATGAAAATTATTTCAATACAAAAGCGAAAAATGGGACCGAGAAAATTCAAAAAATACCGTTAAATAACTACATATAGTAACGGTTTC
Organism: Heterodera schachtii; assembly: GCA_023374025.1. Classification (NCBI taxonomy): domain Eukaryota; kingdom Metazoa; phylum Nematoda; class Chromadorea; order Rhabditida; family Heteroderidae; genus Heterodera; species Heterodera schachtii. The sequence continues at coordinate 440,672 of SIJG01000085.1, read as the reverse complement.
TTTTAAATGTTTTTGTACGTAGGATCAAAATATGTGCGCGATTTGTTTGGCAATCCGCCACAAATTGAAGGCCCAATAGAATTAATGTTTGGTGAAATAAGCCAATTTGTTGGCATAAACGGAATGCTAATGACCAAAGAAAATTATGAAAAAGTGAAAAAAAATAATGAAGAAACTGAAGAAAATCGAAAAAAATCAGAAAGATATTTAAAGAAATTGCAAAGAGAAGAAGCGGCGAAGGAGCGCATAAACAGGTGAATATGATGAAGGAAAAGCGGATGAAAGGAGCGGAACGGAAGAATTTTGTAATCTCCGGCGGAATCTTTCCTTTTAATTTCTGCTGCATGAGGGCACACGCAAATTCAAATGTGTTGCTGGATTGCACAGTTTTAAAAACGGGATTTTTCCCGCAGATTCAAAGAAATACGGGATTTAGACCTGGACCCGGCAAAATCCGACCCAAATTTTTAGACCAAAAATATTACATTAAAAAAACATTTTTACGGTTTTCGCGAAACGACGCGGCACCGCGGGGAATGTGTTTTTCGTGCTTCTCTCCTAAAATTATTTCTCAAAAAACTTTTCGTTCTTTTCTACTGAATGATATATTAAAAAACATTTAAAAACTTAGAAACCCGCGCCCTAATTAAAACTAATTAAAATATCAAAAGCAATTTGTTTAAAGTTAAATGCTGAATTGTTTATTACAACTTTTTCTGTCCTCAGGATGGTCAACTTAAATTGGGCCCCAAATACTTTTACTAATTGGAGCTCACAAGTGCCTAACGCAAACCTGTTCATCCCTAATAGTACGTTCCCGGCAGCAGGAGCATTTCAGCACAATCTGCCGCAATGGTGGGACAGTTTTTATAATAAATACATTTTAGGGTTCCAAAAGGATCTCTCGAGCAGTTCGCTCTAACTGCTTGTCCCTTATTCCTCCACACTCTCTCGCCTTCTCTTTTCTCTCTCTCTTTGGCGTTCCTGCACGTTAATGGGATTTTACCAGGGATATTGATCGTTTCGTGTTTGTAGGGCGTTTCGTATTTTGGCACGAAATACGAAATTTTTATGACTGGTAAGAAAGAATGTGGGGGGGGGGTGCGGTCTGAGAAAAATTATTATTTGAATATAGGGAGAAAGTAAAAATTTTATTGAAAAAATAATTTATCTACCACTTTTAATTTTGTAAAAATTTCGAAGATTTTAACATTTAATTATTTGAATTTTACTACACTTAAAAATAATAAAATTTGAATTTTTCTTTGCTTTTTAAAATCTTGATTAATTCACAAACAAAATCTATTAACAAATTCTAATTTTCAAAATTTTACTAGGCACCCCCCCCCCCTCCACAAAAATAATGGAAAAGTAATGGGGCAAAATTTGAAAATTTGTAAGCAGATCACACCATGGTTAAGGAATTGAATTTTAGGAGAACTTTCAAAAAAATTAAAAAATTAATAAATTTTATGAATTATAATTTTAAAAATGTGAAAATAAATTGATTCCGAATAATTCTTTTTGATTGAGTAAATCTTGAGAATGAACCAAAAAAATATTCGAGTTTTCAGTAAAAAAAAATTGGTGTTTCGCGTTTCATATTTTATTTTAGTTTCGTTTTTTCGTATTTCTCATTTTATTTTTCGCTTTGCAATAACCCTGGATTGTTACCAATTAATAGGGATTCCATTTTTATGTAAGAAAAATCGCGAAATATGTAAATAAAATATGTATAAAAAATGCTAAAATATGTATTAAATATGTACAAAAATCGCCAAATATGTTAAAATATGTAAATAAAAAATTTTTAAATGATTATTTTTTGGAAAAAAATTCTTCATAAAAAGTGAAATAGGCACAAAATGCCATAAAAATGTCTAAAATAGGCTTAGAATCACATTATAATATTTCAAAAATTAATTTTTGATATATCATTTTTTGAAAAAAAAATCGATTTTTAGGGATACATTTTCAAAAAAACTTTTTAATTTTTCACAAAAAAATTCTATAAAAATTCTCAAAAATCCTCAAAATATGTAAAAAAAATGAAAATATGTACGAAAAATTGTGAAATATGTACGAAAAAGTCCAAAATATGTATAAAAATATGTACATATGTAATATGTAGGAAAACCCGAAAATATGTAAAAATATGTAAATAAAAGTCCCAACTTTTGTTCGCAAACACAAAAAAGAAAGTGTTTTTCCTACTATTTAGAGCATGGAGAATCCAGGAAAAAAATATGTATTTACATAAAAATGGAATCCCTACCAATTAATATAATTATTTAAGTGTTAATATTGCATAAAAATTCTGTCAGGTTCGGAAATTATGCTATGGCACCGCCCCTTGGTGCTTTGCCTTTACAGGGCGCCGTAATGTTTAACACACCCCAAACCATCCATCAAACATTGCCAGCAGGAGGACTTGGAACTAATCCGCAATTTCCGCAACCGTATGACAATATTTGTTTGAGTGGCTTCTGATTTTTATGACATTTCAGACCAATGCCACAAGGAGAATTTAGAACTAATCCGCAATTTTCGCAACCGTATGACAGTGCTTGTTTGATTGGCATCGTTTTAATTTCTCACTAATTTTAGAACATCTCAAGCAGGAGCAAATTACCCTTTTGTGCCTTCGGCATCTGTTCCTCAAACGCAGAGTTTCCCTCTGTCAAATGCTTTACCATTTGCCATGAATTCTAATGGCGGTTCTTTAACATGTCCAACCCAAATGAATTACGCGCAAATGCCTGCGCCTGCACAGAACACTCATTCTGAACAAGTTCCAAAGAAGAAGAAAAATGCTTCAAAAAAGCAAACCAAGTAGTAAGAAAAAGGCTTGAGTTAGGATGAGTTAGTTTCGATCTTTTGACAAATGCTATGAGAAGGAAACGAATTTTAGGGCAAAAGCCGAGAATGTTTTAGGCCGCTTTAGTACTGTTTCAATGAGCCATGCTATAGCAATCCACTCAAATTAGTCCTAAAATTCGTTCCTTAATGATCTATCATTCATTTGTGTAAATTTTTCATTCTTTTTTAGATCATTTTCTTAACGTACATATGTAAATTTTTCTCTTTCGATAAACTTCGGTCTCCGGCTTAGGGTAAACTAGGCGAAATTAGGTTATATGACAAATTTGCTCCGGTCATTTGCTGCCTGCTGGAAATCAGACATTGCGGCCCGACAATGCAGTAGGCCATTGCGGTTGATTTCATAAGGACTACTGTTGTAGGAAATCCAAGTTTTTGGCTCTGATCTAAGCACTCAGCCACAAACGAATTCACAAAATATGCCTCACCTTACTGATGGGAATCTTGGCTCGACTTTTCAGCGCCAAAAACCGATTACGCACCTACTTCCTCCCATTTACACACTAGTCTGGTGGTTATCGGCACCACAATGCTGCCATGGCGGCCTTACTTTTCTGTTTTGGGTACCACACCTCAAAATTTTAAAATATGTAAAAATTGTCACGGAGTTTTTTTGATGGCACAAAAGGAATAATTTGCCCAAAATGGCAAAAAACCTGATTTATCTTGGGGCAAATTATTTGTTTTATGACATCAAAAAAGTCGGCACATCCTTTGTTGACATATTTTTGTAAATTTGGGGGTGTGTACACAAAACCGAAATGTACCTCGATTTTCTTACATAAAAAAGAAAGCCCTAATTATGGTTTATTTATATATAATATGGGTTCTTTTCGGTTTTGTGACCCCCCCTGAAACTTTCAAATAAAAAGCGATTTCTAGGGTAATTTGAGGCGCTGATCACGAATATGACATTTATTTTTCAAAATTCCGAATCCCGAACCCGAATTCGAACAAAATTTTTAAATTCATAAATTACAAGGAAAACATATTTCTAGGGGTTTTCGAGGTCGCTGAAAACGGTTATGACATCCATTTTGGCCAAATTCCAAAACCCGAACCCCGGATTCGAACAAAAAATCGAGATTTAATTTACGACAAAATTAAAAGTTAAATATAAAACACTTTTATAGGGTTTCTTAGGTGCAGAAAACGCCTAAGTCAAAATCACACAAATTTGGTATTATTCGAAAGCTCTTGATGAGCTAAGTCTAAAAAACAAGGTATAAATTTGAACCGACGTCATCTGAGCACTGGGACAATTGATTCCCAGTGAAAATGGACACTTCAGTACCGAAAAATAATAAACGGGAAATAACAATTTATTAAAAGCAAAAATTTCGCAAAAGGGAGCATGCGAAGACGGAGCAAGTAGTGGGGCGAGACGAAGGGCGGAGGAAGACGTCTGACGAGCGCCACAGGCGGTTGACTGCGGGGGCCCTTCGGGCCCCCGCAGTCAACCGCCTGCGGATCACGCGCGGACTTCTTCCGTAGCCCGTAGTCTCGCCCCACCTACTGGCCGCCGTAGTCGAGTGTGCGGCGGTTTTTTAGCGCAATAAGCAAATTCAATCTTTTATATTTGACGTTCTATCGTTTTTGTTCAAATTTTAAATTTTGTCGTAAATTAAATCTCGGTTTCTTGTTCGAATCCGGGTTTGGGTTTTGAAATTTGACCAAAATGGATGTCATAACCATTTTCAGCGACCTCGAAAACCCCTAGAAATATGTTTTCCTTGTAATTTATGAATTTTGAATTTTTGTTCGAATTCGGGTTCGGGATTCGGAATTTTGAAAAATAATGTCATATTCGTGATCAGCGCCCCAAATTACCCTAGAAATGACTTTTTATTTGAAAATTTCAGGGGGGGTCACAAAACCGAAAAGTACCATAATATGCAATATACATACAAAAACATGTAGAAAAGATAAATAATTTAAGTTTTTTTATTTGGCGGGATTTTAACGCGGCGGGATTTTGACAGCGCGCCAGACTCAACATTTTCAAATGCTTTGGCATTTTTTTGGAATATGTATTAATGATAATTTAAAAAGGCACCAAAAAATTTGAAAAAGGCATTAAAAGGCACGAAAATCCCGAAAAGGCATGAAAAAAGGCATTTAAATTTTTTAAAGATTTAGTGAGCAAAACTCGTAAAAACTTAAACAAAAAACTTAGTTTTGGGTCATTTAAATGATCATTAAATTTTTATATTTTTTCGAATAAGAATAAATAAAAAAAATACAATGGTGGGACAGTTTTAATAATAAATACTTTTTAGGGTTCCAAAAAGATCTCTCGAGCAGTTCGCTCTAACAGTTTGTCCCCTATTCCTCCACACTCTCTCGCCTTCTCTTTTCTCTCGCTTTGGCGTTCCAGCACGTTAATGGGATTTTACCAGGGATATTGATCGTTTCGTGTTTTTAGGGCGTTTCGTATTTTGGCACGAAAAACGAAATTTTTATGATTGGTAAGAAAGAATGTGGGCGGGGGGGTGCGGTCTGAGAGAAAAGCATTATTCGGATATTGGGAGAAAGTAAAAATTTTATTGAAAAAATAATTGATCTACCACTTTAATTTTGTAAATATTTCGAAATTTTAACATTTAATCATTTGAATTTTTACTACAATTAAAAATAATAAAATTTTATTTTTTCTTTGCTTTTTAAAACCTTGATTAATTCACATACAAAATCTATTAACAAATTGCACCCAAATTTTCAAAATTTTACCAGGCACCGCCCCCCCCCCCTCCACAAAAATAATGGAAAAGTAATAGGGCAAAATTTGAAAATTTGTAAGCAGATCACAGCATTAAGGAATTGAATTATAGGAGAACTTTAAAAAAATAAAAAATTTATAAATTTTATGAATTATAATTTTAAAAATGTGAAAATAAATTAATTCCGAATAATTTTTGTTACCAATTAATATAATTATTTAAAAGTGTTAATATTGCATAAAAATTCTGTCAGGTTCGGAAATTATGCTATGGCACCGCCCGTTGGTGCTTTGCCTTTACAGGGCGCCGCAGTGTTTAACGCACCCCAAACTATCAACCAAACATTGCCAACAGGAGGACTTGGAACTAAACAGCAATTTTGGCAACAGTATGAAACTGTTTGTTTAATTGGCTTCTAATTTCTCACTGACATTCAGGGCTTTGCCAACAGGAGGATTTGGAACTAATCCGCAATTTTCGCAACCGTATGACAATATTTGTTTGATTTGCTTTTTTCACAGACATTTCAGACCATTACCACCAGGAGGGCTTGTAACTAATCCGCAATTTCCGAATCCGTATGACAGTGCTTGTTTGATTGGCATCGTTTTAATTTATCCCTGATTTTAGAACATCTCAAGCAGGAGCAAATTACCCTTTTGTGCTTTCGGCATCTGTTCCTCCTCAAACGCAGAGTTTCCCTCTGTCAAATGCTTTGCCATTTGCCATGAATTCTAATGGCGGTTCTTTAACATATCCAACCCAAATGAATTACGCGCAAATGCCTGCCCCTGCACAGAACACTCATTCTGAACAAGTTCCAAAGAAGAAAAAAAATACTTCAAAAAAGCAAACGAAATAGTAAGAAAAAGGAATGAGTCATGATGAGTTTGTTTCGATCTTTTGACAAATGCTATGAGAAGGAAACGAATTTTAGGGCAAAAGTCGAGAATGTTTTAGGCCGCTTTAGCACTGTTTCAATGAGCCGAGCTATAGTTCAACCCACTCAAATTTATAAGTCCTAAAAATTCGTATCCTTAATGATCTATCATTCATATGTGTAAATTTTTCATTCTTTTTTAGATCATTTTCATGTAAATTTTTCTCTTTCGATAAACTTCGGTCTCCGGGTAAACTAGGCGAAATTAGGTTATATGACAATTTTGGTCCGATCATTTGCTGCCTGCTGGAAATCAGACATTGCGGCCCGACACGAAATAAGGGCAGATTAGCGATTAACGACCCCCGAAAAGCCACAGAATCATGTTTTTATGAAAAATTTTCAAAAAAGGTGCGATACCAAAGGCAATGGTGCTGTTAGTTTTCGACAGTGGTGATTTCGACAGTAAAGTATTTTTTTTTAAACTTTTTCTAAATCTTTTCACAAAATAATCATACTCTCCTAATTTATTTTTACTTCAATTATAAATTTGTATATGCAATTGTATATTATAATATATTATAATATTAATTTATATGTACAATAAATTATGTAGAAAATTAATTTAAAAATACTGTCGAAATCAACTAATGTCGAAAACAACTGTGGTACGGAAATGCAATATTACCCAATTCGGTACTTATATGGTTCGTACGCCACAAATTAAAAAATTTTTTTTTAATCGTCTTAGGTTGCTTAGAAATCATGTATAGGGTTTTCAGGGGCGCTGAACACGATTATGACATCTATTTAGAACAATTTCGAACCCCGGAAAAGGATTATATTGTTGAAAAAGTTTGAATTTTCGATTTTTTGGGGATTTCGACCTTAGGTCGAATCCGTTTCCGGGGTTCGAAATTGGTCTAAATAGATGTCACAATCGTGTTCAGCGTCCCTGAAAACCATATAAATGACTTCCTAAGCAACGTTGTTGTTGTCGCATGAAATGTATATAAAGGAAGTAATTTGCTCTTCTGTTTCATTTCTTTTTGCCCTCTGATCGTCCTACAGCTTTTCCATAATTGCGCTTTCTTTCATCATTTTTTTTTTGCTAAATAATTTCTAAAATGATAAATTTTTCTCAAAGCATTTATAATATTTTTCTTTGCATTGTGCTGATAAATGTGTTTCGGTCGAAAGGAGAAGAAAAAGCGGCAAAATTCGCCTGCTTACAACAAAAAAGTGGGTTTTGTCCAAACGCCGCCAATTTCTTTTTTTTTGCGCTTTTTCATTCCCTTTTTTCTTTAGCCTGTCCATCCGTCTGCCGCGGGTGTCGTCGGTTCTTCCCCTTCTCCCACTCAAATCGCCCCCTCGGCTGCTCCGCCTTCGCTTGTTCCTCGTACTGCTCCAACTTCTGCTGCTCCGAGCGCGCCCAACAAAAAAGCCGACTTAGGCAAAGTGAATGTTCTTGTTTTTTCGGCATTCCCTCGTCACATTCTCATCTCTTTTCTGTTTTTAAGGCTGTCGTCCCTCCTTCGCGTCCTCCGGGCCCGACCAAACCACTCAAATCAACCGCAGTGAGAGCATTGCGCGCTTTTTCCCATAATTTGCATTTGTTTGATTGCCCCCACTTTAAGACCTCTCCGGTGGGCCTTCCGCATCCGAAAAAGGGCGTTAGCGCGGGAATAGTGCGTTTTTGCTTTTTGTTTTGCGCTTTTCCTTTTTCAATTCTTATTGTCAATTTGTTCAGGATGTTCCAACTTCTCTGTATTCAGCGGATCCAATTGATTGTCCAAAAACAAACAAAGGGAAAGTGCGTTGTTTCGTCTTTCTTTTTGTCCTCCGTTTCTTCGTCTAGTGTTCATATTTGCTTCCGTTAATTAAGTTAATTAAGGCTGTTTCTCGTCCTCCGCCGCGGTCGTCGGGCAAAAAAACGGATGCAAAAACCAAAGCGAGTTTCACTGACGACATTGTTTTCAAATCCGCAACTTTTCTTTAAGGCTGTCTCTCGTCCTCCACCGCCACCGGCCAAGAAAACAGCTAAAGGCAAAGTGAGTTTACCTAATTGCCTATTTATTTTTTTCAAAATTCGTTTTTAAAAAGGTCGTTACTCCGCCGCGTCGTCCTCCGCCTTCGGATAAGAAACCATTCGTCAAAACCAAAGTGAGTTCGTTCAGGACGACACCCAACTCGTACTAGGCCAACTCGTACTGTTTTTCGAGAAAAAATCGTCACAACTTTTGTCAAAGTCGACCAAATTAAACATTCTTAGTATCATCCGCTAAATTGATCCAATTTTTTGAAGCATAGTATATAGATAGGAAATTTTAAGGGCTATTGAATGATACCAAAGAATGTTAAATTGGGTCGACTTTAACAAAAAGTTATGACGACTTTTTTTTGTCGAAAAACAGTACGAGTTGGGTTTTTACCGTTCGTTCATCATCATCATTTGTTCTTGTTTTATGAATTCGTTTCTTTTAAGACTCTTTCGCCTCGTTTTCCGTCACCGTTCACGAAAAAGGAGCCACTCAAAGTGAGACACTTCCCCCATTTTCTGTCTCTTTCTTTTTCTCTTCTGTTTTAGGCTGTCCCTCCTCTTTCTCGCTTCCCCTCCATGGACAAGAAAAACACTGTGACCAAAGTGAGTTTTTGGTTTTACTGATTTTTTCCTTTCTTTTCTCAAATTTCCCTCAATTGTTTCAGATTGTGCCTCCTTCAATGCTTTCGAAACCGCAGAAAATTGAACCATTCAAAGTGAACCAATCATTTTTCCCCATTCTTCCCCATTTTGCATGTCATTTCCTCTGTTGAAGCCACAGCCATCGCCGATGGGCCTTCCGCATCCGAAAAAGGGTGTCCGCACTGGAATTGTGAGTTTTTGTTTTGCGGGAGCAGCTCGTTTACCCCTCGCATCGTTTCACCCCGTGAAAATTTAAAAAAGAAATTTACGAACTTAAAAATTTTTTCAAGCAAAACCTTAGTAAGTTTTTTCTAAGAAAATCTAGGAAAACCAAATTTTTGTGAAATTTTTATGTTAAATTACTAAGATTTTCAAAAAAATCGCTGAAAATTTAACGAGAAATTTTTTCTAAGAATTTTCTTAAGAAAAAAATAATTTCACGGGGGTAAACGAAGTACACCCTTTTGTTTTGCTGTGCGTTCGTTTAATGTTGTTTCTTGACAATCGGCGTTTATTAAGGCTGTTCCCACTTCGATATGGGCCCCCAACGATGATGACATGTACAAGCCGAAGCAGTACGACCAGCAGGAACAGCCGAAGCAAGCGGACCGACCAGCAGCAGCGTACGGCGACAAGCTGGCGGACGACGACATGTACAACCCAAAGCAATACAATGAACAGAAGGCGGCGGGTGGTGGTGGTCGACCGACGTATGAAGCCGCACTTGCCGACGATGACTTGTACAACCCGAAACAATACAGTCAGAAACCACACCAACAGCAACAACAAACGGGCGCCAACGATGATGACCTGTACAAGCCGCCGCAACAATACAATCAACAGCAGCAGCAACAGCAGAAGATGGGCCGACCGAAATCGTATGAAGATGAGCTTGACGAAGATGATTTGTACAACCCAAAGCAATACAATTAGATCGAGTCTATGTTATTATATGTCTATATTTTGTACAACCCAAAGCAATACAATTAGACCGAGCCTATTTATATGTCTATATGCTTATACAATAATAATGTGTATTATGTGTGCGATAACGAGTGTAAATATTCATTTAATAATGTGGATTTTGGGCGAAATTAAAAAGATTTTTTAAAGGAATTTGTTCCGGCGATGCCGACAAAAGGCGTCGCCCGGGAAATTTTGGAAATAATCAGAATAAATAAATAAAAGACTTATTTTTTTAATCACATGCACTACATGGTGCGCTTTTAAGTGATGCCAATTGTGTTAGGTTGACTGACTAAGAAAAAACCGCGGTCGCGGAAACGCATTTAATTACTAATTAATTAATTTTTAAATAGATTAATTGCTATTTTTTTTATAAAAATTAATATATTTTACGTAGGTTTTTCAGACATTTTTAAGAAATTAGAGTAATTTTATAGTCAGAGAATGTGCCGCTAGTCGCTTTTCCGATTCTTTCTTGTCCAGAAAAATAATCAAATATTTTTAAAAGTATTTTTTTAATTAAAGAAAATATTAGGACCCTTTTGTTGGCTGGCATCGCCTGGAAAAAATTGGTATTTCGAATGGAATGTTAAGAGAATAGTCAAAATATGTATCATTTTCTTAATTATTCCGATAAATTCCTCGCACAAAAAAGTCTAAATTCGAACATTTTGTTAAAACAGTCGGACAATTCTTTGCCTAAAAATTCGGCACTGACTCCCCATCATCAAACCTTATTTTATTATTAGGGATGCGACTTCTAGTGAAAAAACTTTTTTTTGCTCAATTGTTTTGAAGAAAGGAGCTCAAAAAACGCATTTCTGCATTAAAATTTTTTCCTTTGGACGTCATTTTTCGTCACTAGAAATCACTATTTTGGCGTTTCGTCACTTAAAATAGTGAAAATTCACTTTTTTGGCGTTTTGTCACTATTTTTCACTATTTCGACATTTTTTGGAAAATTTGTTAACAAAAATGCAATAAAATCAAAAAAATCGATCTAAAAAAATTTCAAAAAAATACACCACTAAGAATTGGAAAATTTTTTCAAAAATTCTTCCCCCAAATTTTTTTTCTTGACAAAATTTTTGATTTAATAAATGTCAATATTTGCTAAGAGAATTTTATAAAGGAAATGTAGCTCATTTGCAACTGCAATCAGTGAATAAAAATTATTTTTTGCTCAATTTTTGGCTGAAAATTACGTCACTATTCGTCACTATTTCGGACTTTTTTCACTATTTTGTCACTTTTTCGTCACTATTTTAGTTAACTATTTCGGGATTTTTCGTCACTAAAAGTCGCAACCCTATTTATTATAATTGAATTTCGCAATATTTTTTTTACTAACACAAATTATTAATACAAAATGCAGAATTTTTAAAAAACTTTTCATTACCGTCCATTTATTACTGTGCTTTGTCTTCCGTGATTTATGGCTGCAATGCTTATAAATATGGCAATAATTAAACTTTTTGCAAAACCGGGAATGTTTCCCATGCGCCGAGCGGCCGAATTTGGCACTTTTTCATTGCATAACTGTAATTTTAAAAATTATAATTAGCCTAATTAAGGAGATAATTTATTTTGATTACAATTTTCAATTCCTCTTCGCCCCCTCGGATTGACCGAGGCTCAAGAATTTGAAGAAAATTGTTCAAATCGCATTTCGCTTCACAGCCGGCGATTGCCATTGGCTCCAAAATTCCATTTCGTCGATAAAATAACTAAATAAAATAAAATTAATTAAAATTATTTTTTTTTCGTTTTACTTTGACAAAATAGTTTTTGTTGCCTCTGGCGTTTTGCCGTTCTTCGTACAATTCGATCATGGCACAAGCGGAATACGGAGGCAAATCGAGCGCATTGCTCGGCACTTTGACGTTAAGCGCGGACAAAAGGCCGAGCAGAGTCGAGTCGTGCTTAAATGGGAAAAAATATATTTTAATATTTTAAAAAATTGAAAAAAATAAAATTATTTTTTAATTATTTAAAAATGGGAAAAAATATATTTTAATTATTTTAAAAAATTGAAAAAAGTAAAATTATTTTTTATTTATTTAAAAATGGGAAAAAATAGGAAAATTGTATATTAATTATTTAAAAAATGGGAAAAATAGCAAAAATTATTTTAATTATTTAAAAAAATGGGAAAGAACAGTAAAATATTATTTTATTAAAAAATAGCAAAATATTATTTTTGTTATTTAAAATGGTTAAAAATTGTATTTTAAAAATTTACCGAAGAATAAAGCACCATTTTGCTCGCGTCAAGCTTCTTCGCGTTTCCCTGTGAAACAATGTTAAACCGACGCAGCAAATCATTTAACAAAATTCCTGAATTTAATAAAATAAAAATATATTTCACCTTTTTAATTAATTTTTTATTTTTCAATTAATTTATTTTTTTGACATTTTTTGTGCTTTTTGTATTATTTTACCGCCATTTAAACGCGTAATTTCTTCGTTTCCATTGAAATAGGGAAGCCAACTTTTTTGTCGTATTTCCATAATTAATTCGATGGTCGTTTTGTTGCCAAATTCTTCCCATTTTTTGTGCACCCATTTGGGTTGAGGCAAATTGTGAATTATCTTAAAGAATTATATTTTTTAAAATTTTCATTTAAATAAAAATATTTTCCATTAAATTATTATTTTTTATATTTTTGTCAGTCATTAATTTGTCCATTAATTTCACATGACGGAATGGCATTTGCATTTTGCCAAGTTCGCTACGCTTTAGGTACTTTTCGGTTAAGAGGCCGCACCACCAAATTAAAAGAGAAATAACTAGGGCGAGGATTTTTAGGGGCGAAAAATTCCAAAATAGGGACCTAAATAGGGGCAAAAAATTCGCGAAATAGGGGCGAAAATAGGGGCGAAAAAGTTTCAAATTTAGGGGTGCAATTTTTTAAATTGCTGTTTTCTCTATGTAAATAAGTTAAAATTAAGGTAAACAATTTATTCAATTATTGCAGTTAGAAATGAAGTAAATTTCGAAATTTTTAGGATTTAAGGTTCGATTCTTAGGGGTGTATTTTTTCGAAATTTTTTGGGTCGATTCTTAGGGGTCTATTTTTTAGAAAATTTTTAGGTCGATTCTTAGGGGTGTATTTTTCCGAATTTTTTTTGGTCGATTCTTATAGGTGTATTTTTCGTTTTTATTGCATTTTTGTTAATAAATTTCCCAAAAATCGCGAAATAAGGGCGAAAATAGGGGCGAAACGCCAAAATAGGGAGAAAAACTTATTTTAGGGGCGAACACTCAAAATAGGGATTTTTAGGGGCGAACATCCAAAAAAGGGATTTCTAGGGTCGGATAGGGGCGTTAAAACGAAGGTTTTCCGAACAAAAAAGGTGTTTTTCGTGCATTTCACGTCGAGTTAAAGCCGCAGAAAAATTAAGTAAAAACCTAAGAATCCTCGCCCTAGAAATAACGGTGTGTATATAGTATTTTCCAAACGCATAAATTAGAGATTGGAACAATGTCCTTCGGCGATGATCCATTCAATGAAATTTTGGCACAAATAGCGATTATGCCAACAAATATTGTTGCGTGCCATCATTGGCCCGTTTTCTCTTTTTTAAAATTTAGAGGTGAGGCCGAATAACCGAAAAGTACCACCGCTTTTACTTCGGGCTTTATGTGACGGAGTGCCATCAGTTGGACCATTTTGATTGGCTTTTCCTTCGAAATGTTCAGGTGGGGACGAACAAAGTCCACCAACGGGCGATATTTGTCCAACAAATGTGCACTAATCTCATCAGCAACAATTTGGCGAAGATGCTTATAACGCGCGCACGGAAAACCGGACGGATTTAACAACTGAAAAATATAAAAACAAAGATTTTTTAATGGATAATGAGCTCGCATTTTGAGGCAAATGCATTTTTTTCTGCGCCTTAGTTTCGATATATTAAGCATAAATAACAAATTTTCCACTTGGTTTAAGGCTTACTTTTATTATACCTTTTTTGACGTTTTTTCCGAAAAATCCATTAAAAAAAATACTCCCCTATGAATTGGAAATTTTCTCAAAAATTGATCGACAACATTTCATTTTTTTGCTAAAAAATTTTAGGTTTAAAAATTTTCCTTATCGAAAAATATTATAAAATATAGTTTTTTAAATTAAGTTTTACGTGTTCAATTAATTTCCGTGGGCCGTGCCATGGATTAAAATGCTCCTAATTTCCCAAATTAAACAATTAATGAATTTAAATTTATTAGTGTCCGTTCCATTTTCCGAACTCTGTCTCACCGAGTCGTGGTTCGCTTCCCGAGTGGCGTGTATCGCAATTGGCGCCCAGTTCAGTGCCGGGTCGAATCGGTCCCCGTCGGACTGTGGCGGGAACATTCCGCTCAGCAGCGATTGCGCACTTTCCAGCGCCCGGTCGACGTCGGTGGAACGAATTATTATCTTTGAAACGTATAAATTAATTACATACCTATTCTCATTAATGGTTCCTTACTCAAATTGATTTTTCGGTAATTAGCTCATTTTATTCAAATAACTTCTATTGTCAACTTTCCTAATTGGACCTTACAATTTAATTCGGTCACCAATTTGGCGTTCAATTGTCTCCTTAATTAGTCTATTAATCTTCCTTTCGCGGAAATTTATTTTTCTCTGTCTCAAACCTAATTAGTCCACTTAAAAAAAATAATCGAGAAATTTTTTTTTTTATTAAACCAAAGTTTTTTAGTTATTTCTCGGTTACTAACCAAATAGTGACGAAAACTGATCGGTCACCTTCCCAATTTGGCCTTACAATATAATTCAATTTCTAATTTAGCGGTCTGATTAAATTCAAATTAAAAATTGACTGTACTTTTTGACTGGAGATTAATATTCACATATTGATATCCCCAATCAATCAATAATCAATCAATGCTTTCTCACCTCTTTTCTGTCAAAATGTTGCGGCAAAAAATTTGCAGCGGCATAACGCTCCCGGAGGAATTGGCCAAGCTCCTCCATTTGCCGCATTCCATCCTGAATTTGTTTGCACTGTTTAAATTTCGAAATTTAAAAAACAAAACAATTGTCAGTTGGCCCCATCCTCTGGTCCATTTGCTTTCATCTGAAATTAATTAATTAATTATTTTTTTAAATTTAATTTTTCGTTGACCATTCAAATCGCCGGGGTAAGGCTTTTCCAGCGGCGCTCTGTCCCCGTGGCGCCAAATAATCTGTGCATACCGAAGTTTTTCAGCAAAATTAGGTGCGAAGAACAGAATAAATAAATATAAATTAATAATTTGGTGCATTTTTTAAATAAAGAAATATTTTGTAAAAATTTATTTAATTTTCAAAGAATTCAAAACTGATCATTTGCCTATGCTTTTTCTTATCGTTTTCATTTATCAGCAGGAAAATTGCTCTGGACAAAATGCTTCAATGTCATTCATTTGTTTCACTAATTACCCTCACAAATTAATTGTTAATTTGTCCATTTAATTTTCCATTTTCCCCGCCATTCGTTCGCTCTCTCCGCCGCCGTCCGCTCCTTCCGTGTTGACTTTATCAATTGACATTCTTTGTTCTCGAATTATAATCATGTGTTGTAGTAATTCCAATTTTTATGCTTTTGTTGTATAATTTTAATTGAAATTAAAGTAAAATATTAAAAAATATTTATTTATAAAAATATTTAAAAGGAATAATTTGACAATTTCGGGTAATTGTCCTCTGATGAGTTAAAAACATAAAATCGAAATGAAAAGAAAAGTGTATAAACACTCAGAACAACAAAAAAAACATGTCATTAAAATTCAAAGATGACAAACATTCACCTTTTCTTTGTTATTTTTGTTGTCATTAAATACAATTTTTGTGTGTCCTGATCAAACAAAACGAAAATTCAAAAATTAAGTAAATCGCTATTTTTAATTGACTAAAATCATTTAATTTACGGCATGAAAGGCACTTTCTGATTCGCACATTCAATTGATTTGGTTTATTAACAATCTAAGATCCCGATATTTAGCAGCACAAGAACACACGGAAAGTTTTGTCTTTTGTCAAATTTTTTCAATTGCAAAATTTGAGGCTTTTTGGGATAATTAATTAATGTCCTTAAAAATCAAAATTAAAAAATCCTATAAATACATTTTATTGCTAAATTTGGTTGCTCTTAAATTATTATGATTTATTTATTTTCCATTTCCTATCCAATTGACGGTTTATAAAATGATATATGTATAGCTATAGCACCACTTATATGAAGAAGAACAAATTCAAATAGGACAATCTTCAGCATACACAGTTTTAATGACGCTTTAATTCATACAAATGCAAAATGATCGACCCATTCCCGATTCAACCCGTTCCCGAGTCTCGACGTGCTCATCTTTTTTTGTTCGGCGCGCTCGGAGCAGCAGACGATGGAGCAGTACAAGGAACAAGCGAAGGCGGAGCAGCCACAGCTTCACAACAATTGGACTTCTGTATAAGACAAAAAAAGAAGTTATGCATAAAACGAAAAAAAATTGCAATAAGAATTGCTACCTCCGTCCTCTCCAATAACAACACATTGTCTCCTTGGAAATGCCACACCAGGAAATGGGGGAGTTGTTCGGCGCGCTCGGAGCAACAGAAGTTGGAGCAGTACGAGCAGCAAGCTAAGGCGGAACAGGCGCAGCTTCACAACACTTGGATTTCTGTATAAGACAAAAAGAAAAAGTTATGTATAAAACGAAAATTAATTGCAACAAGAATTGCTACCTCCGTCCTCTCCAATAACAAAGACATGGTCTCCTTGGTTGTGCCATAGCAGCAAATGGGGGAGGGGCGCGGGGACTGGTGCGGGCTGTGGCGGTCCTCCGCCACCAGCTAAAAAAAAGGGAAGAAAAAATCATTTTCGTGATGAACAACTCAAAAAATCCCACCCCCGCCGCCATTTGCTGATGCTTGCATGGCAGCCGTCCTCCATCTTCTCTCATTCCAATACACTTTCAATTCAAAAGGGGGATGTTATTAGCCATGTTAATAGCATTAGTCTAAAAAAAGGTTGACAGTGTTATGAGGGGGGGGGGGGGGGTTGGACATTCAATTTTGAAGACAATTAATTCATTTAAGCGAACGATGAATTAAAAAAAAATTTTTTTGTGTCGAATGAGTAAAATGAATAGGGAGGGATGAAGTGAGGGGTATTTATAGGCGATGCGGAAGACACGAAAGAAGAGAGAAGAACATTGAATAATTTTAAATTTCATAAAAAGCAAAATGCTTTTCAATAAATTTCTGTAAAAATAAGCAAAAGTAATAATTTTGCTTTTCAGCTTGGTTTTCGTCGCTCAAATTAGTAACTTTTACCTTTTTGGTAATCGATTTTAATTTTGGCATAAGTGCATCTAATTATTAGGGCATCCAATTATATGGAAATCCATATTTTTTTCTGGACTGAGGGGGGCCTAAAACGCACGAAAAACATGTTTTTAACTTGGTTTGAAGCTTCCGGGATGGGTTTCCATATCCATTTTTTCCATATTTCGCAATTTATGCCCATATTTCCATATTTTTCCATACTTTGGCATTTTTATCCATATTTTATGTCTATATTTTGGTATTTTTCCAAAAAACCCCTATTAGAACGGCCCCATTCAGCTAACCGCTTTAACCCCAAAGACCGGAAAAATTTCCGAAAAAGACATTTTTTCGCAAAATTTTGTCGAAAAAATTGATTAAATTTAAATTTTCTTAAAAATTTGTTAATTTACGTCAAAAATAAGCAAAAAATGGAAAATTTTGCTTTGTTGGTCGGTTTTCTCTAGAAATTGTTTTTTTTCTTCTAAAACGAGTTCTTATACCGAATTTATCCATTTTAGATGTATTTTACTAGAATTTAATGAATTTGAAAAATTTACCCCTTAGTTCGGAAAATTTATGTCCATATTTTTGCCATTTTATGTCCATATTTCGTGATTTTTGGTCCATATTTTATGGCCATATTTCGCGATTTTATATCCATATTTTTCCGAACCCTAGTTATTATACCGTATTTAGCCATTTTAGATGTATTTTAATAGAATTTAATGAACTTGAAGAATATTTTTGAAAATTTAACCCTCAATTTTGAAGAAATTTTACACTCAATTTTGAAAGATTTATGTCCATATTTTGACCTTTTTGCCATTTATGTCCATATTTGGAGATTTTTGTCATTTTATGTCCATATTTTGCGATTTTTGGTCCATATTTTATGGCCATATTTCGCGATTTTATATCCATATTTTTGGATGCCCTACTAATTATTTTAAATAGGTTATTACGGAGAATATTAGGGTCCTTTTGTGTTGCCTCTGGCGTTTTTCCGTTCTTCGTATAATTCGACCATGGCACAAGCGGAATACGGAGGCAAATCGAGCGCATTGCTCGGCATTTTGACGTTAAGGGCGGACAAAAGGCCGAGCAGAGTAGAGTTTGGATGTCCCGACATTTTCTCGACCCGCGGCAACCCTTTTTTTTTGGTTATGTTTTGAGTTTAAAAGTTAAAGAATTAAATTTTTAACTTGCGAAAATCTTTTTATTTATATAACTAAAAATCTAGAGCTACCGAATTACCGAAAATATAAAATTTGGTTGCTTTTGTGTAATTATGATTTATTTTTCCGTTTCCTATCCAATTGACGGTTTATAAAATGATATAACATCATTTATATCAAGATGAACAAATTCAATTAGGACAATCTTCAGCATGCATATATAGTTTTAATGACGCTTTAATCCTTACAAATGCAAAATGGCCAAGGTGGATGGAACTTCGACCCGTGCTGGGACGTTTACTAAATTACGCCGTCTATGAGCATTTCCTAAATCCGCCAAAGGGTTCGAAAATTAAAAAAATATGACATATATAAATTCATAACTTGGTTTAATTTAAACCAAATTAATATTCCATGGTATCATTCAATAGCCTGAACTGTTCTTTATTAGAATATATTTTTTTAAATTATTTTTATTAAGTATAAAAAAGTTATGGCTAAATAATTGAACCAACGATTTTTTGAAATTTTAAACAATTTTTATAGTAAAAAATTTAAAAAATAATATTCTAAAGCTATTGAAGATATCATGAAATATTAATTTGAATTGAAATTTAACTAAGTTATGAATTTATATGTGTCACATTTTTTTTATTTTCGAACCCGTTGGCATTTAGGAAACATCTCTAGCACCAGTTCAACCCGTTCCCGAGTCTCGACGTGCTCATTTCGCGAGGTAGCGAAGACCCGCCGATGTAATTGCACGGCCCATCCTTTCGCCACTCTCGAAAGAAATAAATACAATGAAAGTGAAATAACAAATTAAAATACATCAAATAATAAAAGACACCAAAGATCGGAGAAAATTTTAAAAAAGGATGAAAAAGTGGCGGCGGCGCCTTTCTTCGATTTTTGCCGACAAAAGAAAATAAATTTTGTTTACATTTGGCCAAATTGTGTAAACATAAAAAGGCAGCAGAAAAGTGTGAGCATTTTGGCCGAAAGAAAATAAACAAAAAACAAAAATTTGGGGGGGGGGGGCGACGGATGGCGAAACAAAAAGTTGAAAATCGGGATATAAAAGCGACCGCCTGAGCTGCTGTGTGCGGTCACAACACTTTTACAATTTCCTAATTTTCAGCCGATCAAATCGATTTATTAAATAAAAATATAATTTAAATATAAAAATTATATATTATTTTTATTTAAATCCCTGGCAAAATGCACGAAATAATAACAATTTTCTTTTTGCTTTGGCTTATTCCGTCCGCTCAAATTGTTTTTGGCTATCAGATGAGCAATTAAATTTCATAATTTGTTGGTAGAACACGACTAAAAGGCACCAAAAAATTGAAAAAAAGGCATGAAAATCCCAAAAAAGGCATTTAAAATTTTTTTTATTAAGGATTTTTGGGAGCAAAACACGTAAAACTTAGTCAAAAACCTAATATTGGCATTTAAATGATTATTAAAATATTTTGAAAATTTTTTTGGAAAAAGGAAAATTTTTAAAACCTAAAATTTTATCAAAAAAATAAAATTTTGGCGAATAATTTTTGAAAATTTTTCAATTCTTAGGGATGTATTTTCTGAGTTTTTTCGGGTCATTTTTTAGAGGTGTATTTTCACGATTTATTGCATTTTTAATGGATTTTCTCGGGAAAAACGCCAAAAAGGCATCAAAATGGCAAAATGCCAAAAAAGGCATTTAAGGCACGAAAATCCCCAAAAAGATATAATAAAAGTCAACGTATAAGCCTCAAGCCAAGTGGAAAATTTGTTTTTATGCTTTTAACGGAACTAATGCGCAAAAAAAAGACACATGCCTCAAAAGTCGAGCTCTAATTATTGGATTTAAATTATGAATTTTGGGTATTAAATCAATTTATGCCGTATTTTTCATTTTAGGCACAGGACCCGTACATATCAATCCGAGAAGGTGCCAAATATATACAGAAGAGTGGCAGCAAAATGAAGTTTGGTAATTGCAGGTGAAAGGATTTATGGCCAGCAGGGCCGACGAGTGCCGCCGAATGGCATCGACGAGAAAAATGCCGGCGAACGTGCCGAAAAGGCACTCGGCGACGTGAGGGAGGGCATTGGTGAGAAATCGAAAAATACTGGCCAGAAATGATGGAGGACCAATCAACAGAAAGTGCCGAAACCATTGGCGTGTCCCACGGGCGGCAACGCCGTGAAAGTTTGCTTGGGTTGGACGTGCCGTACAAAGTGCCATCGACGGAAAACCAACAACAGCAAAACGCCGAGGGGCAGCAAAAAATCAAAGGCAAACGAACGAATTTGGAAATTTAAAAAAAATGAAAATAAAAAATATTTGAAAATTCAGACCGAATTTTGAAGGAAAGAGCGGCGGGAAGAGAAACTGAGAAACAGCCGGTGAAATAAGCAAATGGCGCGAAGCATATGATGAATTCTGTGAACTTCACAAGCAATCACTTTTTGTTTTGTTTTCTGTCACATAAATATTTAAATAATTTATTATTAATTAATTGGGCTTTAAATTGATAAAATATTTATTTTTTTTCCTAAAATATCTGTGCTCAAATAATAGGAAAAGCTAAATTTCTTTTTTGTGTATGCGAACAAAAAATGGAATTTATTTTTTATTTTTCCGGAATACAACATATTAATTAATAAGACACTTTTTGGTACATATTTCGCACCTTTTAGTACAAATTTCTTTTTTTATGTAGAGATTTCCTGAGAAATAATTGAAATTCTTAAGAATCAAAAAGTTTTGAAACGCCAATAACGGCTTTTACGAAAAGATCAAACACAAATTTGGAAGTGATTTATTCAATGAATAATAAATTAAATTAACCACCAACCTTATTTAAGGCTCAAAATTTAAGATTTTATTTTAAAGGCTTGAATCATTTTTTGACATTATCGGTAATTTTATTAGCTCAAAACAAAATTATTTTTATGCGGCACGATTTCAAAAAAAAACGGATGGAAAAACCGGCGGTGCCGTCAAACGCCGCTGGGAAAATTTTTGAAAATCATTTGAAATTTTTTGAGCTTTATTGACAGTAGCTCTACCAAAAATAATATTTTTTGCATTTTTGGGCTGCATTTTTTAAATGAAGAATTGTTAGGAAAAATAGTAATTTTGCTTTAAAAATTTTATTAAATATTTTCGCAAAATTAGAAAAAATTCTGTTTCTAAGAAAAATTATAGTTTATTAAGTTCGGTCCCTCAAATCTATAAATTTAAGAACAGGGCTCGGATTCGTACTTGGATGCCAAGTACGTACTTGTATTTCGGCTGTTGTGCTTGGAAAATTTAAACTGTACTTATTTCCAACATTGTACTTGGAAATCGGGATTTTTGCATATGAATATTTTTTTTTAAATTTTGTTTCTTTTTTGTTCAAATTTTTTTGTGTACTTGGATTTCACAAATTTCACCCGTTATGTACTTGGAAATTGACATGTCTGTACCTGGAAAGTGACTTGGTAAGACCCGAGCCCTGTTTAAGAAATTTGCAAATTACAAGCTATGTCAAAAGCCATAAAATGTGAAAGGCATTCCTAAAGAAAAAAAAGTCATTAATATTATTATTTTATTGTTTAAATTACTTACGTAAATGCGTGCATTGATTTTCACTTTTGGTTTTGATGATTTGCTGCAAGTTGGCATTTTTTGGCTATTGCTTTTATTGCTTTTCCATCGCCTATTATTTTTCATTTTCTTCGCATTTTCCTTACCTCCCCCCCTCCGTGATCCGGCACTTTTTTTTGCCATGGCCCTTCGTCCTCCTTTTCCTCTCTTCTCCAATGTCCAATTATTCCTCCTCATTTTTCTCGCCGTTGTCGTCCTTCATCTTGCCCAACTTCAACCAGTAACTGAACAAAATGAAGAACAACCCAAAAAGGGGGAGCATCGCCTCCGCCATATTTCTTCCCTTCCGGCGACGAATTCCGACACAAGCGAAAACGATGACTTAGAAGAAAATGCCGAATGGATTTATGAGGGAAAAGAAAGTGCCGAGGGAAAAGAAAGTGCCGAAGTGGAAGAAACGGTGAAGGACCAAATGTCATTTCAAATGGCAAACGAAGGGCGCGGCACAAGCGGAGAATGGGCAATTGAGGCGGAGAGACAAATGCAAATTGAGCAGCAGCAGGTGGTTGGGCGTAATTGTCAATTAGCGGGTAATAAATTGTAGTTGTTCCAATTAGACTAAGTCGGAACGGGGATGTTAATGATGTCGGTTTTTTTAAAGTGAGATACAGAAACCCGCCGTTTTCATTATCAGCGATTAGCCTGATTATTCTAATGTTTAGCTTTGAATAGTAATTAATATTTTTGCTTTGTAAAAGTGCCGATTATTAATGGTCCGGTTGATAAAACCGAGGCCTCAGTGCCTACCATCGGTTTACCGTGCAGAATAGGTCCCTTTTCCCAAAATTACGGTCCCGACCAATTCTAATTACAGTAAAAGCATTTTTAAGGGGGGAAAATGAGGCTGAAAATGAATCGTCACAATCAGCAGGAAAAGAAAAGATCACTCTGGGAAAGTGAGTGACCCGTTCAAATTTATAGTATTCCAGTCGATTAATCTTTTACGGATTTGAGGCTATTTGAATGTGCGGATAAAGCGGAAGAAGCGGATGAAGCGGATGAAGCTGATGAAGCGGATGAAGTTAAGCGGGCACTTGAGGAGGTGGAACTCGACTGGCGCGTGAAGGTGGACGAGAAGAGACGCCGGAAAATGGAGAAGGACTTCCGCAGGATGGAGAAGGAGCGGGCGGAGCAGCAGCGGAAGGCGGGCGATGTGCAGCCGGAACAGCTGAGCGGGGCGGAGAGGCGCAAGCTGTACGGGCCACAGTTTGACGCGGCCAAATTCAGGGCGGACGTGGAGGCGGAAAAGCCGTGCGACGGGGAGCCGCTCCAAGTTGCGGAGTATTACCTTTTCAGGGTAAGAAAGGATACCGTAGGAATCAAATGAATCATTTCAAGTCTTTTTTTTTGATGCTTCGGTTTTGGCACCGGATGCTTGTGTTTAACACTTGAATAAATGAATCATAATGACTAGAGAACGTAAAAAAAGGCACCAAAAATCGCGAAAAAAGCACTATAATAGGTAAAATTGAAAAAAGGCATGAAAATCCCGAGAAAGGCATGAAAAAAGGCATTAAAAATTTTTTTAATTAAAGATCTTTAGGGAGCAAAATATGTAAAACTTAATCAAAAAACTTAATTTTGGTCATTTAATACTAAATATTTTAAATAATTTTTTCGAATAAATTTTTAAACCTAAAATTTTTACCAACAAAAAATTGAAATTTTGGCGATCTATTTTTGAGGATTTTTCAATTCTTAGGGCTGTATTTTTGTAATTTTTTTGGGTCATTTCTTAGGGAGGGTTTTCCCAATTTTATTGCATTTTTATAAGAATTTTTCGGAAAAAATGCCAAAAAAGGCATGAAAACAAATAAAAGCCAAAAAAGGCATTAAAGGCACGAAAATTCAAAAAAAAAAAGAGGCATAATAAAAGTCAACGTAGAAGCCTCAAAGCATTTTTATGCTTAATATATCGGAACTTATGCGCAGAAAAAAAGGCATATGCCTCAAATACGTTCTCTTGACTAATTAACAAACAGGGAAACTTTTGTTTGTTTAGTGGTCCTCCAAATTGGGCATTTACCACGCCGGACTGTTCATTTGCGGAATCGGTACCCATTTTAAAAAGATCATTAGCGCTTTTTTTTTTACTAATTCGGATTAATGCTGATTGTGCCATTTGGTGTTTTTTAAGAAATTCATTTCCATCATCCTGGCATCGAATTTTGGAAACCGATGGAATATTCCACGCGTTTTGTTGGCGGAATGCACCGGTATTTGTTTGTTCTGGGATTGTTTCAATTAGGGTTAAGCCCCGAGCCCTCGGGGGGCAAAAAGTCGGGGGCCGGGGACCTCGGGGGGCGACATGTCGGGGGTCGGGTCGGGGGGGAGCTCAATTGTCGGGGGTCGGGGACCCCGATCGGGTAGTGATCAACGAAATTTTTTAACGAAAAACTCAATTTTTATTTTTAAATGCTCGTAAATCTTCCTTTTTCTCACTTTAATCATCTGATTTCGTTAGCGCCAGCAAGAGTGAGTCCAAGCTAGGCTAGCCTTTAAACCAGGGGCTTCCATTTGTTCTTATTTATAAGAATTCTAATTTTGGGGTAGCGACAAAAATTGTTCTGATTTCTTAAATATATTTATAATCTCACTATTTTTCAAGAAATTTTAAGGTCTGCTACAAAAATTTTTTTGATCTTTTGGTCCCGAATGTACTGAAATTTGTCCTTATTTCTAAGATTTTCTTATTTTCAGGCTTCACCTAAACTTTCATTTTTTCAGATTAATGTTTTATTTCGCTGATTTTTGAGAAAAAAAAACTTTAAAATGGCCATTTTTATGTAGCCGTGATGCGCGACCGCGGGATTTTTCCATGCGCGCCCCACCCCTGATCGGCGCCGCCGGTTCGCAAAAGCTTATTTGTTCTTAAAAATTTGGCTCAAAATCGCGCAAAAATTTCATTTTTGGTGAAAATCTGTGGGCAAAATGAACTCAAATTTTCAAAAAATTCTCCCGGCCGCGCCTATCAGCACCACGGCCCTAAAATTGATAGCATTTTGATCAAATAAATTGTAAAAATTTACTGATTGAAAAATGTTGCTAATTGTTGTTATTTTTGACCCTAAAATCTTATTTTACGGCCTTGATGTTCATATTTTTAAAATTAATTAACGATCGGCACCATGGTTTTGTAGGACCGGCGGTGCCGATAGGCGCCGCCGCAAAATTTTTCGTAATTTTTAATGAATTTTATTAAGAAAATTTGTTCAAAATCTCAAAATTTTCAATATTTCCCGCCTTCGTGGATGAATTAACTTTTAAATTTTTAAAACGCTCGGAGTCCCCAATCCCCCGAAATAGTGTCGGGGGGTCGGGGGGCAAAAAGTCGGGGGTCGGGGACCTCGGGGGACGACATGTCGGGGGTCGGGTCGGGGGATTGGTCCAAAAAACGTCTCGGGTCGGGTCGGGGGCCGGGGGGCTCGGGGTCGGGGCTTAACCCTAGTTTCAATTTAAAGACTAATTGGGCAATTTCTTGTGATTTTTGGCCTTTGTTTTCGATTCACTCCAAAATAACTGTTTCTTAATTACTTTAAATTACTTAGCAATTAACTTTCCAGTAATTATCGACCAATTTCTTACGGCGGAAAAGAAATTTTCACCCAAAAAACATTTGGACAAATTGTCTCCGTTGTCAACAACTTGAAGACGATCTTCAACCCGTCCACTTACAAATTGCTGTCGCGCAATTGCCTTTTGTTCCTCCGAACATTGGTCCGGCAATTAACGGGTAAAAATGGCTAATTATTTAAAATGCTCAAAAATTGTGTACAATAAAATTCATTTAATCCCAAGGGCTGACTAATGGAGAACAAATTGAATGGCCGTGGTCCGCAATTCATCCGCTTAAGAAGCCGCAATTTGCACTTAAGCAACTCAAACGGCGGCATTTTAAAAAGATGTGGTCATTTCCATAGAAAATTTGGGTAATTTGTAAAAGCTAATTGAAAGCGAAAATGGGCAAATTTCATTCAAAATCTTACCAATTTTTGTTGTTTTTCTACGCTTTGACATTTTGTTTGTTATTCAATTGTTAAACACACCGTTTCAAAAAACGAGATGTGTACCAATAAATAGAGAGTGCCAGAGAAAAACTTTATCTTTTTTTCTCTAATTTTTTGTCTCCTTTTGGCGTACTATCTAATGTTTTAGTTATTATTAAAAACAACATTTACTTCGCTATGTTTAGTTTCTTTTCTATATGTTAGATCCACAGGAAATTTTGCATATCGATAGAGAAAAAAATTCTGCATAATGTAATACAGCCATTTTATGTTTTATACACTTTTTCATGAGATGTGTTAAGATTTGAAATAAAAAATTATTTTTTGATTTCATGGCCAAATTGAAGCGGAATATCAAAAGAGAGGCGGTCAAACAGCGGTGGCAAAAGCAAGAGGAGAGAAAAGCGCAGACGGAGAGGGCGAGACAAGGCCGATGGACCAAGAAAAGTGAGTTTTTTCACAATTTTTTTACTCAAAAAAGCATTTTTTTTAATTTCAGACGCTCCACAGCCGAATCCCAATGCCGAAACGCCGCCGCAGGACGAAGCAGGGCCGTCAACATCTGCTGCATCCGCCGGAGAAGCGATGGAGCCACCGCCGCCAACCCTAGGACCAGTGCCGACGCCCGAGATGGACGAGGAACTTTTGGAATTTGGCTTTTCGCTGCCGTCAACACCTGCAACGCCAATCGGCGATTTGGTGCCGTTTCCGTCAACACCCATCGCGCCAATGGACATCGGAGAGATGACTCCACCACCGTTGGTCATCGACGACCGATCAGAGCGCATCGAACAGCTGGAGATGGAGCTCAAGGACCGGGATGACACCATCCAATTTCTGCGGGAGCAGGTGCGCAACCGTGATGCGCTGATCACTGCCCTGCGGCGCCAGCTTGAGCAATGTGCGCCACCACCAACGGCGACACCAACCACCAGCAAAAGTGAGTTAAATTTCGATGCCTTCTCTTTTCACAATTAATTTTTTTAAAATTCATCATTCATTTTTTTGTGCATTTTAGCAACGCCGAACAGAGGAAGACCAAGAAAGGCCATTGACGAACTCCAGCGCAGCTCGCGAAAACGGTTGACGGAGCAGGTTTTGGACGCCATTGATCGGGACCGATCGAGATCGGCAAGCCGGGGTTCACTGGAGCGCATCCTTCGAGAAGTCCGGCACAAATTCGGCCATTATACACCAAAAAAGGCACAACCGAAGAAGGGCAAAGATGAAATGGAGGCCAATGACGGCTTGCTATTGATGACCCAACTTGGCACACAAAAAGCTTATCAGCGGATGAAAGCTACCCTTCGTCTGATCCACCAAAAATTCGACATTTTACCGCCATTAAAAAAGGTGAGTTTGGGTTGATCAGAAAGTGCAATTTGGTGTTTTGGTTGGTCACCCTCAAACGACGGATTTGCGCGCCATTGCGCTACGAGCAAATTGAAACCAATGGCGGTGTTGGCTTTGTGTGTGCTGATGTCAGATCTGCGCTTGAGTCCCGATTTTGTGCGGCCAAAGACAATTTGATCAATTTTGGCAACAATATTTTTGTGAAAATTATCGGAGACTACGGTCAAAGCTTCACCAAAATTACTGTCTCCTTTTTCCAAGCTGTGCGGTCAAATTCGCCGTCAAACAATTTTATTGTTGCTGTTTTTCCGGCCAAAGACAGCAGAGAAAATTTGGAGCGGTATGGAGAGGCACTTTGGGGGCAAATTGGTCATGAGGCGTTGGCGGGGAAAACAGTGAAATGGTAGAGACGACAAAGCTAAACCACCCACATTTCAATTTAAAGGTTCATTGGTGGCGACATCAGCTTTATTTGGTCATTGATCGGTCACTGCGGTTCAGCCGTTACAACTTTTCCGTCCCCAATTTGCACGTGCCGAGCTGATCAGATGCTTCATGAGCAATGCTGCCAACACAGGACAATTGATCAAACAGTGGAACTCGCGGAACAATACCGAGCAGCATTGCAAAATGGCGACAAGGCGACTGAAGCGGTTCGATCGGCATCAATGGGCATCACGAAACCGCCTCTTCTCCGTTCAATTAACTTTGATCGGATCATCCCTGCCCCTTTTCACGTCTTTCAAGGCATTGGAAATGCCATTGTTCGAGAACTTGAGAGGCAGGAGGGATGTGCACCGATTGCTCAACAGTTCTTCAGAAGGATTGGGGCCCGAAGGGAACAATTTCGAAAAAGGGATTTGACCGGCAACTCAATAAGAAAAATTTTGGTTCGCGCTACAGAAATGGCCGAACTTTTCACAATGGAATGGCCCAAAGCTATTTGTAGGACACTCGAACACCTCGGCAAAATTCAAAATTTTTCAAAAGTGTTTTGTCCGATTTTATTGAGATAAAATCATAAATTTTAGGCACAAATTTTGTCCCCAAATGACCTGGACGGACTTGAGCGATCAATTGACGATTTCAAAGTGTTTTTGGCAGAGCAGGACCGGATGAGTGTCTTTCTCTCAAAGAAACCCAAGGCCCATCTTCTACTCTTCCACTTTGTGCCATTTGCTCGACAACATCAATTCATTGGCCTTTTGGATGAGCAGGGTGAAAAACAAATTGCTTAATTAGCACAAATTTTTAATATTTTCAAGGTGATGAAGCGCTTCATTCGGTGTGGCGAAGACTCGAACAATGGTGGAAATGTATGCCTGACGCGGAACAAATTTTGCAACAATTGGAGCACCATTTCGTCAACAATTGGCTGCTGGACACCGGAAGGATTGACGAATTGAAGCGGGTTTGTTTTTTCAAAAGTTTCCCTTTTCTGAATTCTCATCTTTAGAATTATGAAGAAAGGAAGGGCGAGGATGACACGGATGAAGAAGCGGCGGAAGAAATTGATGACGAATGCCAAATTGATGTAATTTAACAAATTTGGGTTAAATATGATTTTCAAAAAAAAGTGAAGAAACAAAATGTTTTATCATTTTTGTTTATTTTTCAGAATATTTATTTGTCATTTTACAAGTCTTTTTTTGCTTAAAATCACCAAAAATGTTCATTAACATGCATTGGGTTCGAACCTGGGAACCCCCTTTTGGTGACTAACACATAGACCACTGAGGCAAAAATTCAAATCTTTTTGGAACTGGGAGGCAAAAACTGAAACGGTGTGTAAACAAGTGAATTTATAAAAATTTGAATATTAATTGTAAGTTTTATCGTAATAATTAAATCAATGAAAATAATTTATTTACAAAAATATTTAAAAAAAAAAACCGTTGTAAAAACACAAACTCGATGAAATAAAATATGTCAAAATCAAATTGCAAAATACATATATTATTATGGGATGATCACATCATTTTCCTTAATTAGTCATCTTTCCCCTTTTGATCACGCCGCCTCACTGTTAACAGCAACCGTTGACTTCTGCTGATCACTTTTCTAATCACAATTCCAATTACTGACACACTGATCAGAATGAGTGCGGCCATTGTAAGGGCCAACGGCACCAAAAAGTCGAGCCCATTTTGTGCCCATTCGCCCATTTTGGCACCCTCCAAATTCATTTCGGAGAATTGGCCGCCAAACTCTGCGGAATATTCCACAAATTTTCGTACAATTTCCCGGGGACGGAAAGGCGCGCGAGTGATTTTCCGGCTGATCACTTTGGCATTGCGCAAATAACTGAAGGGACAACAAAAATGGGCAATCAGTAATTGATCAATCAATTAACTTATTTATGATGATTAAATTCACCGGTCACTTAACTAATTATGAATTAAGTATTTGTTGATGATTATAATGAATTATCAATCAATAATTTCCGAAGGTTAATTAGCTAATTATGAATTAGGTATCTCAATTGTTGATGTTTATAATGAATTATTAATCAATAATTGCCGATGTTTAATTAATTACTCGATTAATTTATGTTGATGAATTAAGCAAACTAATTGATAGTTAATTAATTAATTAATCGTCAGTCACTCACCGATTCGCTTTTTCATCGGCCACCAATTCTCTCAGCGCACTTTGCAGCCTCTCTTTGTTCAGGTGCTTCTTGAGTAAAACAATGCCGTTCTGATGGTGTTGCACAATGGCCGCGTTGTAATTTTGGTCGCCAAAAAGGGGCACACAAAGCAACGGCACTCCCGCGGTGGCGGCCTCGTTCAGACTGTTAAGGCCGCAGTGGGACACAAATGCACGAGTGTTCGGATGGGCTTAATTAGTATAATTAGTAAATTGAAGACAATCCAATCCAAAACCGAGAATTGCGTGCTGATCGACCCATTGGACGAGGCGAACATTCGCTGGGATTTTGTTGCCGAACAGAGTGCCATTGGGGCACCGTGCTTCATCATCGGTGCCTTTCTGTGTCGGGAAGCGCCAAACAAAATCCAACTCGGGAAACGAGGCGAAAGTGTGCAAGAAGGCACGGAGCATTTGTGGTGGCATTTTGTTCGGGTCAGCGACCGAACCGAAAGAGACAAAAACGGACGGAGCGGAGGACGGCATGGAGAGACCTTTGGCCATGCTTTTGGCCACGGCACTCTTCGGATAGTCGGAATCGAGCAAAAAACCACCTGAAATGGGGGATTTGATTTAATGTAAGGCATAAGCTAATTAACATAAATTGCCGAAGCATTGGTCACAATTTCCACACTCATTTTAATGCCGTTTCATTTCATTTAATAATTTTCCGTTAGCCAATAAGCAATAGAATTTTATTTAATTGTATTTAATTTGTAATGTTATTTTGTAACATTACGTAACATTTAATTCTATTATGTATTTAATTTTATTTTATTTATAATTTGATTTCAATGCTTTTCCCAAAATAAAGCCATTCTTAAAATGGCGTTGGAATTGGGGAGGGAAATGGGATTGATCATCCCATGAACGCCACTCATTAAAATGGTTGGAATTTCTGAGGATTTGGTTCCCAAATTCCCCAAAAAGTGATGGGAGTCATTAGGCCTAATTCAGCGCGTTCCCCTGCCATCATGTGTGTTTCTTTAAGCTTATTGTGCGTTTGACGTTACCGATGTGTTTGATTTTGTTGGAAGTTGGCCTGGCAAGGTCCAGCATTTCGTTGGTGTTCAGCAACAAAAAGCTGGCACGAAGTGCCAATTCCTGCGGGCTTGGAAAATTTTCGCCGAACAGCGAATTGGCCACGGTATTAATTATTTGATCGAGTTGCGTGTTTCTTCGCTTATCAATGTAATTCATAAATCTCCTCCAAAGGTCCATTTTGGTGCCCTCGGGGGATGCTTTGTTGATAACTAAATTTCAATGAAAATCATTTTCGGTTTTAAAAATGTGTTTCCAACTTGGCACATAAGCCGGCATTGGAATGCCGAGATAACGCGCAAGGACGGAATCGAGCGGAAGCGCCGAAGTGATCAGAGTTGTGGGGATGCCAAGCCGATGGAACAGTGCCAACGAGGAAAAGTCGAACCATTCGGCGATTGCGACGTCAAAAGCAGGCACAGGCGCCGAACTGCTGCTGCTGAGTGCAGAGAAGAGTTGGGAAGAACGGTGAAGAGCTACAAATAAAACGGCATTTTAATTGAGTTGGGAATGGCAAACGGCACGGAAAATGGGAGAGACAAAAATGGCATTTTAAATGAACTAAATGGTAATGGCACAAAATATTAAACTCCGTACCGCGGCATGCCGTCGTCAAAATCTCTGTGTAGAGTTGAAGTGTGCGTTCAGTAAAAACCTGGTCGTTGTCGTTGGTCCAAATGTCGTAATTGGCGAATGGCATTTTGGCAATGCCTTGGCGAAGTGTTTGCGCATCGGCATCATTCGGAAAGTGGCGAATGACCCTTTGGGCACGAGTCCAATTCGTTTTTTCCACGGGCGGGGGATTGCCAGAAACGACATCCCACATCGGGACGAGAAGTGTCTGAAGTGGTGGGTGCTCAGAAAACGGGAATTTAAATTAAAAAAATGGTATAACTTTTTCTATAGTCATATAATAATTAAAAAATATTTTAGTTCAAATTAAAATTTTTAAAGATTTTTCAAAAAATTCAAGGACATGAAGTTTGAAAGCCATTTTCAAAGACATATTTCGGAAATTT
Source organism: Heterodera schachtii (assembly GCA_023374025.1). Lineage (NCBI taxonomy): Eukaryota > Metazoa > Nematoda > Chromadorea > Rhabditida > Heteroderidae > Heterodera > Heterodera schachtii. The sequence continues at coordinate 408,340 of SIJG01000085.1, read as the reverse complement.
TTTCAGGTGCCGATAAGCGCCGTCGGGAAAAATCCTTGATTTAGTGCGAATTGAAACAAATTTGGATAAAAATTCTGGGTGAGAAATTTTTTTAAATTGTGAAAAAAACAAAAAAAAAAATTTTTCGTAAATTAAATTTGAATTCTGAAAATTTTTAGAAATAGTTTACCTATATCGACTTGTTCGCTTGAGAATTGAGCAAGGCCAAATTTGAAAAATAATATCAAAAAAAATTTCCGAAAATTTCCAACTTTCCCCAAAATTACGAAAATCGGATTCCAAAATCAAAAAGTCGTAATCGGGAATGCGTTACATCGCTTGTCCCGAGTCTCGAAAATTAGCATCCCTTCTCCCTCATTCATCCCTTCTCTTACCACGTCATGGCCTCCCTCCTCCACCAACACATCGGCAATTGCCGAATGCATGTGCAAATGGCTGTGGAACAAATTGGGGGCGGAGACGAGCACCCGAAGAGCTGTGAAAGGTCAGGGCATTTAATGGACAAGGCTAATGAACAACGAGTAATTACCATTTTGGTGATCAATTAAAGTGAGCAGAAGGCAAATGAAAGTGATCAGCGGAAGTGGACGGACAATCGGAGGAGGGAACATTTTGAGGAGAAGCGAAGAGACGACAAATGTCGGCGGATGCGACCAATTCAATCGGTGAACGAATGTTCTTTGAGTTTTTGAAATGTTTTTTAAATACCCCCGTTAATTACCCCAATAATTGCCTCCTCTTCTGATTCGATTAGTCGTTCTCCCGACGCCCAAAATGTTTTTTGTTGTTTGGTGAACAGATAAAATTGGGTACATTTTTGTGCTTTTATTTAACAACGATTCTTAAAAACATTCGTAGTTTATTATTTATTGTCTGTGCTTTGACAATCAGAGGGAAATTAAAAGATAAAAATGTAAAAAAAAATTTAGAGGAAAATTTTGAGATTAATTTTCAGCAAAAGCGTTCGTATGGGTTAGATGATATCATATGGTTGTCAAGTGATTTACAATCATTTGTGGTGAGCCGAAGTGACAAAAGTATCAATGTTCGTAATATTTAAATTTAATTATTATTATTTTAATTTTATTTGCCAAATAATAAACCAAAACTTTGCTTAAACTTAATCCAATTTATCAAAAAGTAGCTCTACGTATCCTCTGCTATATTATAATTTTTTTTCAAAATCAAGCAAAAATTTACAAAAAGTTCTAAGGAAAAACTTTCGAAAAATTTAGACTGTACAATTTTGACCTTAATTTTTTTAAAACTCAATAAAATTTTTGAAATTTAAGTGCTATCTAATCATTGCAAGAACATAAATTTGTTGTTTCAGAAAAAAGTTATTAAGGAATTAAAGCCCAAAGATTTCTCAATTATTCTGTTAGATTAAAAAAAAATTTTATTGAAAAAAGTTTGGGACAAAATTAGTGCGTCTAAAAAGATTGATAAATTTGATTATGTATTATTTAGCAAAAAAAAATTAAATTAATAATTAAATTTAATTATTACGAACATTGATATTTTTGTCACTTCGTCCTAGCACTCATCAATCGGTGCTAGGTCGTTCCACAAAAAAGCTCAGTGATTGATTGGCCATTTCCGGAAGCCTATCGCACCACTTTCGGGGCACCAAAAGTGCCTGATCCGGAACCCGGACCAGCGCGGTTAAGAACCATTTTTTGTTCAGTTTTTCAAGGGCTATCTCCCAGGCCGGGTCCGTTTCTTGATCCATTCGCTTGGAGCCCGTTAGGGGTCGGGCACACCTGCCGGAGGGCCCCAGCCTCGCCCCCGACCCTTGTCGGTGGCCAACCCAGGCTAAGCGTGCCGGTACCAGCGGCTTTTTTGTACAGCTCGATGAGCTCTACAAAACGGTAGTCCCGTCGTACATTAGGGTTAACCGGACGGCACCGTGTTTTTGTGAATCGAATAATTAAATTGATTTATTTAATTTTATCAATCACTGAGCTTTTTTGTGGAACGCCCACACTGAGCTTTATGTGGAACGACTCACCACGTCATCAATCATTTATGAATTGGTTAATCCTCGAATATTTTCAAAATGACACAGCACCAAATTTTTCATAACAAAATTCCGACTTTTTAGCCTTCAAATGGTGGCTTTAGCACCAGGGGAAATACCCGGAAATTGATATATTATTTTTCGTAATTCGAATCACTTCTATTATGCCATTGCTATTATACAAATATGAATTTATGCATAATAATATTGCTGCCAAATAACAATATTACTAATTAATAATTGTCATTTGCGTCATTATTTTTTACGTAAGCAAAAAACTAAATTATTGGGGAATTTAATTGAAATAAATAAATTTATAAATATGAAATAAAATTAATTTAGTCGATTCAAATTTTTAAACATTCTCTGCTACAGCTTTAATGGCGTTTTTTTATAATTTTTTCGTTCTTTTTGCCGTTTTTCTTGTGCCAAATTCAATCGGCGGAATGCCCAGAGGCGGTGAAGGGACACAACAGAAAAATGCGGGGAAAGAGCAGACGAAACTCCATAAGGAAAAGCTGCAAAAAGCACCAACAATATCAGTAAAAGATAATTAGTTAATTGAATTGATGCAAAGATAATTAGCCCTTAATTATGTAAAATTTGCTGCTTTTTTAGTTGCTGGAAGATGATGATGATCGCTCCTTCTCTTTTCCACTTTTGGCACCTTCTAGATTTTTCCTCAGAAAATTTGTCGGTGTCAAATGAAATAAAAGAAAACAATTTAATGGCACAAAAGGAACATCGAAATTTGAAAAATCAAAATGCCAATGAAAATGGCACTTTGGAAACATTTTACAAAGAAAGCGATGGATGGGAAATTTACAGACAAAAGGACAACAGCGGAAAATATCTCAAATTTCGTTTGGTCGACAAAAAAAGTGATCAGACAAAAGGCCAATGGATAATGCCAAACCCAAAAAAGAAGATCACTTTGTTTTTCAACAACTCCAAATCAGTCAAATTTCACTTCGATCAGACGGGAAAAATGGAAGAAACGACAAAAATGTAAAGGACAAACGGCATTCGGAAGGGAAGGCACTTTTTGATCAAATGGTAATTAGTGAATTGAACGAATACGAAGTTGGGCAACTGATCGCTAACTCGGCACCACCGGTACGGTCAATCGAAGGCATTTGCCAAAAAAGGCACAACATTTAGGCACCAATTTTTGCGGAAGCGAATGCCATTCCAAGCAAATACCCATCCGAAAACATTTACGAATGGCACAAAATGCCATTGCCTGTTCATCCGGAAAAGCTTAAATTGGGCAGAGTATTCATAGTCGACGAGACGGACATTGAAGGGTCGAAAAAAGGAAAAGCATTGTTTGATCGGATAACGGAACGAATGGACGACGGCAAAAATTGGGTGCAAATCGAAGTGCGACAGGGCGAAGGCCGTGCCAAATTTGTACGCAATTTGTTTGGCGGTCTTCCGAATGTGCGGGAACCGATGCCATTGACTTTGTTTTTTGACGGTGCCAAAAGGCATTTCGATTGGAATGGCTCGGCACTGTCCAACACGGCATTCCATTTTTGGAGGAAAAGCGAGCAGGGAAAAGCGGCACAAACAAAGGCGGAGGAAAGGGCAATGGGCAAGGACAAACAGCTTCAAAATGACTTTGACAACGAATGGATGCAGAATTTTTATTTTTTGTTGTTTTGAATTTCAAATAAAAGTGGGGAAATCGATTTGTAATTGGGGGACAAAAGCGACAAATCACCAGCAGAAAGATCATTCATTAATTGGCTAATTGATTTTCAAATATTTTATTTAATTTGCCAATTTGAATAAAATTTTAATTATTGGGTGTAATTTCTCATTGTCTTAACATTTAAATAATACAATTAACAAGAAAAATTTCATCAATTGTAAGATGCTGAAATTTAAATATTCAACAAAGTTTTGGCCATATAACCAGGCGCGGATATTTTAGATGCATTTAGTCTTTTAGCTTTTTTTAAATTTAATTTAATTTTTATTTTATTTTTTTATTTGCGGTAGTTCCAATGATTTAAAATAATTCATTCAAAAGTTATTTATTTTTTCTTAAATTTGTTAGTAATTCAAAGGTTCCAATTTCCATGCGCAATTCATTTTATTCCTTTTCATTGCGTTCCTTTTCTAGTACGTATTTTTTTGTTTTATTTTCTCCAAACTCCTTTTCCAATCACTTTTCCAATCACTTTTCAATCACTTTCCAATCAATTTCCGATCAATTGTCGATGTAATCATTCGACTCTTCCCCTTTCCAATCACTTGTTAAATCTTCCAAGGTTGCGCTTCGTTTAATAGGACAAACAGATTCGAGTTTAGTTTTAATCACAATGTTTTTCCATGACTCAGTTTTAATTTTTGGTTTATATTACATAAATACGAATTAATTTTATACAATTTTAATTTTTAAATATTTTTCGAACTTTTATATTTAATTTTTCATATTATTTGGTTTATGGCACTGACCAATGAATCCCATCATCAACAAGTGCAATTTTGGACAAAAGTGCGCATTGAACAATTGCTGCCCGAAAAGTGCCCGGCCGACGACTGCTCAGCGCGATGTGCCATTTGTCTGAGTGACATGCGCGGCGAGCAGTGCGGCGACGTCGACAACGGCGACGGCGCGGTCGTCCAACTGTCGCTTTGTTCGCACCTTTTCCACCAGCAGTGCATTAAGGTGACAAAACGAGCAGTCGTCTAATGATGACGATGCTAATTTGTTAATTATTGTTAATTGCCCCAAAATGATCGCCAGTCGTCTCACTTTAAACAATCAAAAATCGTCAGTAGAAAGTGATGAAAGCAGATAAATGAACAGCTGATCAATAGTTCAAGGAATTTTGATCATAAAAATGTGATTGATCACTTACAGTTGGCCTTCGCTGTGAAGCGTCAGTGTCCGTTGTGCATGCTTTGGTATGGCGAATGCATTGGCAACCAACCGGCCAACGGTAAAGCATGCCATTTGCGGCGCGTTTCAGTTCTATGTTATGGACTGCTTGAGAGTTGAATTTTTTGCGCTTCGACAATTGACTCTGAGACACTCAAATCAGAGAATAACCCAAAGGTTGTGAGACTGGGCCCCAGAAAAAACGGGAATTTCTCAATCGACACCGGTCGAGACTCTTGGCAGCCCCAATGTATTGGCACCCGTGCCAAAGTGGCGCCCCTCTAATTAAGATTTTGGTTTGACATGATTGGATCGTCCTTTCCATTCAGCAACAATGCTTGTTTTACATGTCCCGGGGCACGTGCCCGGGCACAGCGATGCAAAAGGATTCCACGAAATCGTTTACCACGTTCCTTCCGGAACTCAGAAAGTAATGAAAATTTGGTGGTTATTTCGGCATATTAATTTATTTACTCCACGAAAGTGATCCTGAAAATCAGTGAAAAAATTGCAAAACATAAAAACATTGAAAAATATATTTGCAATTATGGACCACTTTAATTTAAATTACAAGAAAGATGTGTTTAACGCAGGGTTGCGATCTGTCCTGATTTATCAGATTTGTCCTGATTTGGAGGGTCCAAATCTGACAAAATAAAAATGTCCTGATTTGTCAGATTTGTCCTGATTTGGAGGTAGCGACCAAATTTTGTCCTGATTTCTTAAATAAACTCATGCTTTTGAAATTTTGTGGCATAAAGTCATTAATTTATCAAAAAAATATAAGATTTTTGGCAAAATTTGGTCATTTTTTGACAAAATTCTGTTAAAATTGCACTAAAAATCGCAAAATTTTTCACGGCGGCGCCTATCGGCACCGCCGGACGCCCGCCCCTCCCCTGTCCATACCCCAAAATTTTGAAAAAATTTGCGGCAAAAAAAAAAGCGTTTTTAAACGCAAGGAAAAGTCGTCGCTTGGCCTTTAATTGCAAAAATTGGCCTTTTTGGTGAAAATCTGTTAACAAATCAGAACGAACACAAAAAAAATTTTCCGGCGGCGCCTAATGGGCACCGCCGGACCCCCTTCCCTCGCCCGTTCACCAAAAGATTTTTTTTGGAAAAATGCGCCCCGAATGCACTGAAATTTACGATTTGCTTATTTCCTCCCCAAAATTGTTAAAAATGATCATGGGAGGTGAAAAATATAATATTTGATACATTTCTGATCGAATAAATTTTAAAAATAACCGATTTGAAGCAATTTTGCCAAATGTCCTGATTTTCGGCCCCAAAATCTGATTTTTTGAGCCCGATGTTCTGATTTTGAAAAATTTTCGATCGCAACCCTGGTTTAACGCAAAATCAATCCATGAATTTCGATGGAAAAATTAAAAAAGAATTTTGGTCAAAAAATAGATTCGAGAGCTGAATTTTTTTGAAAATCCCAATTGGAGTAACTTATTGAAAATTATGTATTCAATTCCTTAGTGTATTTCTCATTTTTACACTTTTTAAAGTTTCTGAAAATCGTAAATTAGGCAAAATAAAAAATAGGCATTATAAAAGTCATCCTACGAGCAGTTCCCAAAATTACGCTAAAAATACTAGCCAAATGCTTTGTCTCAATCAATTAGGTAATTGCATTTAATTAGTATGGCCATGAGGTAATTGCATTTAATTAGGATGGTCATGTTCGTCCTGGCCATCGGTACGCCTCGGCCACTCGTTACGCGTATTTGCCGAACAATGCCGAGGGCACTCGCGTGCTTAAACTGCTTCAGTTGGCTTTCGTGCGTCGACTGATTTTCACAATTGGCGACTCAGTGACGACGGGACGCAAAAATGTGCCGGTTTGGAACGGCATCCATCACAAAACAAGCAAAAGGGGAGGACCACGGAAGTGAGAGCGGTGGGGGACGAGACCAAGCCCGGGATTAAAACCGGGATCCCGATGAATAATTACACGTTTTGCACTAGGCATTTGGATCGGTGTCCCCCGACGGATGGGATCCAAATCGGCACATTTTTATTAAATATGATCCCCAATTCCGTTTTTTCCGTGTTTGCCAACTACACAAGTTGTGCCATGAATTTAGCATTCAAATTTGTTTAATTCAGCTATGGCTATCCGGACCCGACTTATTTGGAGCGCGTCACTTCCGAACTTTCGATGCTCGGCGTGCGCAGTGAACAATTGAATTGAGGAAAAAGAAAGCATGGGAGAAAAGCAATTATTTATGTGCATAAAATAAATTTATTTTGTTCATTAAAATGGTCAAATTTGTGCATTGCTTTGAAAATAAATCGGAAATAAATTAATCATTTGCATTTTGTCGCTTTATTTAAATGTTTTGCTAAATACTTAAATCCAACGGATAAAGCGGACAAATGGTCGACTATTTATACCGAATATTTTTAATCAGGGTTTGGATTTGTCAGACGGCAAGGACGTCCTTGAAATTGGGCCTCATTTGAAAAATTTTTGGTGTAAAATCATTCATTCCGGCGAAAAATACAAAGCATTTCAATAAACATTTATTAATTAGTTGCAGTGCTATTTTAGATGTCCTTGAATTTCATGAAATAGCAATTGACCACTTTTTAACTGACTTTTCAACCCTTTGGCATTTCTCAATTAAATTTAAAAAATGTTAATTATTCTTTATTATTTGTACATTTTTAATTTACATAAATGACCTCTCCACTAATTGTGGGAACATTCATCAGTTGTTCATTCATTCGTTCTTTCCTCTTTTTCCTTTTCCATTGTTTGTTTAACCGTTAGAAAATGTTTATCATTTGTGGGAAAACGTTTTTTTTTTTGCTTTTCCCACTTTCGTTTTTATGTTAATTGGCGTCAATTTGAGAATTCTTTATTTTTTAATTTGTATTCACTAATTAAAATGCAACTTTTCCATATTTTTTTATTCCATTTTTCGTTTTTCCGTTTTTTTTTTCGCTTATCTGATGGATCAAATCTGAATTTAAGTCCCCCAAATTGGAATGGGTGCCCAAGGCCAATCGCGGTCACCCCTTTTTATTTTGATTAATTGCGCGGGACGCTTTCATTTTTGGCAACACAAAGGTCCACCCCCATTTTCTTTATGCTTTTAATTTAATTGCTAAAAAAAATAAATTTGTTAATTATTTATAAATCAAAAATTTATTTTGTAATTTCATTTCCATTATTTTTGCCGTCCATCTCTTAAAAATATATTTAAATAAATTAATTAATTTTTTGTATAATTAAATTTCCATTCTTTTTTTGCCGTCCCGTTCTAAGCAAAGTCTTCTCATCTTTGTCCACTGAAAAGTTTAGTTTATCCGTATCATTTATCCATTTCTTTCATTTTCTTTCATTTTTCCCCTTTTAGTTTGCCGCTTTTCCCCCCTTTGTTTTGTGCGGCAAATGCCATTCATTTATAAGTATTGTTTCTGTTTGAACAATCATTTAATAATATTTCTTCATCCTTAATCCAAATTCCTTTGGCATTATTCAGCTTAATAAAAAATAATAATAAATATTATATCCTTTTTTACCTTAATTAATGCTTATTTGGGCTTATTTTGTATAAAAATTCCTTTAAATTTAAGTTTCAATCTTTTCTAATATAAATTTTATTTTGAAAAAAAATAATTAGGAATAACAATTTTAAAAAAATGAAGTGAAAAATGACCCCACAAATGTGGTGAAATTTATCTCCAACTTCTTTTGCTCCGTTGCAATTTTTTAAGTAAGCCTTCTGAATTAAATATATTACCAGCAAATAAAAAATTACCTATTTTTGAAAAATTAGCAAAAAAGCTTGGTTTATTCCTTTTCATTGCGTTCCTTTTCTAGTACGTATTTTTTTGTTTTATTTTCTCCAAACTCCTTTTCCAATCACTTTTCCAATCACTTTTCCAATCAATTTCCGATCAATTGTCGATGTAATCATTCGACTCTTCCCCTTTCCAATCACTTGTTAAATCTTCCAAGGTTGCGCTTCGTTTAATTGGACAAACAGATTCGAGTTTAGTTTTAATCACAATGTTTTTCCATGACTCAGTTTTAATTTTTGGTTTATATTACATAAAATACGAATTAATTTTATACAATTTTAATTTTTAAATATTTTTCGAACTTTTATATTTAATTTTTTCATATTATTTGGTTTATGGCACTGACAAATGAATCGCATCATCAACAAGTGCAATTTTGGACAAAAGTGCACATTGAACAATTGCTGCCCGAAAAGTGCCCTGCCGACGATTGCTCAGCGCGATGTGCCATTTGTCTGAGTGACATGCGCGGCGAGCAGTGCGACGACGGCACGGTCGTCCAACTGTCGCTTTGTTCGCACCTTTTCCACCAGCAGTGCATTAAGGTGACAAAACGAGCAGTCGTCTAATGATGACGATGCTAATTTGTTAATTATTGTTAATTGCCCCAAAATGATCGCCAGTCGTCTCACTTTAAACAATCAAAAATCACCAGTAGAAAGTGATGAAAGCAGATAAAAGAACAGCTGATCAATAGTTCAAGGAATTTTGATCATAAAAATGTGATTGATCACTTACAGTTGGCCTTCGCTGTGAAGCGTCAGTGTCCGTTGTGCATGCTTTGGTATGGCGAATGCATTGGCAACCAACCGGCCAACGGTAAAGCATGCCATTTGAGGCACGTTTCAGTGCCATGTTAGGGACAACTTGAGAGTTGAATTTTTTGCGCTTCGACAATTGACTCTGAGACACTCAAATCAGAGAATAACCCAAAGGTTGTGAGACTGGGCCCCAGAAAAAACGGGAATTTCTCAATCGACACCAATCAAGACTCTTGGCAACCCCAATGTATTGGCACCCGTGCCAAAGTGGCGCCCCTCTAATTAAGATTTTGGTTTGACATGATTGATCGTCCTTTCCATTCAGCAACAATGCTTGTTTTACATGTGCCGGGCAGGGCTGGCCGTGATCACGGATCACGGCTCACGGATCACGGGAATCACGGGGGTTTTGGGGTGCCGTGATCACGGATCACGGCTCACGGATTTTTTCAATTTTTCCGTGATTTTGATCCGTGATTGGCATTTTAAATAAGGAATTTTTATTGAGACGAAAATAGGAATTGTGAAGAGAGAAAGTTTTTGAGAAAAAATTAAATAAATACATTCGTTCTTGTTAAGCAATTATGTGTCTGTCTATATATTAGTCTAATGGTTAAGCCTTCTTTCTTCCGTTGTTTGTCCCTTGGGTTCAATTCCCCTTTGGAATAGTACATTTTTCATATTTTTTTAAATTAGTTTAATTGAAATTTAATTAAAAATAAACTCTTTTACATTAAAATTATTTTTCGTTATTTTTTAAAACAGCATAAAACCCATAAATTAATAAATGATTGGATATTTTTTGGACAAAATCTGTTAATAAATTCACTCAAAAATTCAAAATTTTTCACGGCGGCGCCTATCGGCACCGCCGGACCCCCATTTTACCTTATTTTTTTGAAACTTTGACCCCAAATGGCAAAAAATAGCCCTTTATTTTCCATTGGTTCAAAAACGTAAATTTGTTCATTTTTGGAAAAAATCTGCTAACAAATCGCATTATAAATAAAAAAAATTTTCACGGCGGCACCTATTGGCACCACCTGTTCCCCCCTGTACTCGAAGTTTTTTGGAAAAAGCACACCGCAAAAAAAAACATTTACATATATGGTTTGGTTTCTTTAAAATATCTTTTGGGAATTTTTCCAGCGAATAAATTTCGTTTTTTAAAATAAATTTAAATAAAAAAATCATTAGAAAATTTTTTTTTATAATCACGGATCACGGCTCACGGATCACGGGAATCACGGGGTTTTTGGGGTGCCGTGATCACGGTTCACGGCTCACGGATTTTTTTGGAAGCCCCGTGATCACGGCTCACGGATTTCCGTGATTGGAAATTCAATCACGGCCAGCCCTGGTGCCGGGGCACGTGCCCGGGCACAGCGATGCAAAAGGATTCCACGAAATCGTTTACCACGTTCCTTCCGGAACTCAGAAAGTAATGAAAATTTGGTGGTTATTTCGGCATATTAATTTATTTTACTCCACGAAAGTGATCCTGAAAATCAGTGAAAAAATTGCAAAACATAAAAACATTGAAAAATATATTTGCAATTATGGACCACTTTAATTTAAATTACAAGAAAGATGTGTTTAACGCAGGGTTGCGATCTGTCCTGATTTATCAGATTTGTCCTGATTTGGAGGGTCCAAATCTGACAAAATAAAAATGTCCTGATTTGTCAGATTTGTCCTGATTTGGAGGTAGCGACCAAATTTTGTCCTGATTTCTTAAATAAACTCATGCTTTTGAAATTTTGTGGCATAAAGTCATTAATTTATCAAAAAAATATAAGATTTTTGGCAAAATTTGGTCATTTTTTGACAAAATTCTGTTAAAATTGCACTAAAAATCGCAAAATTTTTCACGGCGGCGCCTATCGGCACCGCCGGACGCCCGCCCCTCCCCTGTCCATACCCCAAAATTTTGAAAAAATTTGCGGCAAAAAAAAAAGCGTTTTTAAACGCAAGGAAAAGTCGTCGCTTGGCCTTTAATTGCAAAAATTGGCCTTTTTGGTGAAAATCTGTTAACAAATCAGAACGAACACAAAAAAAATTTTCCGGCGGCGCCTATGGGCACCGCCGGACCCCCTTCCCTCGCCCGTTCACCAAAAGATTTTTTTTGGAAAAATGCGCCCCGAATGCACTGAAATTTACGATTTGCTTATTTCCTCCCCAAAATTGTTAAAAATGATCATGGGAGGTGAAAAATATAATATTTGATACATTTCTGATCGAATAAATTTTAAAAATAACCGATTTGAAGCAATTTTGCCAAATGTCCTGATTTTCGGCCCCAAAATCTGATTTTTTGAGCCCGATGTTCTGATTTTGAAAAATTTTCGATCGCAACCCTGGTTTAACGCAAAATCAATCCATGAATTTCGATGGAAAAATTAAAAAAGAATTTTGGTCAAAAAATAGATTCGAGAGCTGAATTTTTTTGAAAATCCCAATTGGAGTAACTTATTGAAAATTATGTATTCAATTCCTTAGTGTATTTCTCATTTTTACACTTTTTAAAGTTTCTGAAAATCTTAAATTAGGCAAAATAAAAAATAGGCATTATAAAAGTCATCCTACGAGCAGTTCCCAAAATTACGCTAAAAATACTAGCCAAATGCTTTGTCTCAATCAATTAGGTAATTGCATTTAATTAGTATGCCCATGAGATAATTGCATTTAATTAGGATGGTCATGTTCGTCCTGGCCATCGGTACGCCTCGGCCACTCGTTACGCGTATTTGCCGAACAATGCCGAGGGCACTCGCGTGCTTAAACTGCTTCAGTTGGCTTTCGTGCGTCGACTGATTTTCACAATTGGCGACTCAGTGACGACGGGACGCAAAAATGTGCCGGTTTGGAACGGCATCCATCACAAAACAAGCAAAAGGGGAGGACCACGGAAGTGAGAGCCGTGGGGGACGAGACCGAGGCCGGGATTAAAGCCGGGTCCCGATCAGGCTGGGCGAAACTTCGAGCTTCGAAAACTCCCAATTTTTAGTGGATATGAAAAAAAAGTCTCGGGTTTTTTGGGTCTCGGGATTTGCAGTCTCAGTTACCGAGTCTCGGGGTCAAGTAGTCTCTGGAAATTTCCGGTCTCGAAAGGCTAGTTATTATCATTATTTTTGCTACAAATAACTTTTACCACCCACTAAAACTTTGCTCGAGAAAATTTTTAAAAACCATGCTTCGAAAACTTCGCGATTTTGGGCTTCGGACTTCGAGCTTCGAAAAGAATTGAGTTTCGTTTCGAGATTCGGCTTCGAGTGCCAAGCTGAGCTTTGCCCAGCCCTGATCCCGATGAAGAATTAGGAATTTTGCACCAGGGATTTGGAACAGTGTCCCCCGGTGGATGGGATCCAAATCGGCCCAATTTTATTAAATATAAATCCCAATTCCGTTTTTTCCGTGTTTGACAACTACACAAATTGTGCCATGAATTTTTCATTCAAATTTGTTTAATTCAGCTATGGCTATCCGGACCCGACTTATTTGGAGCGCGTCACTTCCGAACTTTCGATGCTCGGCGTGCGCAGTGAACAATTGAATTGAGGAAAAAGAAAGCATGGGAGAAAAGCAATTATTTTATGTGCATAAATAATTTTATTTTGTTCATTAAAATGGTCAAATTTGTGCATTGCTTTGAAAATAAATCGGAAATAAATTAATCATTTGCATTTTGTCGCTTTATTTAAATGTTTTGCTAAACACTTAAATCCAACGGATAAAGCGGACAAATGGTCGACTATTTATACCGAATATTTTTAATCAGGGTTTGGATTTGTCAGACGGCAAGGACGTCCTTGAAATTGGGTCTCATTTGAAAAATTTTTGGTGTAAAATCATTCATTCCGGCGAAAAATACAAAGCATTTCAATAAACATTTATTAATTAGTTGCAGTGCTATTTTAAATGTCCTTGAATTTCATGAAATAGCAATTGACCACTTTTTAACTGACTTTTCAACCCTTTGGCATTTCTCAATTAAATTTAAAAAATGTTAATTATTCTTTATTATTTGTACATTTTTAATTTACATAAATGACCTCTCCACTAATTGTGGGAACATTCATCAGTTGTTCATTCATTCATTCGTTCCTCTTTTTTGCTCTTCATTGTTTGTTTAACCGTTAGAAAATGTTTATCATTTGTGGGAAAACGTTTTTTTTTTTTTGCTTTTCCCACTTTCGTTTTTTATGTTAATTGGCGTCAATTTGAGAATTCTTTATTTTTTAATTTGTATTCATTAATTAAAATGCAACTTTTCCATATTTTTTTATTCCATTTTTCGTTTTTCCGTTTTTTTTTTCGCTTATCTGATGGATCAAATCTGAATTTAAGTCCCCCAAATTGGAATGGGTGCCCAAGGCCAATCGCGGTCACCCCTTTTTATTTTGATTAATTGCGCGGGACGCTTTCATTTTTGGCAACACAAAGGTCCACCCCCATTTTCTTTATGCTTTTATTTAATTGCTAAAAAAATAAATTTGTTAATTATTTATAAATCAAAAATTTATTTTGTAATTTCATTTCCATTATTTTTGCCGTCCATCTCTTAAAAATATATTTAAATAAATTAATTAATTTTTTGTATAATTAAATTTCCATTCTTTTTTGCCGTCCCGTTCTAAGCAAAGTCTTCTCATCTTTGTCCACTGAAAAGTTAGTTTATCCGTATCATTTATTCATTTTCTTTTTTCCCCTTTTAGTTTGCCGCTTTTCCCCCCTTTGTTTTGTGCGGCAAATGCCATTCATTTATAAGTATTGTTTCTGTTTAAACAAATCATTTAATAATATTTCTTCATCCTTAATCCAAATTCCTTTGGCATTATTCAGCTTAATAAAAATAATAATAAATTATTATATCCTTTTTTACCTTAATTAATGCTTATTTGGGCTTATTTTGTATAAAAATTCCTTTAAATTTAAGAAAATTACCTATTTTTGAAAAATTAGCAAAAAGCTTGGCGGTGGGCGTTTGGCTGGCGATGCTCTCGGGTGCGGTCGGAGCCACTGTGACCGCGCGGGAGATTTTGCCTGCTCCCTTGCGGGCCTGAGCCGTTGCTCTCCTCATTGTGCGACCGGGACAGCCCGGGCTCCCCCGGGCCGCCCCTGTCGACGCGGCCCTTGGTCGCGACACCCAATCGGCGCACGCCCGCCCCCCGCCCGCCTTCGCCCCCTACTCGCTGGGTCACAAGGGCCCGCCACGACCCTCGGCGGAGGCTGAGGCATTTATTTGCCTTTATTTAGCGTAGGAAATACGAGCAGCAGCAGAGAGTGTCTCTCTCACCAAACACACACTATTTCCTCCATTCAAAAACGAAGATTTCAACAGTAATTTCTTCTAAATAAATGAGAAAAATTCAAATATTGTTTGACTAATAGAAGAAAAATTATTTAAAAAAAATTTCAGACAACGCCTAAAAGCCATCGCCGTACTCAAAATGAACTTTTAAATTCTGACAAAAAATTGTTAACAAATTTTAAAAAGTATTCAGAAAAAACTTACTGACAAATGAGGTTAAAAAAAAAAATTTTCAGGAATCCGTTTCAAAATTTTTCTGCTCACTGCCACTTACGCAATTTCGCTCACTTGCTCATTGGCAGATTTCCACAAGGATTACCAATGATAAAAGGACGGAAATATGACTGTTATATTGTTTTGATAAGTTTAATTTTTGAATATTTTCAAGCCAAAAGGTCTTTTTAAGGTACTGATGAGAATAAACTAAATTTTGAGACCAATTCTCTGTTTTGAATTGAAATCCAGTGTAAAAGTTTAAAAATGAAACAAACAAATTTTGACATTATTTAAAACAAATGGTTTAGAGAGACACTGCTTTACTATTTAATTTTATAAAAAATGTCCAACTCGAAAATTTGAAAAACTATTTTAAAATGGAATTGTCTGTTTCTTACGTTATTATTGCGTGGGTGGGCGGGCATTCATTAGGCAACTAATTAAGCAATTCCCCCTCCACCCTCCCCATTTTCCCTTTGAAGTGCCCTCCTCCAATCCGTGCCCATTGTGTTGATCAAATCAAAACGCCTTCCCACCACCACTCATTCATAAGTCATTCATTTTCATTCATTCATTCGACGCCCCTCCTTAATCCGAACGAAAAGAAACAAATCGCTCATTTTTCATTTTGCATGCCAATCATCAAAGATGACGACAAAGCAATTTTATGACCCATTCGACACAAATATTCTTCAGCATAAAACATCATCATCATTTTGCACTTCCTAATGATCTCATCAGTTTAAACAATTCTATTTAATTAACCAAATCAATTTATTTTTTTGTTTAGATCTTTTTTAATTTAATTTTAATTTAATTCACCAATTAAATTTTTTTTGTTTAAATGCATTTTTCATTTGTTCTTTTTTTTCCTTTTTAATAATTTTTGCCATTTTCTGCTGCTAATGATGACAAATTGTAATAATAATAACAAGTGTTCTGTTTTCCTCCTTTTTCTGCTGATCACTTTCCATCTGATCGGCTTTCATTTCGTTTTGTCCGACGAATTTTTGGCAAATTCCACGAGCACTCCGTCGTCATCTTTGGATCAACAACAACAACAATTTTGGATCAGCACTTCGGTTGAACAAATCCGTTTTCGCAAAGAATGCATTTCCACGCAGCTTTGTGCTGAGCCGAGGTGGGCTTTTTTTAAATTAATAACTTAAATAAAAAGGGATTTTTGAAATATTTTTCAAGTCAAATGGCCTTTTTAAGGTTCTGATGAGAATACCAAAGAAATATTTCTTTTTCAAAAACGAAAATTTCAATAAGAAAACAAACTTAATTTTCTGGACAAAGATTTTTTACAATTTCGCTCTTTTGCTCATTGACAGATTTTAGCGGAAAATATGACTATTAAACTGATTTTTGATAATTAATGATTTTTAAAAACTGAGTATTTTTTATAAAATTTTGTTTGCGTATTTTTCAAACCCAAAGAGCATTTTAAGGCTCTGATGAGGATAATCAAGCATTTTGAAATCACATCTCTGTTACGATTTGACATTCATATTTTGTTTTTGGCCTCTGGGTAAAATTTTTTTAAATGAAAAAATGAATTAAAATTGTAATTGCCTGTTTCTTACGTTATTATTGCGTGGGTGGGCGGGCATTCATTAGGCAACTAATTAAGCAATTCCCCCTCCACCCTCCCCATTTTCCCTTTGAAGTGCCCTCCTCCAATCCGTGCCCATTGTGTTGATCAAATCAAAACGCCTTCCCACCACCACTCATTCATAAGTCATTCATTTTCATTCATTCATTCGACGCCCCTCCTTAATCCGAACGAAAAGAAACAAATCGCTCATTTTTCATTTTGCATGCCAATCATCAAAGATGACGACAAAGCAATTTTATGACCCATTCGACACAAATATTCTTCAGCATAAAACATCATCATCATTTTGCACTTCCTAATGATCTCATCAGTTTAAACAATTCTATTTAATTAACCAAATCAATTTATTTTTTTGTTTAGATCTTTTTTAATTTAATTTTAATTTAATTCACCAATTAAATTTTTTTTGTTTAAATGCATTTTTCATTTGTTCTTTTTTTTCCTTTTTAATAATTTTTGCCATTTTCTGCTGCTAATGATGACAAATTGTAATAATAATAACAAGTGTTCTGTTTTCCTCCTTTTTCTGCTGATCACTTTCCATCTGATCGGCTTTCATTTCGTTTTGTCCGACGAATTTTTGGCAAATTCCACGAGCACTCCGTCGTCATCTTTGGATCAACAACAACAACAATTTTGGATCAGCACTTCGGTTGAACAAATCCGTTTTCGCAAAGAATGCATTTCCACGCAGCTTTGTGCTGAGCCGAGGTGGGCTTTTTTTAAATTAATAACTTAAATAAAAAGGGATTTTTGAAATATTTTTCAAGTCAAATGGCCTTTTTAAGGTTCTGATGAGAATACCAAAGAAATATTTCTTTTTCAAAAACGAAAATTTCAATAAGAAAACAAACTTAATTTTCTGGACAAAGATTTTTTACAATTTCGCTCTTTTGCTCATTGACAGATTTTAGCGGAAAATATGACTATTAAACTGATTTTTGATAATTAATGATTTTTAAAAACTGAGTATTTTTTATAAAATTTTGTTTGCGTATTTTTCAAACCCAAAGAGCATTTTAAGGCTCTGATGAGGATAATCAAGCATTTTGAAATCACATCTCTGTTACGATTTGACATTCATATTTTGTTTTTGGCCTCTGGGTAAAATTTTTTTAAATGAAAAAATGAATTAAAATTGTAATTGCCTGTTTCTTACGTTATTATTGCGTGGGTGGGCGGGCATTCATTAGGCAACTAATTAAGCAATTCCCCCTCCACCCTCCCCATTTTCCCTTTGAAGTGCCCTCCTCCAATCCGTGCCCATTGTGTTGATCAAATCAAAACGCCTTCCCACCACCACTCATTCATAAGTCATTCATTTTCATTCATTCATTCGACGCCCCTCCTTAATCCGAACGAAAAGAAACAAATCGCTCATTTTTCATTTTGCATGCCAATCATCAAAGATGACGACAAAGCAATTTTATGACCCATTCGACACAAATATTCTTCAGCATAAAACATCATCATTTTGCACTTCCTAATGATCTCATCAGTTTAAACAATTTAATTTAATTAACCAATTCAATTTAATTATTTAACTAACCAAATAAATTAAATTTATTTTTTTTAAATTTTCTCTTTTTAATAATTTTGCCATTTTCTGCTGCTAATGATGTCTACTAATTGTAATAATAATAAGTGTTCTCCTCTCCTCCTTTTTCTGCTGATCACTTTCCATCTGATCGGCTTTCATTTCGTTTTGTCCGACGAATTTTTGGCAAATTCCACGAGCACTCCGTCGTCATCTTCGGATCAACAACAACAACAATTTTGGATCAGCACTTCGGTTGAACAAATCCGTTTTCGCAAAGAATGCATTTCCACGCAACTTTGTGCTGAGCCGAGGTGGCTTTTTTAAATTAATTCCTTACATAAAAAAGGGATTTTTGGATATTTTTAATGAAGCGGAAACTAAAAAAGTAAAATTTGAATAAATTTTTTTAAATGGAATATTTTTTTGTTAAAACCCTCATAAAAATGTAATTAATAATTAATTAAAATGTGCTTTCTTCGATGTGAAGGAATTACTGCCGCTTAATTGTCGGTTTGCCTTTTTAGGTTTTCCCTCATTAACCAAATGCCAAAGTTTAATGAGCGTCTTTCCCGGGATTGGTCAATAACAAAAGCGGAAGTGCCGGTAGCACAATAAAAAATCTCTTTATTTTCGATTTGTTTTCAAGCTCAATTTCAGGGAATTTCGTTAGAATTTTTCACATTTTGGGCTCGCGGGGCGCCAAGCGATGTGACAATTCAGGCAAAATAATAAATTAAAATAATTTTAATTAATTAATTTGTTTTTTTCTAATTAGGCCCTTGTCCATGGCATTGACCCAAAGTTCAAATTCTCCCGAATCTGTGACGAGTCGTCGTTTGTGTCCGTTTTCCAATTTGTCTCAAAGTCAAATGACCACAAAAAGGAGGAGGGCAATGAAAAGATACAGCTTGAACTTCACGCACAGTGCTTCAACACCACGTTGACAGGTGGAAAATGGAAAATGCTTTTTCTTATCGAAAATAATTTTTAAATAAAATTAGTTGAACTTTTTCGGCATCGATGTCCCTGGTGTTTAAGTGAAGACGCTCAGCAGAAGGAAATGGCGCATTTAATGGTACGGTAACCAATCAAATTTAATTGGATAATTTATCCGCTTTAAGTCGCCAAAATTGAGAAATAATTCTTGGTATCATTCGAAAGCCTTAACAAGCTCTATTAGTCTTACAAAAAGCAAAAAGATTTTTAGGCTTTTGAAAAAGTTATTAAGAAAAAATTTCAAAAATTTTGACTTTTTTGCTATTTTCATGCTATAACTTTTTTGGTAATTGTATAATCGCGAAACAACATTTTAGAAATAGCTTATAAACATGTTAAGCTTTCGAATGATACCAAGATTGTTGGATTTGGATGACAAAGAAAAAAGTTATAGCCAAAAACATGCTGGGGCCCAACCTTGCGGGCCCAATTAAAGTAAACCCGTTTTGCTCTACATATGTATTTTCAAATTAGAAAAAAGTTTTTGGTGCCATCATTCTTAAATAGACGGTTTTCTGCCATTTTTAAAAGATAGGTTTACTTTTTCCACTATTTTTGGGCCCTCTCGAATTCGTTAATGAATAATTAATTAATTAATTAACATTGTTTTTATTAAGGACACTCCGCCGCCCTTTCTTTGCCAATTTCCGCTTCAATTTCGCACTAATTTGCTCATCGTTTTATTAGCGGTTGCCACTGGCATTAATGTGCTCGCGTTCATCGGTTTGCTGCTCATTTGCGAACGCCAACGACGCAATAGCAGAAACAATTATGAGCGCGAAAAGCAAGGCAAAACGAAAAGCAATTAAAACCAATTAAGACACTAGTTGATCTAATAATGGATTAATAACCAAATTATGAAATTTTACCAATCATTTTTGAAATATTTACTAATTACTTTAAAAAAATAATATTTATTTAAGACCAAAGCAAAGACAACCAAAAATGGGCGGGCCAAATTGTGTTTCATCGAACCCAGCAGAATCATCCACCGTTCATTAGCACAAAAAATCGGCTTCAAACGACACGAACTCAGCAATTATTGCCGACAATTTCGGAAGAATTGTAAAAATGAAAAAATAAAATTGGAATTAAAATATTTATTAATTTCTTATTTAGTTATGAAGTCATTGACGAAGAAACAGCAGCTGAGCCAAGGCCGAATGTTCTTCCTCCTCAGTTTGACCACAAAACATCGGCCAATTTCCAAAGACAGCCCAAAATGGCAAATTTAAATTTGAATAATTAAAATATAATTTAAAATTTGAATAATTAAAATATAATTTAACCGCTTTTTTAGGTCCAATTGCCTTTGTCGAATAAATGTGATCACTGCTTTTTGAGAGTTCAGGGCGATGATCGGTGCAGCTGTGGCAGTTTGGACACGTCAATTGAGAGCAATTTTGGCAACTCATTTTCTGCCGATGAAAACGAAGAGAATTTTAATGGTAAAAATGGAAAAATTTAAATTATTTAAATTTAAATTGAATTTTTCAATAAAGAATTAGCCCATTCATCCTACAACAACAACAATAACATCGACAACACTTTGAAAAGTTCAAACAATGCAATTGACAGCGGTTTGGACGGCTCAAATCACACCGAAGAGGAGAAAACTTAAAATATTTTTCAATTTTCAAAATGATTATTTTAATTTTAAAATGTCTAATTTTATTGAATTTGAATTAATTAAAATTTTTAAATTGCAACTCATTATGATAAATGTTTCTGGAAATAAACCCTAAAAATTGATTTAAAAATGGAAAAGTGAAAAAGCATCTATTATAGGTAATAATGCAGTTTGTCAAACATGGTGTACACACAAGGAAACATTCTGAAAACTACAAACCTTACAATAAAAGATCATTTAAACCGATTTTGAACCAAATACGCGAAATTAGAAAATTTGGATTTACGGCTTTTTGTTCGAAATCGGGTCCGGGATTTGGAATTGGCCGAAAAGCATGCTGGATTCGTGACCAGAGACCTCAAAAAGTCCAGGAAACTTATTTTTATGACATTAAAATTTCTGAAAATTTTTTTTTCAAAAAGGAGGGGTGGGACAAGCTACACTATTACCCTATTACATATGGAGAAAAAGTTTTCGTGGATCTCTCGTGAAAAATTACCTGCAAAAAAAAACTGTAAAAATGTAAACACCATCCCTGGTAATATATTTATACGTATTATACTAGAGATATAATTTTATAATGATTTATACATATTATAAAAAAATTTTTGTCAATGGTCACATTTTTGCCATGCTTTTGGTCGCGTGGCAGAAACATCCAAAGAAACGAATGATTTCCTATTCAAATGCCAAAATTATATTATAGGCGAATTATCCATTTCCTCCATAATCATTTGTAAATTTTTATATATCATTTAATTTGTATTATTTCCTTTTAGCAAATTTCCCGACTTTTCCAAATGATTGGCGGCGCAAAAATTCTTTTTTCCGCTTTCATTTGTATGATAAACATTGAAGGCATTTTCAGCACTGACGGAGATGATTTATTTGCAGATATTTGGGAAAATGTTTTTCCAAAAAATTCACAAAATTTAATGGCAAAATCAAAGGCCGGCAAAAAAGTTGGAAATGCGCAAAAATTTATGGGAAAACAAAAAAAGACGAACGAAAAGCAAATAAAATTGGGTGAAAAAAGTGTAAAAATTGAAGAAAATGAGGGGGGAACGGCAGCAGAAGAAGAAAAAGTCAGAAATGCTCTGAAAATGCTGAAAATTGTAAAAAATGAGCCAATTTTTGACGAAGAGAATCAAATTGATGAAAAAAGCGGCCAAAATTTCCAAAAAATTCAATCGAATTTCAAATTTAAGCAAACGGAAAAATGGCCAATTAAAAATTTCGAATCAAAAACCGAAAAAGAAAAAGAACAATTTGACAAAATAAATGGAGAAATATTGGACGAAACAGTCGAAAAAGCAAAACAAAACTCAGCGGACAATTCGAAAAGAAAAAAGGGAAAAGCCGAAAGAGTGGCGGACGGAAACTCATCAGAGATCGTAACGAATTATTCAAATAACAGATAATCATAGGCCAAAAAGCCTCTAATTTTTTATTTGATCGAATTTGGGTTTTCAGAGGCGCTTATCGTCAAGACAGATTACCTAAATTTTGCTCAAAAAACCAAAAATAAAAATAAATTTTTAGACGAATTCTGTTAGTAATCCAAATGTTCCCCTACAGCTCTTATCTGTGCCGTTACACTTCTTTCTTATGATTAGGAGTGTTGCTTGGTCCGAGAATTTGTTTGTATCCGGCAATCCGGAAAAAACGGTTCCGGATTTTGCTAGGCCCGAAAATTTGATTGTATCCGGCATTTTTAATTTTCTCTGATCTAATTCCCAATAATTAAAGAAGATAAATCCTTAAAATTGCATTGAATTAGTGAACATTCCCAAGAAAAACATGAATCGATCACTGAAAAAGTCAATGTTTAAGGAATACGAAGAAGAAAGCAATCGGAAAAACTTTATTAAATGTGCCCAAAAGCAGACAAATTTTGATGAAAAAGAAATATTAAAAATAATTAAAGAATTTGACAAAATGAGAGAAAAGCAAAAAAACAAAAACATTTACAATTGGAAGCAATTGAAGCTAATTGAACGAGAAATTGCCCGGGAATTGGGGACAAAATATCACAGAATTCGAGACTGGAAAAGGGATTTTGGACTGGTGAAAAGGGCGAAAAAGGAGGACAAAGAAACAAAATTGGCACTAATTGAACAGTTTGACAGAATGAAAAATGAGCGCAAAATGAAAAAGGGATACAAAAATGCCGAGAGAGTCGGCATTGAATGTGAAATTGCCAAGGAATTGGGGACACATCGGAACAAAATTTACAAATGGAAAAGCGAATTATTCAGTGAGTGAAAGAGAAGGATTTCCTTTTTTAGGCACAAAAAATCGCGAAAAAGGCACCTAAATGCAGAAAAAAATGTAAATAGGCATTAAATAATAGTG
The DNA here is from genome assembly GCA_023374025.1 of Heterodera schachtii. NCBI lineage: Eukaryota > Metazoa > Nematoda > Chromadorea > Rhabditida > Heteroderidae > Heterodera > Heterodera schachtii. The sequence continues at coordinate 385,175 of SIJG01000085.1, read as the reverse complement.
ATGCTCGAGAGTCTCGGTCTCGATTCGAGAAAAGTCTCGGGTTTTTGGTCTCCGTCTCGAGTCACGGTCTCGGGTTTTCAGTCTCGGTCTTCGAAACTCTCGAAACCGAGACTTTTTTTTACACCCCTAATGATTGGCTTTTGGAAACTAAATTTAATAAACAATTCCCCTCCAAGTAATTGTTTTTCTTCTAACTTTTCAAAATTATTCCCTTTTCGATGGAAATTCAATCATCAATTAAAATCGTAAAATATTTTATCTTTTTGGACACAATCTGTTAACAAATTGCACTCAAAGCTACGCCCTTGTCGGCACCACCGGAGCGCCCTTTATTTTTTAAATTGACTCAAAAACCGCAAAAAAACTTATGAATTTTTTTTGTGCGTTTTTAGATTGATAAATTGTTACCTAATCGAATCAAAATAAAAAGAATGACAAAAATTGGTTCAATAGACTTTAAAAATTTTTTTATTAATAATTTATAAGCGAAATAAGAAAAAAATTTTGAAAAAAAGTCTCGAGTCGCGGGTTTTATGGGTCTCGGTCTCGGGATTTTCGATCTCGGGGTCAAGTCTCGGTCTCGAGTCTCAGGAATAATGAAAAGAGCGCAAAAAAAGGATTAATTACACATAAATTTTCTTGCTCAATTAAGTGTTAAAAAGGGATTAATTACCCATAATTTGTTTCATATTCAATTAAATCCAACAAATTTGGTGTCATTCGGCAGCTCTTTTTATTTAGAAGCTCCTTATGAATAATTCGCGAGTCGAATGAACATTTTAAAATGTAATAAGCTTATTCTTATAGGACTTTTTGACAATTGGCTAAAATTAAAAAAAGAAACGAAAATAAAAACTAAGTAATTTGAAAGTGTTTTTAGGTCCACCGACAAAAAAGTTTTCAATGCAGCAAAGAATGGAAATTATCGACACCTTTGATAAAATAAAGGATCAATTTGTGAAAAAATTCAATTTTAAACCAACGATAGAAATTGAAGAAAAAATTGCGGAAAAATTTGGGATTAGCAGACAGTCAATTTACCTTTGGAAAAAAAATTTCGGACTGCGCATTTGCCGTAAGAAATTTCTATTTTTAATTTAAAAAATATGTCATGAATAGGGAGGGCTACGGTTTATAGTTGATAAAAACTGCCAAAATAGTTAGTTTTTAGGTTTTAAAAAACCCTAAAATAGGTGCTAAAAATGGGAAAATAGTTGCTAAAAACTTTCAAATTTAGGGGTTTAAAATCATAAAATTTTATTCAAAAGCAACAAAATTAAGCCAATTCAGTTTTGAAACCTAATTAATAAATTTTCGAGACGAATTTTTGAGAAATTTTTCATTTCTTAGGGGTGCATTTTTAAAAATTTTCGGGTCGCTTCTTAGGGGTGTATGAAAAATTTTTAGGTCGATTCTTAGGGGGTAAATTTTTCGTTTTTATTGCATTTTTGTTAACAAATTTTGGGCAAAACTCCAAAATAGTTTAAAATAGTTTTCAAAATTTTTTAAAGTTTTTAGGTTCTAAAAATGCTAATAACTCGAAAACTAGCTTAACAACAACCGAAAAAAAACTTATTTTTCGTGCGTTTAGGCAGGCCATAGGGAGCTAAGGAAAAAATAGGAAAAACTAAAAATTGGAGCCCTAATCATGAAAAACTTTTTTAGCGAGGCATAAATACACTGAAGCGGAAAAATTGGAATTAATTGAAAAACTCGACGAGGCCAAAAGGAAAAATCCAACGATAAGTGATGAAGAAATGGAAAAAATGTTACCGGTCAAAATTTCCACGATAAAACAATGGAAAAGAGGCACCAAAAGAAGGAAAATTGTGAAACTTTAGGCTAAATTTTATCCGAGTGTCAATCGAAAACCAAAATGAGCCATAAAAAAAGGATGCAAACAAATTTAAATGTTTAAATGAACTATTTTAATTCGAAATTACAGGTTTTTAATAATCGTTAATTAGGGTCCCTCGATGCGGGGCGCCGCCGAAAAAATTCTGAACATTTTGTTTAAATATTATCAGATTTACAACAAAAATCGTTATTTTATTATTTGTTGGCTAAAACTACGGTTGGACACTCGGTTTAATCCAGGGTTGCCAGATCTGAGGATTTATCCTCATTTTGTGGCTTTTTGATAGGTCAATGAGGATTTTTTTGGAAAATGAGGATTTGAGGATTTTTGTGGCTTTTTGAGAAATTTTGAGGATTTTTGAGGCTTTTGGGGAAAATCCTCAGAATCTTTTAAATTTTGATAAATTGGCATAATGTTTTACAATTATTTAATAATTTGGGGTTTTAATAGAGCATCAAAACGAAAATAGAACCAATTTTTTTCCAAAAAACCACAAAATTAAGAATTTTTTACTGAAAATCTGCTAAAAATGGCCAAAATTCTCAACTTTTCTCCTGGCGGCGCCTATCGGCACCGCCAGCCCCTAAAAATCCTTTATTTTCTTAAAAATTTGCTCAAAATCGCAACATTTGGTCATTTTTGTGGTCAAATCTGTTAACAAATCGTATTAAAAATCACAAAATTTTTCCCGGCGGCGCCTATCGGCACCGCCGGCCTCCCTTTTCCCCAAGTTTTTTTTTTTTGGAAAAACCGCAGCAAAAAAAGCAACTTCGATTTTCATACTCAGAATTTCACAAAATATTTAGTTCTAACCAAAAATTGCTCAAAATTGATGATGGACAATCAAAAATATAATATTTGAACATTTTTAATGTGTTTTGAATAAATTTGTAAAAATGAGGCTTTTTGACCCAAAATGAGGCTTTTTTGCCTGCCAAATGAGGCTTTTGAAAATTTTAATCTGGCAACCCTGGTTTAATCTTTTAATCTGAGGGGCGTGGTCAAAAACAAAATGGACACTTTAAATTAGAAAGTTTTTTCTCGTAATTCTCAATGATTTCGTCTTTTAGCACAGAAAAATAGCAAGACATTAGCAATTAGTTTTTCATAAAATTCTTAGTTCATGTTATATGTTTGTACATATGTATATCCTTTAAAGCAAAACATTGTATCCCCATCTTCCGCTCTCAAATTTAGCGTTTGTTTCCAATTTTTTATCCCAAAAAAGAATTTTCAAAAAATCTGTATTTTACATTTTGTTCTTCAATTCCTTACATTTATGATTATGAATTTTAAAACAGTTTTTAAAAATTAAAAAAAAAACTATATTCTATTATGGCTGGAAAAACGCAATATGTAAAAAAATTCCAAATATATACCAAAATATGTATGTAAAGAAAAGTTTTCTTATTATGATTTTTTTGGACAAAAATCTTAAAAGAGTAAATGAGAACAAATTATATAAATGACCTATTAAGCTTAAAAATAATGTTTTAGATATTTAAAAACAGACTTTTGCGGTTTATATAACAAATTCTACATGAAAAATAGAAAAAATCTAAAAATAAAGGGGTTTTCCTACTATTTGGAGCATGAAAAGCTATTAAAAAAAATAATTTTTACTTTAAATCAGAGTAGAGCGGGACCGGGACCAGAACACGGACAACTGAGTACCAAAGTCCCACTTTTGACCGGGACCGGGACTGGTCCCGGTTTTTTCCCGGTTTTCTTTCCCAGCCAAAAATTCCCGGTTTTTCAACCCGAAAAGGTCCCGGTCCCGCTCTACTGTAGTTTAACTAGAGATCGGTATTTTGAGAAAATACGGATAAGGGTTACGGGCTTGGCACCAATACGGGTTACGGGCTTACGGGCTAAAAACCCGTAAAACCCTTAACCCGTATCGGCCGAAAAAAATACGGATTACGTGTTACGGGCCCGTAAAAACCCGTATACGGGCCCGGCCCGTACCCGAACTCTAGTTTAAACTAGAGCTGCACGGGTCCGGGTACCCGACCGGGTCCCAGACCCGGATACCCGGTTTTTTCACTACCCGGACCCGGACCCGGTTTTTTGGAAATCCAATACCCGGTACCCGACCCGGTAGGTCCGGGTCCAACCGGGTATTAAAATAGACTGGTAAGAATGCTAAAGTATTTTTAATTTTCTTTTTGTATACCCATGGGTTTCCTATCGACAAAATATGATTAATTTACACATTTTTATCATTTTTAAATGAAAATCCGTACAAATTGAGCCTACTAATCCCAATAACCAACCTTTTTTGTTGAAAATCTGTTAACAAATTACACTCAAATTTTCAAAATTTTTCCCGGCGGCGCCTATCGGCACCGCCGGACCACCCCTGCCCCGAAAAGTTTTTAGAAAAAGCTCACCGCAAAAGTGGGTTTAATAGCAATAAAAAAAATTGGACAAATAATAATTAACTTTTATTACAGAAAAAAATTTCTGTAAAATAATAATTTTGAAGGAAATAAAATTAAAAATTTCTTCAATAGCTGATTTCACCGGGTACCCGATACCCGACCCGGTACCCGGTTTGAAAACTGGTACCCGACCCGGTACCCGGCTTTTCAGTACCCGGTAATACCCGGACCCGGTTTTTGCCCAAATACCCGGACCCGTGCAGCCCTAGTTTAAACTGCACAAATCTGTATCCCCATCTTCCGCTCTTAAATTTGGCGTTTGTGTCCAATTTTTTTGCTCATAGTAAAAAAAGAGTTTTTCAAAAATTTGTATTTCACATTTTTCTTCAATTCCTTATCATTTATGATTATGAATTTTATTTTTTTCAACAGATAAAACAGTATTTAAAAAATGAAATACTATATTATATTATGCTGGGAAAACGCAATTAGTACAAAAAATTCCAAATATATACCAAAATATGTAAATAAACTTTTTTATTATGCTTTTTGGACAAAATTTAAAAAGAGTGAATAAGAATAAACTCTAAAATATGACCTAATTAAGCTTAGAATAATGTTTTAGAAATTTAAAAATTGATTGACTTTAGCTATTTTTCATGTGAAAATTCTATAAATTTTGCCCTGAAAAAGAGAAATAATTTAAAAGAAAGTGTTTTTCCTACTATTCGGAGCATGGACAAGCCAGGAAAAAAAGTAATAAAAATTTACATGAAATTTACAGCCCTTCTGTTTTGGACTGATTTATGAACAGAGTGCACCAAAAAAATGCCAATATTTAGGGTTTAGGACAAAATTTTGAAATCCGGAAGGATTTCTACCTTTTGGGAGAGTGCTTATGCATGGTACACCATCAGCAGTAGTGCTGTTCGTGACCGAAAATTTCCCGAGACCGAGACTTGACCTCGAAAAGACCGATACCCAAAAACCCGAGACTTTTCTTGAGTCGAGACCGAGAGTCTCGAACAACACTAACTATCAGAAACACGAATCAATCATTCTCTCGAACGGCACTTTCACTGGCCACGGAGTGCGTTTGTTTGACTCAGGGAAAATGACTTACTTTTTTGGCCTGTGAAAAGAAGCGGGAGCCAATCCCGCCTTATTCATTCAATCGGCTGTCACGACCAAAGAGGTCCAATTGAATGCCGAGGGAAAGGCCGCCAAAGAAAAGAATTGACCATAATAAACTTAGAAAAAATGTTTCGTCTTTTTCTTTTATACAAAATACCGTAGGAAAATTAATTAAGCGCAAAAAAGGTAATTAAAATTTTATTTTCAAATTATGTGCCAAATTGTTTCACGTGATAAGCAGTCATTCGAATCGCTTGACTTTTCCTGCACTTAAATTACATCATTTTTATGCAATTATATTATTATTTATGTGTTTTGAATTAATCATTTGATTTTCATGCGGAAGTAAAAGAAAAAGCGCAGTTTCCGCTGCCGAATTCGGCACAATTAAATGAAAATAAACAAAATAAAACTGTATAAAAGCAGAAATGAAAAGCGAAAATTAATAATCTTATTCCATTTAATAAATATTTTCTAATATTAACTAATAAAATGCGCTTCGTTTTCTTTTTCGCTTTCTCTTGCTTCGCAATGCTTTCCATTCTCGAGAAGAGTGAGTCACTTTTAAAAAAAATAAATTATTCATTTAATATTATTTAATTCTTTTTTACAGCAAATTCAATGCCTGCGGGGAAAACGAAGGAAAAGAAAGGTACAATAATCAAAAATAATCAATTAGTTAGCTTTCCTAAACTAAACAAACGAAAGGAGCCGAAAAAGGCATAGAACCAAAATAAAATAAATATTAAATTAATAATTTTAATTAATTCACATAAAAAATGATGTCGAATTGAATTTCAGAAGTAAAAACGCCGCCCAAAAAGGAGGAAAAGGAAGCAAACAGCTCAAAAAAAGGTAAAATTATAAAGTCATTTGAACGAACATTAATTAATTATTAGGAGCGGAAAAAACAACACATTCATTAGCAGCAAAGGCATCGGAGCACAGCAAACAAAGCAAAAAGGCACAGAGTCCGACAAAGAAGGACAAAGTGCCAAAGTCGCCAGTCAAAAGCCCAAAATCGGGTATTTTTAATTGAAATAAAAAATAATAATTAAATCAAATTAAGGAGACAAACACAATGCCAAATTGGAAGCGGGTGAAAAAGCACAAAGTCAAGCGAAAAAGACGGAAGGAGGCAATAAAAGCCTAATTAGAGGAGCCAGCGGAGAAGCGACGGCACAAGCGGAAAACCCGAAACTGATGACCAAAGCAACAGCAGCAGGTGGGAAAGGAATTGATTGCGGACTTGCTCAGTTCGGCCCCCACGGTTCGGCCCCAGCATGCTTTTCCACTATAGCTTTTTTTTATCATCCAAATCCAACATTGTTGGTATCATTGAAAGCTCTTCACATGCTTTATTAGCCTTACAAAAAACGAAAAGATTTTCAAGCCTGGAAAAGAGTTTATTAAAAAAAACTTCAAAATTTCGACTTTTTCGCAATTTTCATAATATAACTTTTTGGTAATTGTCTAATCGCGAAGCAATAGCTTAGAAAAAGTTTCTAAACATGTTAAGCTTTTGAATGATACCAACAATGTTGGATTTGGATAAAAAGAAAAAAGTTATAGAAAATTATAGTGGAAAAACATGCTGGGGCCGAACCGTGGGGGCCGAACTGAGTTAAACCGATTGATTGGACCAAAACACAGTGCAATTTCACTGTAAATTTAAATTTAGAAATTACGACCGATAGAAATGCCACAAAATTTGCCGCCGAGGAACCGCGGCATCCGTCGCCTTTTGTCACGTCTTTGGCCTCGGCCAACCCATCTTCTGCCGATGAATTCGGTCCCTACGAGCCGTCAATTGTCGCTTTTTCCGAACGTATTTATTTTAATTTTTTAAATTAAATTAAATTTTAATTAGCTTTTGACGATGACGTGGACACTTCAGGCAGCGACTTCGACTTGGACTTTACCGATGATGAGGGAGAACAATTTTCGGACGATGATGGCGAATATTTCGACTTTGGCGATGAATGGGCGGATGAGGGACAATTTGAGGGGACGGAAATGTTGGAAAAAGTGCCCGAAGTGATGGTCCATTGAGCAAAAAGCAAAGTGAAAATGCAAATGAAAAATCATTATTACATTATTATTATTATTATTATTGTATATTTCGCTTTTTAATTAGAACTAAATGGGTAATTTTTAATAATTTATTTTTATTCAATTTGCATTAAAATATTGAGTTTATCCTATAGATTTTAATTACAACAAATGCCAAGAATTTATATGAAAAAATGAAAAGAACCCATATTGATTTTTTTATGAAATTTTATGATTATCAAAATAAAAATTGAAAATAAAAATTTTTTCTTTACAGCTGAAATTCCTTGGTTTTTACTAGCGCTGCCGGAATATTTTTAGATTTTATTAGCATAAAATGATTTCTATAATATAAAGATATTTTATATTTAAAAAATGAAGCTAATCTATTTTTTAAAGATAAAATTTAAATTAATTAAAAAAACTCCTTATATTTACAAGATGTTCCAAAATTTGCTATATACATTTACTACTCATTTTATATATAGCTAATGTAGCTTTTTAGTGCTCAATAAATGCGATACCACTTTTTTTGTTTGAAGAATAAAATGTTAAGACAATTTAGTAGGATGTGCGAGAAACTATTTCGAGAAACGAGCCCTAGAAATGACCCCGAGAAACGGTACGAGAACCGAGACCCAAAAACCCGAGAAATTTCTCGACTCGGGAATCGAGACTCTCGCACATCCCTACAATTTGGCCTCCATGATGTCCAAAAATCATTATTTTTCAATGAATATTTAAAATCAAAATTTCATTTCCAATGTTTCTCAATTGCATATTCAATTCACCACTCTCCCCTCCCCTTAATAATAAGCCTTGACCCGTTTCGATTTGTTCGTTTTTGAACATTCGTCGGCTCCAATCGGAATTTTCTTCTCCGACTTTCTCTCTTTTTTTGCTGTGTAATGAATCGGTCTCGACCAGTGGCAAATGTGAACATCAATTGCTTTCTCATTATTCGATCTTTAGCCGCAGTTATTGTTCTTTCTTTCCCTTTTTTTTTGGGTTGCTTTGCAACTTAAATAAAAAAAACTAAAAAGATAAAATTATTTAATTTTGGTGTGGTAACATTTTTATTTTAATCTGCTTGAAAAGCATTTTGGTTGATTGCGGATTTTAGGCTCTGGATTTTAAGCCAATGAATAAAAAAATGAATTATTTTTTCTTCGTTTTTACTCTTCTGTTCTTATTCATGGCAATTGGTTACGGATTTTTCACTGAAGCAAGCCCAATTAATCCAAATAAATTGTAATTTCTTTTTTGATTAATATAATATATTTATTAATTTTAATTTAGCGTAGATCGAACAAAACGCCAAGGTCCAGGAGCAGGTAAGCAAACAGCAAACAAACTTTTATGCAAACGGAAAAGCAACCTCAAATTTATTTATTTTAACTACAAAATTAAAGCATCAAAATTTTAAATTAATTTTCAGCATTAACTAAAGCAACTTTTTAGGGTTTCTGTTTTGCATTGTCTGCTACAATGTTCCATGAGATTGTTTGATGGCTATCGACTGAATAATTAATTTAGCAATTATCGTTCAAATTGTTTAAATAAATTTTACCAAAAAATTATTTAAAATATTCTATTTATCCATGATCACATTGGTTTAAATTTATGTTATTTATATAGTATTTATAAGGATTCTAAAGAAATTCTGATTTCAAAGACATTTATTTTCTAAAATTTCAAAATGTTTATTTAATTGTGGCAAACGGCAAAACCCAAATTAGGGATAAATATGACAGATGCTAATTACTAGGGCTCGAATGTATATGTTATAACACACTAAATATGTAAATATACAAGTGCTAAAAATCCAAAAATGCCAAAATATTGCTAAAAAAAAGATTAAAAAGGTCGAAAAATCATTCAAATCAAATCAAATCATTTTCTCCAAAGATTCACTTAATCCAATTTCATAAGATAATTCGGTAGAGCTTTTGTGTTCTCTTTTAGATAGGCTTATTTTTCGGGCAAATTACCAACCCCCTAAATTTTCTTTCGTACGGGCCGTTTTCGTACGAGCCCAAGTTTTTGGCTATAACTTTTTTATTTGCCAACCAAATCCAACAATCTTGATAAATATTCGATAGCCTAAATTTCCTCATTTACCTGCATTATTTCAAAAAATTTCGTTAGGTTTCAAAAAGGTTATGGCAAAAAATATTCGAAAAAATAGTTTTTTTTTTTTAGTTCATCTGGCCATAACTTTTTTGAAACTTAATGAAATTTTGAAATTTTGATTGTTAATAGAGGACATTTAGGACTATCGAATGATATCAAGATTGTTGGATTTAGTTGGCAAATAGTTATTGCCAAAAACTTGGCTCGTACGAAAACAGCCTGGTCCGAAAAAATTTAGATTTTCGAAAAATTGTTTAAATTGTATAAACTTGGTCACTGTCCTTTTTTATTTGATTTATTAGTAGAGCTCGCAAAAAATGCATCAAAAATCGCGAAAAAAGCACTACAATAGGCACCAAAAAATTGAAAAAGTCACGAACATTCCGAAAAAGGCATGAAAAAAGGCATTAATTTTTTTTTTTATTATTATTATTAAAGATCTTTAGGGAGCAAAATACGTAAAATTAACCAAAAAATTTATTTTGCTCATTTAAATGATTATTAAATATTTTTATAATGTTTATTATTAAATATTTTTATAATGTTTCTCGAAATAAAAAAAAATTTTAAACCTAAAAGAATTAAAATATTTGAATATTTTTGGCAACTCATTCCTCCTCCCCCCCCCCCCCCCCCCCACAAATTTTGTCCCCTTTTCCCCCGGAACAGTTGGCACATATTTCATCGCCTCTCCCCAGTATCAACCAATATCCCATCTCACATCCCATCTATCCAATCCCAATCTGTTCTTCGCCTCCTCCGCCTTGTCCCCTTGTCTCCGGGTCACTTCTGCCGCCGACGCATCCTCCGGCGAAAATGATTGAGGACGGAGAGACGCATCGCCATCAAATGCCCCTCCCAGCGGGGCTGTGTGCCGCGCTGGGAGAAAGTTCTTTAGTCTTTAAATGGCCCCTCGGGGGGAGGGGGGGGACAATGAACTCCGTTTGAATAGCAATTTAATCGCCACCCGCCGAAAACCACCATCAGACAAAAATAAACAAAAGATATTGCCTCGGGCGCAAAATAATTTTGAAACGAATGCCGCCAATTCCATAAAGAAACACTGAAGATTGGACGTAATAATTAGGGATAGGATTTATAAGTTTTTCTTATTATCTCGACGAGAAATGCACGAAAAACACATTTTTTGTTCGAAAAACTTTCGTTTTAACGCCCTTATTCGACCTTAGAAATCCTTATCTTGGGAGTTCGCCCTTAAAAATCCTTATTTTGGATGTTCGCCCTTAAAATAAGTTTTTGCCCATATTTTGGCGTTTCGACCTTATTTTCGCCCTTATTTCGCGATTTTTTAAATTTCTTGTAAAATTCACAAACTTGAAGAAAAATACATTTAAAAAAGATTTTTTCTGACGCAATCACATTTTTTGGCGACTTGTTCAAAAATTTTCAAAAACTTTTCCACTAAATTTGTTTTTTTTGACCAAAATTTTATAATAAATTTTTTTTTATTAAAAAAATATTCAAAATTTCAAATATATGTAAATATTTGCAACTGTAGTCAATGAATAAAAAATTGTTTGCCTTAATTTGAAATTATTTTCATATAGAAAACAGCAATTTAAAAAATTATACCCCTAAAATTTTTCGACCTTATTTAGCGATTTTTTTGCCCTTATTTACAGCCTTATTTTGGACATTTTCGCACTTAAAAATCCTATCCCTAGTAATAATAAAGACAAAAAGAGATATATTTTTTCTTCCCTCCTCCTTTATGGCTTCGAAAAAGAAAATTATTCATTTTGCCAATTCTTCAACTATTCTTCAAGTAAAATATTTAAATATTTTGGCAACTCATTCCTTTCCTTTCCCCACCCTTTTCCCCCGGAACAGTTGGCACATATTTCATCGCCTCTCCCAGTATCAACCAATATCCCATCTCACATCCCATCTAGTCCAATCCCAATCTGTTCTTCGCCTCCTCCGCCTTGTCCCCTTGTCTCCGGGTCACTTCCGCTGCCGCCGCCGCCGCATCCTTCGGCGAAAATGATTGAGGACGGAGAGACGCCTCGCCACAAATGCCCCCCCCTCCCGCACTCCTGGCGGAGTAGTGAAATGAGTATTCGTTCAGCAGATGCAGCAGCAAGCCAAACACTTTGCCCTTTCCTCCCCAATGCCCCCGGGGGGCCATTTTATTTTTGAGGGGCCCTGGGGGAGTGGGAGGGGGGAGGGAAAAGTGGTCACTCACTCTCTCTCTCTCTCACACACAGCTGTCCTGAAGTGGGCGGAGTAACGGCACCATCGCCGGGGGGGGGGGGGAGACGACCATCATCAACTGTTTATAGCCCCATTATAAATCAGTCAGTTAATTAACACATTATGTTAATAATTCTATAATATTTTGCTTAAAATCCCCCCCTCCTTCTCGACTGTAGTGTTAAGATCGGGAACCGAGTTCCCGGCTTTTTCACGTTCCAGTAAAATTCCCGTCAATTTTAACCGGAATCCCGCCAGGAAACGGAAATTTTTTTATGAAAAATTGGCTTTTTTTTTTTTGCTCTAATTATTTTATAATTGAAAATATAATATTTAGACTTTTAAAAATTTCTCTATGAAATAATTGAATATTTTTTTATTTAATGGACAAAAAATTTAATAAAATTGGATTTTCTGAATTTATTATTTAAAAAACCCGGTACCAACCTTAATCGACCAAATTACAGCCCAAGTGAATTGGCAACTCTTGGAAAAAAAACAATCGTCAACAGCCCACCACTTTCTAATTTCAACCCAAATGAATTGTCACCCCTTTGAACCAATGTAAGTAGAGCTTAAAAGCCCAAAACGACCCGTGGAATTTCGCGCTTTCGGCCCTGAAAATCGCTTTCGCACGTATGTTGAGTCGCCTTTACTCAATGAGCAATGCCGTCTTGGACCGTAACACATTTGTGGAACGGTGTGCAAACGATTTTCAAAGGGACAGAGCGGTGAATTTTCAAACAATTTTGGATTATGTTTGATATTTAACATATTTTATAAGTTACAATGGATGTGTTGGAGCAGGTGCTGGCTGAGATAGACAAACGCCTGAGCGTTTTGTCGGTGGACAAAAGTTTGGATGCTTTGCGCGAGTGGGGGCGTATAAATGGAATTAATGACAATACGAACCCAAACAAAAGGGACTGTGGGTTGGACCTTAAGGTATCACTTTGTAAAAATTTGTGCCATGGAGTTTATTTCTACCTTTTTAAGATTATCTTTTGTCCGTCTCAGAAAAGGTTCAAAATAAAACGTGAAGGTCAAAAGCTCGAAATACATCCACGTCCTGTCCTCGGAACACTGTTACTTTCTAATGAAAGCGGCACATTTCGGTGACCTGGACCACCCAAACACCTCCCGTGTATGCCTGCGACCATTGTGCTGACAAAAGTTTGACTAATTCGGCAAAGAGCTCTATTTGTCTTTATCTGTCTGTGCTCTTATTTCGCACGCCCTAACCCCTCTCCCTCCACTAATACCAAAATGGCACTTTGATGTGAATTTGTAAATTTGTCAATACTATAAAAGCAAATCAATTTCATGAAAGCCCGAGGTCGTAATGCTTAAAATTTTAATAAAATGCCATGGGTTTGTTGTGTGTATATGGATGGTTATGGGCCGAAACACACTTATTAACTTAGTTTATCGGAAGAGCCATACTGATGATACCCACTCTTCCATTTTTCCCTCTCTCTCAGCGGCAGCTGTTGTTCAGGAATGGGCGTGTCAAACTGACGGAGCACGCATTCACTTGCGCATTAATGCTAAACACAAAGGAATTCTTTGAAATTCAATTTTGGTACATTTGTACAAAATTGTCCGTTCTAACCAATTTTCTTCAGTTCTGCTAACATGGAGATGCCCACCGAATGCTTTTCAATTGTCAATTTGGTTGACCGTGACCAACCACTTGTCCATCGAACAGTTCAACTTGAGGATCCCAACCGCATCATGGACCGTTTCTACAATCGCACAATAAGTGGACCACCAACACTTGCAATTTTGAGCATGACAAAAGACAATTGGTCATCCGTTTCCCAGTTATCGACAGACAAAGTAAAAATTACGCGAGTTGCAAATTCAATTCTTAAACACGGCGAGTCAATTTTGGTTTAATTACCCAAGTTTGAGATCACAAAAACAAATTATTCTTTATCAATTAAAGGGGGGAAAACAACAGGCGACGTGGCGTTTGGTGGGGGGGGGGAGACGAGTGTGTGCTGGGTCTTGACTCCCTCCTCAACCCTTTCATTCAAGCAACGAAAACCCAGCTTTTTGAGCTCCCCGAAGTCGGGTTGCTGTTAAGTTTAATTGTGCATAGTTTTATTTTGCTTATTTTATGAACATTATTTTCAAATTTCACAACAACTTCTAGCACATTTAGAATATTTTCTTGGTAAGTATTCAACTATATGTTGTTGAAGCATTCAAACGAGTTCATGAGGACTTTAATTTGTCGGGAATTTTTAGCAAACTTCATAAGCCCTTACGACTGCAACCAGCGCGCGGGTTTTTACGTGGCCGAAAAGGGTTCGAAATTTATCAGTTTTCCTAACCGAGTGCAGGTCGAAAACATTGAATTATTTATTCGTTAATATTTCCTGGACATTGTTTAAGCCCAATACAATGTCGTGGCGGAAAGGATGATCATTGGTCTGATCAAGAAGGCCTTCATAATCGAATTAAATTTTTAATTTCCGTTCATTAGGCATAATGATCCAATTTTGTTGCATCGTCGGCGCTCTTTTGGCAGTGCCCGAATTCCTCCGAGGTCAATCGCGTTGGTGGCTGCTTTTCTGTTGGAGGCACTCGTGCTAATTGCGATCACCATGACAATACTTACGCTTCATGAAAGCCCGAGGTCCGAAGCTTTAATTTCTCGGGAATTTTTTTAGCAAACTTCATATAGCCCTTACGACTCCAACCAGCGCGCGGGTTTTTACGTGGCCGAAAAGTGTTCGAAATTTAAAAATTAACGAAATAAATGAGTAAAATATTTTAAAGAAATTTCCTCTATATGAAGTTTAATAATTTGTTTTTTTAAAGGAATTTTCTCTATAAGAAGTTTAATAATTTGTTTATAATTATATATTAAAAATAAGGTTGTGTTTTGGGTTCAACTCCCATTAATTCTGGATATTTTCCCTTCATTATTATTTTTAAATTATTTTAGTTTTTACGTTTTTGGTTCTTTCCTAATTATTAGAGAAAAAATCACCGATTAAGCACTGTAAACAGTACCAAATTTTTCCAAAAGAAGCATGAAAAAAGCACAAAAAGGCAAAATCAGCACAAAAAATTGGAAAAAGGCATAAAAATTAAGAGATTAAAAGCACCAAAAATTGAAAAAGTCGTCAAACAAAAAAACGTTTATTTGCTCCCTGAATCAGGGCTGGACGAAATTTCGTTTCGTTTTCGTTTCGTCCTACATTTTCGGCACTTTTTGAATTTCGTTTCGTGTTTCGTTTTCGTCCGCCAAATTTTTTCGTTTCGTTTTCGGTTTCTGTTTTCAAAATTTTGGATTTTCGTTTCGTTTTTGTTTTCGTCAAAGCAAAATTTTACGAAAAAGACGAAAATATGTACACCCTTAAGAATGAATTTTTTGGTAAGAAATAATAAGCCTTATTATTGAAATATTGTTTTAGTGGTGAAGACAGCAGGTTATGTTGTTCTGTGCATTAATGTTCGATCCCGCATCCCCGCACTTTATTTTACCGTATTTTTTTTATCATTTTTACCGATTTTAATTATTAAATCTATAATGAAATTGCACTCAAATTTTCAAAAATTTTCCCGGCGACGCCTATCGGCGCCGCCGGGCCCACCTCCCATTCACCAACTTTTTTTAAAATACACCGCAAAAAATTGTTAAAATCTGTTTTTCAGCCCGATTTCACTGAAATGTACGATTTGAATTTCTTCCCCAAATTGTTAAAATTCAAAATGGGATGTTGAAAACATAATATTTGACATTTCTTATCGAATAAATTGTAGAAATAACTGATTCGAAGCAATTTTGCAAAATGCCTTTTTTGACCCTAAATCTTATTTTTTGTCATTGATGTTCTTTATTTTGAAAATTTTGTGGTCACACCCTTGACCTAGAGCCACATCCGCTTTTCTTCCTATTAGGATTTCCATTCCTTCAGTTAGAGGATACAATTTAAAGTTTTATGTTTCTTAATTATGATTGAAATAAGTTCAAAAAATTTTCGGTTTTTACGAAAATGGTTATTTTTTCGTTTTCGTGTTTCGTTTTCGTCCGACAAAATTTTTCGTTTCGTGTTTCGTTTTCGGTTTTCAAAATTTCTTTTTTCGTTTGGTGTTTCGTTTTCGTATCTAATGCGCTTTTTCGTTTCGTTTTCGTATTCGAAAATTTTTTTTTGTGATTTTCGCACAGCCCTGTCCCTGATTATAAAAATGGTAATGAGATATATAATCTAAAAAATCAAAACCTTGTCAAAAAAATAAATATGGAGATGAATTATTTTTGATAAAATTTTTCATTTCTTAGGGGTGTATTTTTGAAATTTTTCGGATCGATTCTTAGTGGTGTATTTTTCTTTTTTATTGCATTTTTGTTAATAAATTTTTTGAAAATTGCTGAAAATGTTTTAAAAAATTGCTCAAATGACGAAACAGCACAAAAAAGGACCAAAATGCCAAATCAGCACAAAAATCAAAAATTCGAGAAATCAGCAAAAAGTAGCATGAAAAAAGTGGACTTAGAAGCCTCAAACAAGGTTAGAAATGGTTTTTCATGCTTATTATCAAGCCCCAAGTTAGCAAAAAAAAACAGCATATGCTGCAAAATAAGCACTCTACTAATTATTTTTATGAAAAAATAGTAACTTTTTGCATAAATTCTTTGAAGTGTGAAATATTTGTTCTTGTATGAAAGTGCCTGTGGTTGCGCTATATACTTATTTTTTGGATGCGTTAAACCTTCTCTCTAGCAATTTTGCAGATCATAAGATTATTTATGAATTAATAAGAAAAATTAAACTATTCTTTTATGCTTTTTAATTGGCCTAATCGGTATTTATTAGGGCTACGATTTATAGTTTTTTCACTATTTTTTTTCTGAGCTCCCGTAGCCTGAAATGCACGAAAAACATGTTTTTTAGGGGGTTGTTAAGCTACTTTTACTTTTTGAGTTATTAGCAACTATTTTATAGTTTTTTATTTTTTAGCAACTAAAAAACTATAAATTTTTGAAAAATTTATTTTCAACTATTTTGGCGTTTTGCCCAAAATTTATTAACAAAAATGCAATAAAAACGAAAAATACACCACTATTAATCGACTTAAAATTTTTTTTCAAAAAATAAGCCCCTAAGACCGAAAATTTTCAAAAATACACCCCTAAGAAATGAAAATTTTTTCAAAAAATCATCTCCAAAATTAATTTAATTATTTTTATTGACGATAATTTTTTATTTTGAAAATTATGTATCTCATTAATGCTTTGACATAATATTTTTTGCTTTTGCCGACGGTGCAGAAGTCGGGCGACCTCGCTGTTGTCAATATTTGCTGTTGGATTTGCCCTGTTTTTTTTTTGTCCGATTCGTCATGGCTTCTGCTTTTGTGGGATATTCCTTCCCCCCTATTTGTGTTGGTTTGATATTTCATCCCTCGTTTTTTTACATTTCCATAATTTCTTCTTACGGATAAAGGCTTCGAAATGCTTCAATTTTCGGCATTTTTCACATTTGTTTTTACATATATTATATTTATTCTGCTAATACCTTCATTTAATCTTCGTTTTTTCCTGTTTTTTCGTTGTGCGACCGTTTAAATCAAATCCGGGGCCTTGCCAATGATTTGGCCAACCACATGTGCAATTCGGTCGGTGTTCTGCAGGCGAGTGCCGGGCCGTGCGAATTTGAGACAGCGACGGAGGTGTTATAAATTTTTTAAAATATTCAATATTTATTTACCCAACCCACCCGGAGACCCGTAGCCAAGAAAAAATGGAGGTTCGAATCCGAAACTTTTTGCTCCTTGGGCCAAAAAATTTCCTGTCCTAATTTGCAGCGCCAGAAGAGAAAAAGCAGGAATATGTACCAATTATCTGCCAAAAAATAACAATTTTTGCCATTTCTACAAAAAACACTGCCAAATGAAAAAACCCCTAAAATCGAGTATTTGATGTTCATCTACTGAATAATTCCTTTGAATTGCCTTGCACAGGAACTGAAGAACGAGCCCAACTGTCGCCTCTTCGCGCAGCAAGTTGCACGGACCGCCAAAGACATTGAAATTCTAATCGATTCTTTGCCCGCTGACGAACAATCGGGGCGCAAAATTAGGCCATCCAAGCGTCAATTAATTAATTGCCCTCTAATTATCCCCAGTTGTCCGTGGAATATCATGAGAAGGCGTTGTTGGAGTTGGACGACGAACGCACACGTGCGGCCAAAGTGTGTAAAGCAGCGGGGGGAAACCATTTAATTTTGGATAATTTGTTTTGTCTAATGGATTTAATTTGTTTATGCAGGAGCTTGAACAAGCAGTGGAAAAGGCGGAGAAACTGACGGATCAGTTGGGCGACCTTCAAATGGAATCACGCCCGATGACATTTTCCACCTGAAAATACCTTTTTTGTTGAATTTATTGAAATACTAATACGCATAAATTAATTGTTTTAATGAATATATGATCGTCCGGCCAATAATTTGGCTATTTAATTTTGGCAAAATGTTTTGCATAAATTCAAAAAATTTCAATTCTTACCAGTGCAATTGTACTCCCGTATTTGGGTGAAAATTTACGGGAGCGGGAGTTCAAATTTTTCCGGGAGCGGGAATCCCGTAAGACTCCCGCTCCCGTAAAAAATCACGTTCACCGAAAAAAGCGGGAGTCGGGAGCGGGACTCCCGTAAACTCCCGCGGGACTCCCGCTCCCGCCGATCTCTAGTTGAAAATAATAAATTTGTGCTGCCAATAATGTGAACAATTGTCAATTTTTTTCATTTCTCATTTTGCCACCCAATTAAAAATTGCCCCCAAAATGTTCGATCGAATAATATATTTTAAGAAATTGGAAGGGGTTCAACCAGTCAATCAATCAGTACACACATATTTCGGCAATTTTCAAAAGGGGGCTATGAGGGATTATTGGCGGGCGAAGTGACGGAGCGAGACGATTCGAGTTATTAGCACCTATTTTCTAGGTTTTTATTTTTAGCACCTAAAAAACCAAAAAAATTTTTTTTAAAAACTTATTTTCACCTATCAAGATGGGTACCGCACATTCAAAAAAAGGAAACGCATGCGTTAAGTTTGTTGCCAATGCTTTTGTTAAGTGCATTTGGCGTTTTGCAAAAATTTGTTAACAAAAATGCAATAAAAAGGAAAAATACACCCCTAAGAATCGACCCGAAAATTTTCAAAAATACACCTCTGAAATTCACCTCCAAAATTTATTTATTTTATTTTCTTGACGATAATTTTTGATTTTAAAAATTATGTATATCATTAATGACTTGGTAAAATATTTTTGCTTTTTGATGAAAATTTTCGATTTTACACCCCTAAATTCGGAACTTTTTGGCACCTATTTTCCCATTTTTAGCACCTATTTTGGGGGTTTTTTAGAACCTAAAACTTACCTATTTTGGCAGTTTTTAGCACCTATAAATGTTATCCCTAGTTATGAATATCTAAATCTGAGGGCGGGGTCGGTTCGCCGCAGCCACTACGCCGCGGCCGGTTCGCCGCGGTTTTTTCGCCGTGGGTTTTTCGCCGCTGACTTTTTCACCGCGGCCAGTTCGCCGCCCGTAGAAAAATGTCCTTTTCGCCGCCATAATTAAAAATCTTGAAAAAATTTTGCAAATATGTTAAAAAACCGCTAAATTGTGGTACGATTGCTGAATTTGTTTGGAGTCTTCGTATGGCTGAATATTTTTTAAACTGGTGAGAATGTCGGCCATACTTGTGCATTAGAGATTGATAAAAATTTTGACTTATAAATTCTTTTACGCCCGGAACTCAACCCTTCCTTTATATTCGGTAACATTTTGACGAAATTTTTATTTAAACCAGGAAAAAGAAGTTAACGGGAAACGGAAGAGGAAAGGGACAGATAAGGAAAAGAAGGGAAAAAGAAGGAACAGTACAGGAACGGAAGAGAAGGTAAAATGAAGAGGAAATAAAATGAGATAAAAATGAGGAAAGGAGGAAGGGAAGGGGATGGGAAGAGAAAGAAGAGCGGAAGAGGAATAGGAGGATCATAGGGCACTATTTATAATTTTTTTTGACGAATTAAATAAGGAAAAGAGGATTTATATTTATTTTTAAGCAAAGTAAATTAAAATTGATGCATTAATAATTTTATTAAAAGTTTTTATATCGAATTGTTTTTTCTGAAAATTCAAATCTTTAATAATAATAATAATTGATATAAAATTAAATTGAATAAAGATAGTTCATTAAAGGAAATAAAAAATAATAATATTCGGAGGTGGAAGCGAAGCAGCCGAATAAAGAGCTGCGATATGGCCGAATTAGCCTTACCAAAACCCGAATCGGGCGCGAAGTGCACCTAGGAGCTTGAGACAGCCTATTCTGCTAATAAAACTTTCGATCAATCCCAAATTGCTTCGGATCCCGGTTTTCTAGGTAGCGAAGCTCTCGAAGCGAATTTTTCAAAAGTTTCCCCGGCTGCACCTATCGCCACCGCCGAACCTCCCTTGTTCCCAAAAAGTTTTTTTGGAAAAAGCGCGCAGAAAAAAATAAGTTTTCCTTTTTAGCTGCTGCATCAGCTCAATGCGACTTTGCCACCACTCCGTCGTGTTGTGGAAGGTGCTCAGCAAACTGATCTTGGCCACTGGCTTCTCCTGCTCCGGGCCTGTGCTGAAACAAAGAGAAAATACTTATTCTTTTAAAGGTTCAATTATAAAAGACTAAAATCATAAATGAATTCAAATTATACAAATATTGATAAGTAAATGTATCCTCTTCAACTCAAGCTAGCTTTCTTGGGCCTTTTAGAAAAATGTATTTAAGCAACAATTTAATTATATTTTAACATATTTAAATTAAAAAATTTACTCGACACTTCCCTCGAGAGAGCTTTCTCGCCCCTCGGGGGACAATTGATGGCCGGCGAAGGATGGACGGACGGGGATTGATTATTGCTGTGCAAAATATGCAAATGGCTTGCCCATTTTAAGGGAATGGCACGGAAAGTGCCGTTGTAAGAATTTTGGGACGGGAAAGAGGGCACCGCCATAAACATTTAATAATAATCACAAGGCACTTCACAATCAGCACATTTTCAGTCGGGC
This sequence comes from Heterodera schachtii, assembly GCA_023374025.1. NCBI lineage: Eukaryota > Metazoa > Nematoda > Chromadorea > Rhabditida > Heteroderidae > Heterodera > Heterodera schachtii. The sequence goes on along the minus strand of SIJG01000085.1, from coordinate 364,324 downwards.
GACGATTACGTGCTGAGTTCCGCATTGGCCCAACTCCAACAGCAGCACGGTCCCTCGCAACACCACCAACAGCAGAATACGATGATGACCACTGCTATTCATCATTTGTACGACGAAACGCCGCGGGCAATTTAGGTTGCCATTGAGCCCCATTTGTATGACAAAGTGGCCAGGCCGGGACAGAAGAGGCACTTCAACAGCAGCCGAAGCATCAGCAACCAATCAGACGATAACAATGAAATTGTCAGTGGCTTCTTCGGTGGTCAGTCCGACGCAGCGGGCAGTGACGGCGAATTTCACCCCGCGGGTGATTCCCTTTCCCCGCGGCGTCTACCGGCACCGCCGGACCTCTGCCCATATTTCCACAAAAATTTTGGAAAAACGCGCCGCAAAAAATGTGTAATATTCATTTTCCCAAAAATGTTTATGTAAAATGACATAAAAATTTTTTAATAAAAATCATCGAATTTTTTTTCAAGCAAATATTCAAAAATACCAAAAACTATTTTGAAATCACTTTTTAGTGATTAAGAATTAAAAAATTTAGCCGATTAAAAATATTTAGAAAATTTTTATTATATTTATGCAATTATTGAAATTTTAAGCATTTGGACCTCGGGCTTTCATGAAGCGTAAGTATTGTCATGGTGATCGCAATTAGCACGAGTGCCTCCAACAGAAAAGCAGCCACCAATGCGATTGACCTCCGAGGAATTCGGGCACTGCCAAAAGAGCGCCGACGATGCAACAGAATTGGATCATTATGTCTAATGAACGGAAATTAAAAATTTAATTCGATTATGAAGGTCTTCTTGATCAGACCTATGATCATTCCTGTTCCGCCACGACATTGTATTTGGCTTAAACAATGTCCAGGAAATATTAACGAATTGGCACCTTTAGACAAAACAATGTCAAACTTACGGCCAAAATATTGTCGGCAACAAATTGTGTGAGAAGTGCGCCAGGGATAGAGCCGGCAAAGGACGATGCAACGGTCGCACCCCAAATAGCCTAAAAGTGATTTGCTTTCATCGTATTAAGAAAATTCATCAAAGTGCCATTTTGGTATCAGTGAGGGGGGGGGGGGGGAAGGGTGCGTTCCCGTTTGGTCGTAGTTTCTTAATATCTAGCGAATTGCTCAGAAAAACAAATTTATTATTTCCAGAAACAACTCTCGACGGCACTGATGAAGATGGGTGAAATAGTAGCTGAATACCGCCATGTGGCATTCCATGAGGTGGGACATGCCACCGCATGTCGAAGAAACAAGGATTGCACCGATATCAGATCGGTAAGCAGTATAAGGTCTCAGGGTACGGTGTACAGAAAATTGGTAAGCTCACTGTCTGTCCTCTTCTTTGGTACACTCTCCCCCCCCCCCCCCCTCACTGATACCAAAATGGCACTTTGATGAATTTTCTTAATACGATGAAAGCAAATCACTTTTAGGCTATTTGGGGTGCGGCCGTTGCCTCGTCCTTTGCCGGCTCTATCCCTGATGCACTTCTCACACAATTTGTTGCCGACAATATTTTGGCCGTAAGTTTTGCATTGTTTTGTCTAACGGGGCCATTGCACTCTGTGCCATTTTTTGTCATCCGTTTCGAAATCTGTAAGTGAAAAATTAGTGTTTAATAAGTGATCACTTCACATTCATTTATGCTCTTTTCTAGTTGAACAGCATCCCAAGAAAAATAAGAATTTTTAAGGTCCGGCGGTGCCGATAAGTGCCGCTTGGAAAGTTTTAAAAATTTCAGTACAATTTATTAACAGAAATTGTTCAAAAAATTGCAAAATTTTTGGAAAAAAATTTAAAAAATTTCCAACTTTTTATCAAGAATTTCGGATATCGGAATTTCGTGCCATCCCTGTTCGGTACCATGGATGTAAGTATTAGACGGTCATATTTTCATCCTTAGGGTATCACGGCTTTTTAAGAACCAAACAATAAATTTAATCATTTGACAAAACATTGGATTTGCCAATTCATAAAAGACGCCGAAGGGTTCAAAAGCCATTCCAATTAAACGAAGTGGCGGCTAATTAGATAATGTAAATGTTTGTTAAATTGTCTCAGCTTCGGTCATTTGTCGTTGACTTATTTCCCGTTGGCATTGCCTTCAGTCACCGACTGTCGTTTCAGTCGGTCCAATTCCTGCCGCATCACAGCGTTCTCACGTTGCAATGCTTCACTTGGAAGACGCGCCTCCAACATCTAAAAATCAAAGGCTTTTTTCTGCTAATTAATTTTAGTAACCAAAACTCCAAATATTTTTAAAGACAATTCCCCCCTCCCCCCAGCCGTTGTGTTTTTAGAATACAATTGATGATATTTTGATGCAATTTATGATGCCCAAAAGCAAAAATGCCTTCCAATGCATCGCCCCCTCCCCTCCTCTCTAAACAACTGTTCCATTATTGAGATGGAATGGCATTTCAAATTTCATCGAATTAACAAAATTTTGAAATGCCATTTTTGACGATAATGGGGAGGAGGCGGTCGACCCCCCCCCCCGTTCATGTACAGTGTGTCATCCATTTGGACCAATTCCAAACGTATCTTTTAAAAGCATTACTAAAACAGGTTGCACAAGATGTTCAGATTTCAATTCGAATTTTTTGATTTGCGTTTACTTTGGTCGAAGAACTAAAAAAGACTCGCCTCGGTTTGGCCTTCGCCTGTGATGTCTGTTGTTCTCCCTTTGTCCAAAGTCGCCTCAATGAGGCCATCATCCATCTGCTGCTGTTCATCAGACTCTGATAGCCCGACGATGGCACTCCCCCTGTCGCCCCTGGCCCATTCGCCGTTCGCGTCCGATGGTGCTCAATCGCACGCCATTTACATCATTTGCTCCAAATTTCGGAGTCCATGCCTTACGGACCAGCGACAGCTCCTTGCCCAAATCGATGTCCGATCGGATGGCACGGAGACGGTCGGCATCGAATTGGGAGGGCGACGAGGGACGGAGAACCTCCAGAGGAAGCAATGCTATGATGAGAAAGAGGTATCATCGCCAGCAGAAAATAATTGGCCATTTTCATTTTTCTATTTTCTACGCCTCCTCCTCAATTCTCTACTGTACCTTTTAAGTCTTCCTACCGTATCTCCCAAATTTCCTACCATATTTTGCCATTCTCGTTCCACAAATCCGTTCATAAACCCCATATAATTTTCTTTTCCGCCAAAGCGCGTAAAATTAGTCAATGTTTGCAAAAATTTGGCGATGAGTGTAAAATTTGGCGTCGCAATGCCCGCTGACTGGATATTCGGGCGCCAAGCCAAAGATAGACGGGGATAGAATGATAGGGCAAAGAAAACGCAGAAAAATGCACGAGAACACTAAAGGTGGGGGTGAGTCATTTGAAAGACTCAAACGACAGCATCTTTGGCAAATGCCGGAAAGCGTACGATTGTCCGAATTCGGCCCTTCCCGACACTTCGAACTGTCCTCGGACTGTGGAGAAAAGGCAGCACAACGGATGGGGAAAGTGTTCGGCACTGTGCCGAATTCAGCTCTACGCCTCCTCCACCCTTTTGGTCAGTTGGTGATGCCAATTACGCTCCAACAAAGAGGCGGATTCGGCCGCCCGTCGTTCGTGCTGCAAAAAGCGGACCAACGAAGTTGCAAAGTCTTCCTTGGCCTTGACGCCCTAAATGGGCTCAAAGTGGCAAAAAGTGAAGCCAAAGATACTGACAAATGGTTTATAATTGAAAAGATGGACTCGCCCCAAAAGTAAATGCCATCGGCTCATCCCCTGGGAAGGGCATCAAAAGATGGTTTTACATCCAATAATTTAATTAATTTCATTTTAATTCCTCTGATTTTCAATTTGTTTTGCTTTTCCATCACTTTGGTCGAAGTGCGTGCCATCATTTGCCCGTCCAAAGACAGCTTAAATTTGCGTACGTTTGAGTAGAGAAAGGCACAAAAGGGGGAAACCTCGCAGACAAACTGTCGCTTTGCCGGGACGCCCTTCGCCTCCAAAACCCAAATGGACAGACAATTGTCCACCCGATGGACAGGGTCAATTTGGGGATTCATCCGCCGTCGAAAGCTGAAAGCAAAAGTCAAATAAAATATATGAACGGATTCAGCTGCTTTGTGCTGATTGTGAAGTGCCTTGTGATTATTATTAAATGTTTATGGCGGTGCCCTCTTTCCCGTCCCAAAATTCTTACAACGGCACTTTCCGTGCCATTCCCTTAAAATGGGCAAGCCATTTGCATATTTTGCACAGCAATAATCAATCCCCGTCCGTCCATCCTTCGCCGGCCATCAATTGTCCCCCGAGGGGCGAGAAAGCTCTCTCGAGGGAAGTGTCGAGTAAATTTTTTAATTTAAATATGTTAAAATATAATTAAATTGTTGCTTAAATACACAAGCTTATGAATTTTACAAAATAAAAACTAAGCATAGACCAGACATAGGCCCAGAAAGCTAGCTTAAATTGAAGCGGATACATTTACATAGCAATATTTGTATAATTTGATTTCATTTATGATTTTAGTCCATTTATAATTGAAGGTTTAAAAAGAATATGTATTTAAGTTTAAGCATCAATTTAATTAAATTTTAGCATGTTTATAATTAATCATAGGAAAATCAGATTTTTGATTTTTGCACTTTTTGTGAACCGCCAAATTTGTACTTTTTGTGAAGTGGTCAACTACGAAATAAAAGGGCCATATTCTAGATAATTTTCAAATTTAAAAAAAGTTAACCTAAAACTAAATTAACTATGCTGTTGAAAAAAAAGTGTGCGAAATGCCGGGGGCACAAATGTGGATGCACAAAAGTGGAGGCGCAAATGTGGCAGTTCCCTGAAGAACACTGAAGATGATCCCAAAGAAGAGTGACAAATGAAGGATCGCATAATAATATGCCGTCGCTGGTATAAAAACATTGATTTCATTGGGCAGGGCGCCGCAAATGTCGGCCAATCGGTGAATCATGGCAAAAGCAACGCGCAATTTGCTAATCCTCTTAATTACCCCCCTCCTCCACCTCCTTTCCGTTTTTTCTCCAAATCCCATTTCCCCCTCCCCCCCCCTTTTTACCTTAATGCGCTGTCCCCAAAAATGTCTCTCATCCCAACACTTTTTTCCGCCTCTTCCGCTGATTCTGTCGTCAATTGGTGGTCCCTTTCGCTGTTGTTGTTGATGTTGTTGTCTTTAGTTCGGATTAACTTCTGGAAACTTTTTGTTCTCTTCAGACATTCTTTGGGGAGAGAATTCGAGGCCGGGCGATTTCAGTAAAATCTGCTGATCTTCTCTATTTCTCCCCCTCTTTCTTTCTCTCTCTCCCCCCGTTTTCTCTCCGATGTCTCTCGTTGTCTGCTGGTGTTCTTTCCTTAGTTATTTCCACAGAGGGTGTGGCTTGAGGTTTTTACGAATGGGAGAAGCTTTGTGCGCTTATTCTTCGGATGCCTTATCCCGCTTATCAACGTCCTTCACACGGGGAGATCTGACAAAGGACGAGAAGAAGCGAATGAATGGAGGGGCGGTGGATGGGCCGATTTGGGCAGGGCGAAGGCGCCGCGGATTGATTGATCATGCAAGAGTTTCTCTGCCGGAAGGGTTTCTCTGTTGGTTCGGCTTATGATGATGATATGATAGGGTGCAATGTGCAGCCCGGGGTGACGGGAAGGGAAAGAGGGTAAGAATAAAATGGAATGGATCGGAGGGGCGTGGGAAGGGAGGGGAAGGGAGGAGAGGGGAGGGGAAGTTGGGAGAGAAATGAATGGGTGAGCGGGGGTGGTGGTAAGTGGGGACGATTGTTGAATCGATCGACACGCGGAGGGTATTTGAAGGAGAAGGGAATGAGGGAGGCAGCGGGGATTTCACTTCATCGGCGTTTGATCGTCGTCCTTCACGGGAGTCTTTTGTGAAGGGGTCTGGAAAAATTAATTTTAAAAATAATAATAATTAGTAATCGGAGAGAAATGGTAAATTCACAAAGGAAACAAAGGGAATGGCTTATTTTGGTGCTTTGGCCTTGGGTTTGTTCTCTTTGGCCCCTTTGGCTTTTCAGCTGCCCCCCTCCGTCGTCCGTCGAGTGTTCCTCCCCCCCTTTTTTCCTCGTGTCATTTCGCTTTCTCCCCTCAAAACCGAAATTCAACTGCCTTTGTTTCACATCAGAACTCCTCAAAACATCGAAATTGAAAGAACGAATTTGGAAGTCAAATTTTGTGGAGGAATTGCAAAAGGAAGGGAAAATGGCAAAACACCGCCGCAAATTTAAGAAAACATTGCAAATGATTACATAAATATCCATGCGGGCATCAGAGAGTGAGTGCATTTGTTTGACTGTTTGGGTCCGACTCAGAGAATGCCGACGCGAGGCATCGCATCGGCACATTCAATTAACGGAATTTGGTCCCCGGGGGAATGAGGGGACAGATGGCAAAGAAAGGGCAAATGGCGCAATTTTAATCACTTTACATTGGATTTGGAATTGGCATTTTGGAAAAACAAATTCCCAACGATTAGTCATCCATATGTTTGGCAGTCGCCCCCCCCCCCGAGGATGGCACTTTGTTTGCCGTTTGACGTCTCTGCTGCTGTTGTTGTTTTTGTTGTTGCTTTTGTCCGCTTCTTCTTCCAAGTGGGGACCAATTGCCCTCACCAATCGTTCGCCGTGGCGGACTTTTTTGAACCCCAAGACTTGAGACCAATATCGAGACTTGGTCTATAGTATCAAGATGGAATCCAAAAAAGTCCAAAAATTTACCTGTGCAGAAGTGTAAGTGTTGAAGTCGGTCGTGTTGTCGCTTAACTGCGGCACATTAAAAGTTGGGCTGTGACTTTTTAGAAAATTTTTTTGCAATTTTTCAGGCTAATAGAGGAGAACAACTGAAGCAATTGGATGATACCAAGAAAGGTTGACTTATGAGAAATTTTGTGCTTTTCCGTGATGAACAAATTAAAATTTAAGTTTAATTTTAGCTATAAGAAAAATCAAACATTGATAAAAAGGAAGCATTTTGACGCTTATTAAAGTTAAAGTTTAGGTTTGTTTTCAAGTTCATATAAAGTAAAGGCAGAGAGGCTTATTAATGAATTCCGCATGATATTAAAGCCCGCTCTGCGAAAATTATACCGTCCGCAAATGTTTGAAAAGCCTACCGCAATTTCAGAAACAACGTGCTGGCGCGTTTTTTAAATACTGCCAAGTCGTAGGAAAATAAAAAATCTAATACATATAAATTCGTAACTTTGCTCAATTCAACCAAATTAATATTTCATGATGTCATTCAATAGCTTTGTGTGTTATCTATCAGAAAATTAATTTTCAACATTTTTTAAATTATAGTATAAAAAAGTTATGGTTATTAAATTCCACAAAATCTCAAGTCAAACATTTTTGTCCAGAACTTTTTTGAAACCGAGTGAAATTTTTTAAGATTTAAATATAAATAGAGAATTCTTAGGGCAATCGAATGATATTAATCAAGTTTGGCTAAATTGCATTTTATGACTAGAAAATTTTAAACGTTTATAATTATTTTAGCATAACCATGTCAAAAAACATAGCCTGTTCAATATAATTTTTTTCAGAAGCTTAAAAAGATTGTATTAAAGTTTAAAAATTTTAAGTTAAAATTTTTTGAACAGGACCCTTTTGAAAATCATTGAAATTTTTGAAATTCTAGTGTGTAATAAATAGATTATACAAAAGGTTTTAAACTCCAAAAAGAAATTAAAAATTTCAAGTCATTAAAATGCAATTCAACGATTTTTTAAAGAAAAGTTCATATATTTTTTTTATTAATTTACTAATAATATTTAATTTTCCCATATTTTGATAATATTCCAAAAATTAAAAAAAATATTTTTCAAGAATTTTCTTGAAAAATGGTTTGCCATCAGTGCTGTTCCGAGGGTAAACGCAGCACGGCGTCGTAATGCTTTGGCATTTTGATGCAAATGAACGGACCGAGTAAATTCACGCTGGCCACGTGCAGTGCACGTGCGCGTCCACTCGTCCCTGTGACGCCAATGGCGTGCACTTCCGATCAACCATTGTTTTGATCAAAATGTTTCGAATCGGTGAACAAGTGACGGCGCGTTCCCAAACCGATTTGCCTCAGTGCATGCGCGTCGAATTCGTTTGTTGACTTGGGCCGGCCCGCTGCTGAACACGCCGATCCCGGCAAATTCTGGGTGCCGACTTTGCTACAAAATTTGAAGAACTAGTCGAAGTTTGGCCGTCCAAAATGGTTGGTGGCACGCAGATCGGTGAACATGCTAATGCCGCTGTTGTCACCGCGGTTCTCGCAGATATACTGTGAAAATGTGATAATATATACGTTCAACAATTAGAGACTAATGGGCATAATTACGTAATATGTTACTTCTAAATTTTCGATCAGTGACTTATTGTATTGTAAACCGTGATGTTGTTTATTAAATTGGCACTAAAGTGATTAATGAATTCAGATTTTTGAAAAAATATTAGCTTGATAAAATTTTAAAAACCGATAAAACAAAGTTTCTTTCGCTAGAATTCAGCAAAAAGAGAGATTATCAATTTTGAAAAAATATATCACTGACGAATTCTCCGGTAACTATTTCGGGTGTTGATAATGAAGTTCGAAATCGGAATTAAGCCGCTTCATTTAACCAAATCTGTCAAGACAAAGACCACCACTTACCAATACAATTGTTCGAAGATCAATTTGTTGAACATTTGTGTGACAAAAATGTGTATCTCAAGGATGCCGTCCTGGTTATGCCGTTCCACTTCCTTCAGCACGTCGACAAACCATTCAAAATTCTTATGCGCCGGACAAATCCAAAGGAAATAAACCTTTAAAAATTAAAAAATTAAAATTAATTTAAAAGCGAATTATGTAAAAAATTGTTAAGAATTTGAATAAAATAAAATTTTCACACACTTTCGGCACTGTATGCCGCTGTGGTTGCCCGACGCCCTTTCCAATAAAGACCGGCGCGGGACGGGATCCCGCGCAGGACGGGATCCCGCGCCGGATTTTTCGGGGTCCCAGTCCGCGATCCAAGTTTACTAAAAAATTAAAAATTATGTTTTTTAAAATGAAGCCTATTTCAATACCGTATCAATAATTGTCACTCCAATGAGAAAAAAAATTTGTCGTTACAAAAAAAGTGACCCTAAAAGTTTGGTTTATATTTAATATTATAAATTAATTCAATTCAATTATTATACCATAATCTTATGCGAGCTTCAACTGCCATCTGCTCTTCTCGGCAAATGGAGCTCAAAAAGCTGGGTTTTTCGCTACTGGAATGAAAGGGCTAAGGCGGGAGTGCGCACTCTTCCCCCCCCCCCCCCCCCCTCCCCCCACCGCACTCCACAAACGCCACGTCCGCTGTTGTTTTCCCTCTATCCCATAGGAAACCAATGGGGAATGGAACAGGCACATCGGGCCGGTGCTGATCGGTACCGATCAGTTGCCTCCCTCACGTCTGATTAGATAGTAGCCAGCAGCAATTGTTTTTTCTTATTGATCCATTCCTTCCACACCTCCCCGTCGTTCCCGAATTGCCGGTAGTCAATCGCATTGGTGGTTGCTTTTCAATTCAATAATTGCTATATTTTACATTTTTCTATTGTTCTTTTCTACTGTTCCACGACCAGCACGCCAAACCATCGACGTAGCCAAATTTTACTGGGCACAATAAAAGTGCCAATGCCATTTTTTGGCCGTTTTCGGGGTTAACTCCGACCCCGACGCTTATACCCCTAAAACCCAATTTTTTAAGAAATATAATTTTTTTTAAATTTCCTTAACATAATTCTAAAACTAAAACAATTCATTTCCAATTTCAATTTAAAAATTTCTTTTTCCTTTTCATTTTTTTCAATTTAAATTAATTTTTTTTCTACCCAATCTTTTGTTTCGATTATTTTTCCCTTCATCAAAAGGGCAATTTGCCTACTCAAATCTCGGGCATCATTTTATCAAAACTTTCGGCATTTCATATTCACGAGACATTTCTAATTCATGGATCAAAAAGGGGCTAATTTGTAAGTCCAAATCTAATCAGCATTAATTTAGTTCAAAAATGGGGGCTACGGCAAAACTAAATTTTGACTTAAATCAAAAAATAGGCATTTCTAACTCATTTTTATTTTTCCGTTATTTCTGCTCACTCAAAGACCAAATGCTGAGGGCAAAAAGGCCCATCTTCATTCGAATTTAATTAGATCATTGTTTTTCTTTTTCTCTTTTTGGACATACAATCCATTTTGATTTCGAGTCATTTTAAATTCGGCAAATAAGCCCACCGGTCACGACCCATTCAATATTTATTTGTTAAATATTACTGGCCAAAAATCTGTGCATCAATTCAAAGGCCGTGGCCTATTTTCGAACTTGTGACCATTTAAATGTTTTCAATTTTGGCACATAAGGCCCAACGGCTATGGCGTTTTCAACAGCCAATATTTACTCAAATGTTTTGGCAAATCTATGTGCATCAAATCCTGAGTCACATTTTCATGTTTTATTAATCAATTTTGCCATTCAATTCTGAAGGAGGTTCACCCACTGCCTCCGACGCCAGACCACCTCGTCCGCTATTACATTGTCGCTCAGGCTTCGGCCGAAGACTACGTGATCGCAGCTGCCGTGTTCGAGCACGAGCCGTTCTTCATGCAAATCCGCAACAACATACTGAACAACATGTACTTGCAGCCTGGCCTTGCCGTCGGTGACATCCTTGTCGTCGTCGGGTACTATTGGCATGCAGCGTTTGAACGCGTCGCACTCAATGGTCATCCAACTCTGCCGGGGTGGCTTCATCAAGGCCAAATTGTGAGTCAAGCGGAGGCCGATATGGTGCAAAGCATTGCCTTTGTGCCTCGGTTCGTCATGCATGGAGTGGTTGAGAACAGTCAACTTTGGCAGACATGTGGACCATCTCCAAGTCTGCTCCGTCAATGTCCTTGTCTACGGACGCGTCCACACCATGACACAGCGCAACATGACCACCAACATTCTACATCTGCAAGAAGGGCAAAACGTGCAACTGCATGTGAAGGAGGTTCCGGCTGCTTTGAAAAAATTCAAAAAATCATCATATGCCCAGCGGAGCGGATCCGAACCCATTGACAAATGGTGAAGAGGAAAAAAGTAATAGTAATCAAATTAACAAATTTTTGCTGGGGTGGTAGTCGCTTATGATCAAATGTGTTTTTTGATCACGTTTTTCTGATCATTTTTAGCGACTACCTCAAAAAAGCCAAAAATTTACAATAACAAATCGACTATGCTCTACACGATAAAAGTGGTTCTAAAGCGATCTGAGCGGTTAGAATTCGGAATGTTTCCTTGTTAGTCTCAATAAAAGTTCAATTGTACATTTGTTATAATTTTATTTGTGCCATGCATTATCCGATGCTTCCATTTGCACATGGTCACTTAATGTTGGGGGCCACGGCCCGTCTCTAAACTCAGTCATAATACTGCATTAAATCTTATGCAAATATCACTGCTCATTTGGTACTACTTAAGGGCCATGACCCAGCCCCAACAAATTTTAATTCAGTTTATTTGAACTTATAATGTCGAGCATTCTCCAATGTTCAATTTTTCATTTATTCGGCAGTGGTACTTTTTGGCAAATCTTGTGAGCATTTTGCTTTATTTTATTGTTGTCTTTGTTTTGCGGGGGCTTCACGACTTGCATATAAATAATAATAATAATTTTTATTATTATTATTCTTATTAGAAAAGATAGGTTTTAATGAATTTGAGTTCAGATTTAAAATAAATAAATCATTTCTGATGGAGGTCGCCGTGCCCTTTCTTCTCAACAACGTCCCGGCATTTAAATTTTTTACTCGCCGCTACGTGCTGTCAAATCATTTCGCCCACACTTTCACCATGGACTTCGACGGCTACGGCCACATCCACGTCATGTCCTCAGAACACTGCTACTTTCTAATGAAAGCGGCACATTTCGGTGACATGGCCTCTTTTCATCGCATCCGCCAGGCTCAAACTGCGGCGTCGGTAAAACAACTCGGCCGGCGGATTATGCCGTTTGTGGAGGAAGTCAGGCACGCCGCCCGATTTGGCATTATGTATCGGGCATTGCGCGCCAAATTCAATGTTGAACCCATGCGCAGCGCCCTTTTGACAACGGGCTACGGCCAACTCGTTGAAGCCTCGCTTGACGAGTTTTGGGCCGCCCGCCGTAGCATGGATGATGTTCAGTTGATGGATATAGCCAGTTGGTCAGGCAAAATGCCCTAGGTGAAGTTCTCGCGCTGATCCGAGAGGAGGTTAGCCCGCTGCCTCCGACGCCAAACCACCTCGTCCGCCATTACGTTGTCGCTCAGGCTTCGGCCGAAGACTACGTGATCGCAGCTGCCGTGTTCGAGCACGAGCCGTTAACATGTACTTGCAGCCTGGCCTTGCCGTCGGTGACATCCTTGTCGTCGTCGGGTACTATTGGCATGCAGCGTTTGAACGCGTCGCACTCAATGGTCATCCAACTCTGCCGGGGTGGCTTCATCAAGGCCAAATTGTGAGTCAAGCGGAGGCCGATATGTGCAAAGAATTGCCTTTGTGCCTCGGTTCGTCATGCATGGAGTGGTTGAGAACGTCAACTTTGGCAGACATTGGACCATCGCCAAGTCTGCTCCGTCAATGTCCTTGTCTACGGACGCGTCCACACCATGACACAGCGCAACATGACCACCAACATTCTACATCTGCAAGAAGGGCAAAACGTGCAACTGCATGTGAAGGAGGTTCCGGCTGGCTGGTGGTGCGCGAGAAACTACATTCTCCCACCGAATGCACTTCTTGGCACTGGGATGGAATGGGAGTCGGACGGAGGGAAAGTCTCCAATCACAATTGACAAATCAACCGTAAATTTGTCGTGTGCCCTTTATTTTTCATTAAAATTAACTAAAATTTCAGAAAATGCAAAAAATTTGAAAAAAGGAAAGGTCTTTCTATGGTTTTTTGGATGCATAGTTTATTTTGCTCAAATTCAAACCCTAATCCTAAATTCGAAAAACCTAAATAACTTGATGAAAAACATAGAATGAATAAATTTTAGGATGAAAAAATTTTTTCAATTATAAACTTTTGTTGCTCATTTGTCAGCATCTTTGGCTTCACTTTTTGCCACTTTGTGCCACTTTTGAGCCCATTTAGAGCGTCAAGGATAAGGAAGACTTTGCAACTTCGTTGGTCCGCTTTTTGCAGCACGAACGACGGGCGGCCGAATCCGCCTCTTTGTTGGAGCGCATCGGCACCACAACTGACCAAAAAGGTGGAGGAGGCGTAGAGACGAATTCGGAAGTGCCGAACACTTTCCCCATCCGTTGCGCTGCCTTTTCTCCACCGTCCGACGACAGCTCGGAGTGTCGGGAAGGGCCGAATTGGCGGACAATCGTACGCTTTACGGCATAATGCCAAAAATGCTGTCGTTTGAGTCTTTCAAATGACTCACCCCCACCTTTAGTGCTCTCGTGCATTTTTCTGCGTTTTCTTTGCCCTATCATTCTATCCCCGTCTGTCAAAATCAGATTTTTGATTTTTGCACTTTTTGTGAACCGCCAAATTTGTACTTTTTGTGAACACCCGTTTGATCGTAGTTTCTTAATATCTAGCGAATTGCTCAGAAAAACATTTATTATTTCCAGAAACAACTCTCGACGGCACTGATGAAGATGGGTGAAATAGTAGCTGAATACCGCCATATGGCATTCCATGAGGTGGGACATGCTACCGCATGTCGAAGAAACAAGGATTGCACCTCAGATCGGTAAGCAGTATAAGGTCCCAGGGTACGGTGTACAGAAAATTGGTAAGCTCATTGGAGAATGGTTTCCTCAGTTCAATCAATTCTAACAAAAAACCAAAACCCAATTCATCTCTAACTGTCTGTCCTCTTCTTTGGTACACTCTTCCCCCCCCCCTCACTGATACCAAAATGGCACTTTGATGAATTTTCTTAATACGATGAAAGCAAATCACTTTTAGGCTATTTGGGGTGCGACCGTTGCCTCGTCCTTCCTTTGCCGGCTCTATCCCTGGCGCACTTCTCACACAATTTGTTGCCGACAATATTTTGGCCGTAAGTTTGGCATTGTTTTGTCTAACGGGGCCATTGCACTCTGTGCCGTTTTTTGTCATCCGTTTCGAAATTTGAAATTAACATTGTTTAAGCCCAATACAATGTCGTGGCGGAACAGGAATGATCATTGGTCTGATCAAGAAGGCCCAAACAACAATTTTGACTTAGCGCCGCCAAGTAAAACTGAACATTTGCGCCGCTAAGTGTTCTTTTCCATCTTTTTGCACCAAAGTTACTTATAATTAGAAAAAATGAACATGTTTAAAGGTTTATGGCAAAACAACTCGGCCGGCGGATTATGCCGTTTGTGGAGGAAGTCTGGCACGCCGTCCGATTTGGCATTATGTTTCGGGAATTGCGCGCCAAATTCAATGTTGAACCCATGCGCAGCGCCCTTTTGACAACGGGCTACGGCCAACTCGTTGAAGCCTCGCTTGACGAGTTTTGGGCCGCCGGCCGTAAATGATTAAAAGAATACGAAATAATTTTTTTCATCATTAAATAAATGAGACATTAATTACTCAGGCCCGATTTTTTTAATTAAAATAATAATTTCGCTAATCAATTCATTAAAAATCTAAAATATTCTATTTTCATCTAATTTGATCAAAATCTTTCTTTTCCATATAAAAAAAATAAATATAGACGCGTCCACACCATGACACAGCGCAACATGACCACCAAAATTCTACATCTGCAAGAAGGACAAAAAGTGCAACTGCATGTGAAGGAGGTTCCGGCTGCTTTGAAAAAATTCAAAAAAATCATCATATGCCCAGCGGAGCGGATCCGAACCCATTGACAAATGGTGAAGAGGAAAAAAGTAATAGTAATCAAATTAACAAATTTTTGCTGGGGTTTTCATTTGATCACGTTTTTCTGATCATTTTTAGCGACTACCTCAAAAAAGCCAAAAATTTACAATAACAAATCGACTATGCTCTACACGATAAAAGTGGTTCTAAAGCGATCTGAGCGGTTCGAGTTCGGAATGTTTCCTTGTTAGTCTCAATAAAAGTTCAATTGTACATTTCGTGGTGAGACGAACCGAAAATAGTCTCAGTGTGGGCGAACCGAAAATGTCTCAGTAGGGGCGAACCGAAAAATAATCTCAGTGTGGGCGAACCGAAAATAGTCTCAATGTCAATAAAAATATTTAAATTTAATTATACAATTTAATTCGGTCACGAAAAATAATAAATTTTAATTAGACAATTATTTAAAAAAATAAATTAAAATAAAAACTTTCTCACTCCCGATCAAAAAAAAAATTAAATCCGAACGAAAATTTTAATTTTAAATCTTGAAGTCATCAAATTGATAGAGTAAGCTTACTACTGTAGAGGATTTTTCATTAAAAAAACAAATCTACTAATTTTCTTCTGAAATTTCATCTAAAATTTTAGTAAATTTAACTTCTTCATTCGTTTAATGCATTTTTCCTATAATTTTACTTCATCACTATACTTTTTTTCCCTAATGTTACAATTCAAAAATTAATTTGCATTTTTTGATGGTATGAAAGTAAACATTTATTTTGAGCAGAATCTATGAAGAAAAAACATTGAAGAAAAGTTAAAGCTCTGACTTACATTATTGTTTTATTTTAAAATTTTTTAACATTATTATCATATTTAAAAAACATTGCTTTAAAATAATTAAATTTAAATATTTTTATTGACACTGAGACTATTTTCGGTTCGTCCACACTGAGATTATTTTTCGGTTCGCCCCTACTGAGACATTTTCGGTTCGCCCACACTGAGACTATTTTCGGTTCGACCTAGCACCGTACATTTGTTATAATTTTATTTGTGCCATGCATTATCCGATGCTTCCATTTGCACATGGTCACTTAATGTTGGGGGCCACGGCCCGTCTCTAAACTAAGTTACGTTTGAACGCGTCGCACTCAATGGTCATCCAACTCTGCCGGGGTGGCTTCATCAAGGCCAAATTGTGAGTCAAGCGGAGGCCGATATGTGCAAAGAATTGCCTTTGTGCCTCGGTTCGTCATGCATGGAGTGGTTGAGAACGTCAACTTTGGCAGACATTGGACCATCGCCAAGTCTGCTCCGTCAATGTCCTTGTCTACGGACGCGTCCACACCATGACACAGCGCAACATGACCACCAACATTCTACATCTGCAAGAAGGGCAAAACGTGCAACTGCATGGGAAGGAGGTTCCGGCTGCTTTGAAAAAATTCAAAAAAATCATCATATGCCCAGCGGAGCGGATCCGAACCCATTGACAAATGGTGAAGAGGAAAAAAGTAATAGTAATCAAATTAACAAATTTTTGCTGGGGTTTTCATTTGATCACGTTTTTCTGATCATTTTTAGCGACTACCCCAAAAAAGCCAAAAATTTACAATAACAAATCGACTATGCTCTACACGATAAAAGTGGTTCTAAAGCGATCTGAGCGGTTCGAGTTCGGAATGTTTCCTTGTTAGTCTCAATAAAAGTTCAATTGTACATTTGTTATAATTTTATTTGTGCCATGCGTTATCCGATGCTTCCATTTGCACATGGTCACTTAATGTTGGGGGCCACGGCCCGTCTCTAAACTCAGTTATAATACTGCATTAAATCTTATGCAAATATCACTGCTCATTTGGTACTACTTAAGGGCCATGACCCAGCCCCAACAAATTTTAATTCAGTTTATTTGAACTTATAATGTCGAGCATTCTCCAATGTTCAATTTTTCATTTATTCGGCAGTGGTACTTTTTGGCAATCTTGTG
This sequence comes from Heterodera schachtii, assembly GCA_023374025.1. Taxonomy (NCBI): domain Eukaryota; kingdom Metazoa; phylum Nematoda; class Chromadorea; order Rhabditida; family Heteroderidae; genus Heterodera; species Heterodera schachtii. The sequence goes on along the minus strand of SIJG01000085.1, from coordinate 347,489 downwards.
AGCATTTTGCTTTATTTTATTGTTGTCTTTGTTTTGCGGGGGCTTCACGACTTGCATATAAATAATAATAATAATTTTTATTATTATTATTCTTATTAGAAAAGATAGGTTTTAATGAATTTGAGTTCAGATTTAAAATAAATAAATCATTTCTGATGGAGGTCGCCGTGCCCTTTCTTCTCAACAACGTCCCGGCATTTAATTCTCGCCGCTACGTGCTGTCAAATCATTTCGTCCACACTTTCACCATGGACTTCGACGGCTACGGCCACATCCACGTCATGTCCTCAGAACACTGCTACTTTCTAATGCAAGCGGCACATTTCGGTGACATGGCCTCTTTTCATCGCATCCGCCAGGCTCAAACTCCGGCGTCGGCAAAACAACTCGGCCGGCGGATTATGCCGTTTGTGGAGGAAGTCTGGCACGCCGTCCGATTTGGCATTATGTGTCGGGAATTGCGCGCCAAATTCAATGTTGAACCCATGCGCAGCGCCCTTTTGACAACGGGCAACGGCCAACTCGTTGAAGCCTCGCTTGACGAGTTTTGGGCCGCCCGCCGTAGCATGGATGATGTTCAGTTGATGGATATAGCCAGTTGGTCAGGCAAAATGCCCTAGGTGAAGTTCTCGCGCTGATCCGAGAGGAGGTTCGCCCGCTGCCTCCGACGCCAAACCACCTCGTCCGCCATTACGCTGTCGCTCAGGCTTCGGCCGAAGACTACGTGATCGCAGCTGCCGTGTTCGAGCACGAGCCGTTCTTCATGCAAATCCCAACAACATACTGAACAACATGTACTTGCAGCCTGGCCTTGCCGTCGGTGACATCCTTGTCGTCGTCGGGTACTATTGGCATGCAGCGTTTGAACGCGTCGCACTCAATGGTCATCCAACTCTGCCGGGGTGGCTTCTTCAAGGCCAAAATCTGAGTCAAGCGGAGACCGATATGTGCAAAGCATTGCCTTTGTGCCTCGGTTCGTCATGCATGGAGTGGTTGAGAACGTCAACTTTGGCATACATGTGGACCATCGCCAAGTCTGCTCCATCAATGTCCTTGTCTACGGACGCGTCCACACCATGACACAGCGCAACACGACCACCAACATTCTACATCTGCAAGAAGGGCAAAACGTGCAACTGCATGGGAAGGAGGTTCCGGCTGCTTTGAAAAAATTCAAAAAAATCATCATATGCCCAGCGGAGCGGATCCGAACCCATTGGCAAATGGTGAAGAGGAAAAAAGTAATAGTAATCAAATTAACAAATTTTTGCTGGGGTTTTCATTTGATCACGTTTTTCTGATCATTTTTAGCGACTACCTAAAAAAGCCAAAAATTTACAATAACAAATCGACTATGCTCTACACGATAAAAGTGGTTCTAAAGCGATCTGAGCGGTTCGAGTTCGGAATGTTTCCTTGTTAGTCTCAATAAAAGTTCAATTGTACATTTGTTATAATTTTATTTGTGCCATGCATTATCCGATGCTTCCATTTGCACATGGTCACTTAATGTTGGGGGCCACGGCCCGTCTCTAAACTAAGTTACGTTTGAACGCGTCGCACTCAATGGTCATCCAACTCTGCCGGGGTGGCTTCATCAAGGCCAAATTGTGAGTCAAGCGGAGGCCGATATGTGCAAAGAATTGCCTTTGTGCCTCGGTTCGTCATGCATGGAGTGGTTGAGAACGTCAACTTTGGCATACATTGGACCATCGCCAAGTCTGCTCCATCAATGTCCTTGTCTACGGACGCGTCCACACCATGACACAGCGCAACACGACCAGCTATATTCTACATCTGCAAGAAGGGCAAAACGTGCAAATGCATGTGAATGGAGGTTCCGGCTGCTTTGAAAAAATTCAAAAAAATCATCATATGCCCAGCGGAGCGGATCCGAACCCATTGACAAAGGTTGAAGAGGAAAAAAGTAATAGTAATCAAATTAACAAATTATTGCTGGGGTTTTCGTTTGATCACGTTTTTATGGTCATTTTTAGCGACTACCCCAAAAAAGCCAAAAATTTACAATAGCAAATCGACTATGCTCTACACGATAAAAGTGGTTCTAAAGCGATCTGAGCGGTTACAGTTCGGAATGTTCCCTTGTTAGTCTCAATAAAAGTTCAATTGTACATTTGTTATAATTTTATTTGTGCCATGCATTATCCGATGCTTCCATTTGCACAAGGTCACTTAATGTTGGGGGCCGCGGCCCGTCTCTAAACGCAGTTATAATACTGCATTAAATCTTATGCAAATATCACTGCTCATTTGGTACTACTTAAGGGCCATGACCCAGCCCCAACAAATTTTAATTCAGTTTATTTGAACTTATAATGTCGAGCATTCTCCAATGTTCAATTTTTCATTTATTCGGCAGTGGTACTTTTTGGCAAATCTTGTGAGCATTTTGCTTTATTTTATTGTTGTCTTTGTTTTGCGGGGGCTTCACGACTTGCATATAAATAATAATAATAATTTTTATTATTATTATTCTTATTAGAAAAGATAGGTTTTAATGAATTTGAGTTCAGATTTAAAATAAATAAATCATTTCTGATGGAGGTCGCCGTGCCCTTTCTTCTCAACAACGTCCCGGCATTTAAATTTTTTACTCGCCGCTACGTGCTGTCAAATCATTTCGTCCACACTTTCACCATGGACTTCGACGGCTACGGCCACATCCACGTCATGTCCTCAGAACACTGCTACTTTCTAATGCAAGCGGCACATTTCGGTGACATGGCCTCTTTTCATCGCATCCGCCAGGCTCAAACTCCGGCGTCGGCAAAACAACTCGGCCGGCGGATTATGCCGTTTGTGGAGGAAGTCTGGCACGCCGTCCGATTTGGCATTATGTGTCGGGAATTGCGCGCCAAATTCAATGTTGAACCCATGCGCAGCGCCCTTTTGGTGGCTTCATCAAGGCCAAATTGTGAGTCAAGCGGAGGCCGATATGTGCAAAGCATTGCCTTTGTGCCTCGGTTCGTCATGCATGGAGTGGTTGAGAACGTCAACTTTGGCAGACATTGGACCATCGCCAAGTCTGCTCCGTCAATGTCCTTGTCTACGGACGCGTCCACACCATGACACAGCGCAACATGACCACCAACATTCTACATCTGCAAGAAGGGCAAAACGTGCAACTGCATGGGAAGGAGGTTCCGGCTGCTTTGAAAAAATTCAAAAAAATCATCATATGCCCAGCGGAGCGGATCCGAACCCATTGGCAAATGGTGAAGAGGAAAAAAGTAATAGTAATCAAATTAACAAATTTTTGCTGGGGTTTTCATTTGATCACGTTTTTCTGATCATTTTTAGCGACTACCTCAAAAAGCCAAAAATTTACAATAACAAATCGACTATGCTCTACACGATAAAAGTGGTTCTAAAGCGATCTGAGCGGTTAGAGTTCGGAATGTTTCCTTGTTAGTCTCAATAAAAGTTCAATCTTATGCAAATATCACTGCTCATTTGGTACTACTTAAGGGCCATGACACAGCCCCAACAAATTTTAATTCAATTTTTTGAACTTATTATGTCGAGATGGTCATCCAACTCTGCCGGGGTGGCTTCATCAATGCCAAATTGTGAGTCAAGCGGAGGCCGATATGGTGCAAAGCATTGCCTTTGTGCCTCGGTTCGTCATGCATGGAGTGGTTGAGAACGTCAACTTTGGCAGACATGTGGACCATCGCCAAGTCTGCTCCGTCAATGTCCTTGTCTACGGACGCGTCCACACCATGACACAGCGCAACATGACCACCAACATTCTACATCTGCAAGAAGGGCAAAACGTGCAACTGCATGTGAAGGAGGTTCCGGCTGCTTTGAAAAAATTCAAAAATCATATGCCCAGCGGAGCGGATCCGAACCCATTGACAAATGGTGAAGAGGAAAAAAGTAATAGTAATCAAATTAACAAATTTTTGCTGGGGTTTTCATTTGATCACGTTTTTCTGATCATTTTTAGCGACTACCTCAAAAAAGCCAAAAATTTACAATAACAAATCGACTATGCTCTACACGATAAAAGTGGTTCTAAAGCGATCTGAGCGGTTAGAGTTCGGAATGTTTCCTTGTTAGTCTCAATAAAAGTTCAATTGTACATTTGTTATAATTTTATTTGTGCCATGCATTATCCGATGCTTCCATTTGCACATGGTCACTTAATGTTGGGGGCCACGGCCCGTCTCTAAACTCAGTCATAATACTGCATTAAATCTTATGCAAATATCACTGCTCATTTGGTACTACTTAAGGGCCATGACCCAGCCTCAACAAATTTTAATTCAGTTTATTTGAACTTATAATGTCGAGCATTCTCCAATGTTCAATTTTTCATTTATTCGGCAGTGGTACTTTTTGGCAAATCTTGTGAGCATTTTGCTTTATTTTATTGTTGTCTTTGTTTTGCGGGGGCTTCACGACTTGCATATAAATAATAATAATAATTTTTATTATTATTATTCTTATTAGAAAAGATAGGTTTTAATGAATTTGAGTTCAGATTTAAAATAAATAAATCATTTCTGATGGAGGTCGCCGTGCCCTTTCTTCTCAACAACGTCCCGGCATTTAAATTTTTTACTCGCCGCTACGTGCTGTCAAATCATTTCGCCCACACTTTCACCATGGACTTCGACGGCTACGGCCACATCCACGTCATGTCCTCAGAACACTGCTACTTTCTAATGAAAGCGGCACATTTCGGTGACATGGCCTCTTTTCATCGCATCCGCCAGGCTCAAACTGCGGCGTCGGTAAAACAACTCGGCCGGCGGATTATGCCGTTTGTGGAGGAAGTCAGGCACGCCGCCCGATTTGGCATTATGTGTCGGGCATTGCGCGCCAAATTCAATGTTGAACCCATGCGCAGCGCCCTTTTGACAACGGGCTACGGCCAACTCGTTGAAGCCTCGCTTGACGAGTTTTGGGCCGCCCGCCGTAGCATGGATGATGTTCAGTTGATGGATATAGCCAGTTGGTCAGGCAAAATGCCCTAGGTGAAGTTCTCGCGCTGATCCGAGAGGAGGTTAGCCCGCTGCCTCCGACGCCAAACCACCTCGTCCGCCATTACGTTGTCGCTCAGGCTTCGGCCGAAGACTACGTGATCGCAGCTGCCGTGTTCGAGCACGAGCCGTTAACATGTACTTGCAGCCTGGCCTTGCCGTCGGTGACATCCTTGTCGTCGTCGGGTACTATTGGCATGCAGCGTTTGAACGCGTCGCACTCAATGGTCATCCAACTCTGCCGGGGTGGCTTCATCAAGGCCAAATTGTGAGTCAAGCGGAGGCCGATATGTGCAAAGCATTGCCTTTGTGCCTCGGTTCGTCATGCATGGAGTGGTTGAGAACGTCAACTTTGGCAGACATTGGACCATCGCCAAGTCTGCTCCGTCAATGTCCTTGTCTACGGACGCGTCCACACCATGACACAGCGCAACATGACCACCAACATTCTACATCTGCAAGAAGGGCAAAACGTGCAACTGCATGTGAAGGAGGTTCCGGCTGGCTGGTGGTGCGCGAGAAACTACATTCTCCCACCGAATGCACTTCTTGGCACTGGGATGGAATGGGAGTCGGACGGAGGGGAAGTCTCCAATCACAATTGACAAATCAACCGTAAATTTGTCGTGTGCCCTTTATTTTTCATTAAAATTAACTAAAATTTAAGAAAATGCAAAAAATTTGAAAAAAGGAAAGGTCTTTCTATGGTTTTTTGGATGCATAGTTTATTTTGCTCAAATTCAAACCCTAATACTAAATTCGAAAAACCTAAATAACTTGATGAAAAACATAGAATGAATAAATTTTAGGACGAAAAAATTTTTTCAATTATAAACTTTTGTTGCTCATTTGTCAGCATCTTTGGCTTCACTTTTTGCCACTTTGTGCCACTTTTGAGCCCATTTAGAGCGTCAAGGATAAGGAAGACTTTGCAACTTCGTTGGTCCGCTTTTTGCAGCACGAACGACGGGCGGCCGAATCCGCCTCTTTGTTGGAGCGCATCGGCACCACAACTGACCAAAAAGGTGGAGGAGGCGTAGAGACGAATTCGGAAGTGCCGAACACTTTCCCCATCCGTTGCGCTGCCTTTTCTCCACCGTCCGACGACAGCTCGGAGTGTCGGGAAGGGCCGAATTGGCGGACAATCGTACGCTTTACGGCATAATGCCAAAAATGCTGTCGTTTGAGTCTTTCAAATGACTCACCCCCACCTTTAGTGCTCTCGTGCATTTTTCTGCGTTTTCTTTGCCCTATCATTCTATCCCCGTCTGTCAAAATCAGATTTTTGATTTTTGCACTTTTTGTGAACCGCCAAATTTGTACTTTTTGTGAACACCCGTTTGATCGTAGTTTCTTAATATCTAGCGAATTGCTCAGAAAAACATTTATTATTTCCAGAAACAACTCCCGACGGCACTGATGGATGGGTGAAATAGTAGCTGAATACCGCCATATGGCATTCCATGAGGTGGGACATGCTACCGCATGTCGAAGAAACAAGGATTGCACCTCAGATCGGTAAGCAGTATAAGGTCCCAGGGTACGGTGTACAGAAAATTGGTAAGCTCATTGGAGAATGGTTTCCTCAGTTCAATCAATTCTAACAAAAAACCAAAACCCAATTTATCTCTAACTGTCTGTCCTCTTCTTTGGTACACTCTTCCCCCCCCCCTCACTGATACCAAAATGGCACTTTGATGAATTTTCTTAATACGATGAAAGCAAATCACTTTTAGGCTATTTGGGGTGCGACCGTTGCCTCGTCCTTCCTTTGCCGGCTCTATCCCTGGCGCACTTCTCACACAATTTGTTGCCGACAATATTTTGGCCGTAAGTTTGGCATTGTTTTGTCTAACGGGGCCATTGCACTCTGTGCCGTTTTTTGTCATCCGTTTCGAAATTTGTAAGTGAAAAATTAGTGTTTAATAAATGATCACTTCACTTTCACTTATGCTCTTTTCTAGTTGAACAGCATCGGAATTTTCGTTGCGAGTCGCTTCATTCTCGGATTTTTTGTCACAATTGGCATTGGCATCAGTTCAGTTTTCCTAACCGAGTGCAGGTCGAACACATTGAATTATTTATTCGTTAATATTTCCTGGACATTGTTTAAGCCCAATACAATGTCGTGGCTGAACAGGAATGATCATTGGTCTGATCAAGAAGGCCCAAAAACAATTTTGACTTAGCGGCGCAAATGTTCAGTTTTACTTGGCGGCGCAAGTGTCCTTTTCCATCTTTTTGCACCAAAGTTACTTATAATTAGAAAAAATGAACATGTTTAAAGGTTTATGGCAAAACAACTCGGCCGGCGGATTATGCCGTTTGTGGAGGAAGTCTGGCACGCCGTCCGATTTGGCATTATGTGTCGGGAATTGCGCGCCAAATTCAATGTTGAACCCATGCGCAGCGCCCTTTTGACAACGGGCTACGGCCAACTCGTTGAAGCCTCGCTTGACGAGTTTTGGGCCGCCGGCCGTAAATGATTAAAAGAATACGAAATAATTTTTTTCATCATTAAATAAATGAGACATTAATTACTCAGGCCCGATTTTTTTAATTAAAATAATAATTTCGCTAATCAATTCATTAAAAATCTAAAATATTCTATTTTCATCTAATTTGATCAAAATCTTTCTTTTCCATATAAAAAAAATAAATATATTCAAAACCAAAATTTCGTTTTATTAAAATAAGTTTTTTGAATGATATATTATGAAAATTACCTTTTTTAAATAATTTTTGGGGAATAAATAAATCATTTCCTGCCATGACAGAACTTATTGTATACCCTAATATAAATTTGCATAACTAGGTCTGCGCTATGGATAAACGCGGAAAGAACTCAGTGAAATTTCCGCCTCGGGAAGAGGATCGATGTTCAAAGAATCAACTCGAAGATCCCGCAGTTCAGAATAAAATTCAACAATATGTTGATGAAGCATTCAAACGAGTTCACGACGGCTTTCAAAGGGAAGAGGTCACAAATGCCATTAAAGAGGTAAAGCGCATCGCATTTCATTTGCAAAAAAAGTCCCTTTTAGCTTGTCAGCAAAATCCTCGAATCTGCGTCATTGAGTTTGACAAAACCTGAAATTTACAGGTAAAAGAAATCATTACAACTGCTCCTGGTTGCTATCTAATAAGACGTGAGGAGACGACTGATCAGGACCCGATCAGCAAACACACACTCGTCTCCCCCCCCCCCCCTCCGCACCACACTCCACAAACGCCACGTCGGCTGTTGTTTCCCCTCTATCACATAGGAAATCCGTGAGAAACGGAACACAGGCATATTGGGCCGGTGCTGATCGGGTCCTGATCAGTCGTCTCCTCACGTCTTATTAGATAGCAGCCAGGAGCAGTTGTTTTTCTTCTTGATCCATTCCTTCTACCCCTCCCGTCGAACCCCCACGGGCATTGTTCAAGCATTCGGCGGAGAGTTTCTATCTGTCTCTAACTGTCTGTCCTCTTATTTCGCACGCTTTCTCCTCTCTCCCCCCACCCAAATACCAAAATGGAATTTTGATGAAAATTTCATCAGTATTCTCTAACTGTCTGTCCTCTTCTTTGGTACACTCTTCCCCCCCTCACTGATACCAAAATGGCACTTTGATGAATTTTCTTAATACGATGAAAGCAAATCACTTTTAGGCTATTTGGGGTGCGACCGTTGCCTCCTCCTTCCTTTGCCGGCTCTATCCCTGGCGCACTTCTCACACAATTTGTTGCCGACAATATTTTGGCCGTAAGTTTGGCATTGTTTTGTCTAACGGGGCCATTGCACTCTGTGCCGTTTTTTGTCATCCGTTTCGAAATTTGAAATTAACATTGTTTAAGCCCAATACAATGTCGTGGCGGAACAGGAATGATCATTGGTCTGATCAAGAAGGCCTTCATAATCGAATTAAATTAATAAAAGTACCAATGTCATTTTGGACGGATTTTGCACTGAACAAACAACAAGTTTTGGCAGGACACTTGCGCCGCCAAGTAAAACTGAACATTTGCGCCGCTAAGTCAAAATGTTTTTGAACTTTTCCATCTTTTTGCACCAAAGTTACTTATAATTAGAAAAAATGAACATGTTTAAAGGTTTATTTTATCAAATTCGTAGTTTTTTGGTAAAGCATTAATTTAACATGACAAAACAAAAATTGGAGATTAAGTAATAGAAATGAATTTGAACAATTAATCGGTTTAAGGTATATTCAGAGGAAATGTAAAAGTTATGTATCTCATTAATGGTTTGACATAATATTTTTTGCTTTTTGAATAAAATTTTATGATTTTACACCCCTAAATTTGAAAGTTTTTAGCAACTATTTACCCATTTTTAGCAACTATTTTGGAGGTTTTTAGAAACTAAAAACTAATTATTTTGGCAGTTTTTAGCAACTATAAATCGTAGCTCTAGTATTTATATATGACTATATTTTTAAAATTAATGGACCTAAAAACTTTAAAATTACTAATAATTTTTATTTTCGTTTTTTCATTTTAGCCAATTGTACTGAGCGTGTGCTGCCGGTCAAACGATTTTTTTTACGGGGCCGCCCGTGCCCGGTCAATTATCTGCGCCCGGTCCCGGCACATTAAAAATTCCGGTCTCTGTTACGTAGCCAAATCTTGTCTTTATATATTTTTTAAATCCAAATGGAACGGCATTGTTTGTGCTGCCCCAACGCTTTCATGATGATTCCATGTTAATGGAAAAAGGAACAATGTTCTGGGCAAATCAAGTAGTTATCTTAAAATATTTTTGAATTATGCAACTTTCAAAAATAATCAAAGATTGACATGGGTACCCAGCATATTCTTTGTTGGAGCTGTAAAAACTTTGCAATTATTCGGTTGTCCTTGAAGACTTTTTGACACATTTGATACCATGGCTCTTCGTCTTTTTATAATGAAATATAATTTCCGTTTATTTCTTTTTTTGAAATTGTGTTGTCCTCAAATGCCGGGTCCTCAAAAGTCGTGTCCTCAAATGTCAAATCCTCTAATGTCGCACCACGGTATCGTTGAGATAAGCACAAAAAACGACTTTTTAGCTTGGTTTGAAGCTTCTTGGTCAATTAAATGCCTATTTTTGCCAATTTAGGACTTTTTGTGCTAAATGCCAAGCCGTCTATTTTATCCCTATTTGACATTTTTGGTGCCTATTTCCAGGATTTTGGAAAAATCCTTTAAAAATGCAATAAAAAAGAAAAATACACATCCAATGAATCGTTTTTGTGCATATTTTACGATTTTTTTCTGCCTTTCTAGGTTGTTTTTTCACGATTTTTTTCACCAGTCCAAATTCCCTTTTCCATTCTTCAATTTTGTTAAGTTCTATTATAAAACAGTTGTCTCACAGTTTTGCCATGCTTTTGGTCGCGTGGCAGAAACACACAAAAAAACGAATGATTTCCTTTTCAAATGCCAAAATTTTATTATAGGCGAATTATCCATTTCCTACCTAATCATTTGTAAATTTTTGTATGTAATCATTTTAATTTTTTTATTACCTTTTAGAAAATTCCCGCTTTTCCAAATGATTGGCAGCACTAAAATTCTTTTTTCCGCTTTCATTTGTATTAGAGCTGAGCGGGACCGGGACCGGGACCGGGGCGGGAAATCCCGGTTTTTTCAGGTCCCGGTCCCGGTCCCGGTCCCGGTTTTTGAAAAAAAAGAAATCCCGGTCCCGGTTTTGCCAGTCCCGGTCCCGGCGGGACTAAATAAGCACTGGTAAGAATGGGGTCTGGGTGAGAAAAGAGAAGAAAATTGGTGGAGAAGAAAAAATTTTTGAGAAAAAAAAAATTATTTATTTTCTTTTAAAGCATATTTTCATATGCATAAGTGGATAAGTGGTTAGACCTTTTGACTTTCATTATTTGTCCCTTGGGTTCAATTCCCCGATGGAACAGATAATTTTTTCTTTTTTCTTTACCAATATCAATTGAAATTTAATTAATAAAAAATATTTCTACATAAAAATTATATTTTTACCTTTTTTAAACAGCCTAAAACCACAAATTAACCTAATATTTGGTCATTTTTTGGCAAATTCTGTTATCAAATCTCACTCAAAATTTTTCCGGCGGCGCCTATCGGCACCGACGGACCCCGCCCCCTCCCAATGTTCCAAAAGTTTTTTGAAAAAACATTGCCACAAAAACAGCGACTTAAAAATTTTAAGAGATTGTTAATTTGTTAGAAAAATCCAGAATTTTGGGACTCAGAAAATTCCAAGAATCCCCTCCCCCCTGAAATGAAAATTTTAAAAATTTTCCAATGAATAATGGAAAAATTCTTCGAAATTAAAAAATTTTATGGGTATTTTTTTGAATTTAGGAAATTTTTGTAACAAAATTCACCAAAAATTTTTAAAATTTTTCAAAAAAAATTTTCTCTTGTGAAAAGTCCCGGTTGGTCCCGGTCCCGGGTTTTTTCGCGGTCCCGGTCCCGGTCCCGGTCGAAAAACTTGGTCCCGGTCCCGGTCCCGACTTTTCTGGTCCCGGCAAATCCCGGTCCCGGTTTTTGTCAAAAATCCCGGTCCCGCTCAGCTCTAATTTGTATGATAAACATTGAAGGCATTTTCAGTACTGACGGAGATGATTTATTTGCAGATATTTGGGAAGATTTTTTCCAAAAAATTCACAAAATTTAATGGCAAAATCAATGGCCGGCAAAAAAGTTGGAAATGCGCAAAAAATTTATGGGAAAACAAAAAAATACTGACGAACGGCAAATAAAATTGGGTGAAAAAAGTGTAAAAATTGAAGAAAATGAGGGGGGAACGGCAGCAGAAGAAGCAAAAGTCAGAAATGCTCTGAAAATGCTGAATATTGTAAAAAATGAGCCAATTTTTTACGACGAGAATCAATTTAATGAAAAAAGCGGCCAAAATTTCCAAAAAATTCAATCGAATTTGAAATTTAAGCAAACGAAAAATTGGCCAATTAAAAATTTCGAATCAAAAACCGAAAAAAAAGAAGAACAATTTGACAAAATGAATGGAGAAATATTGGGTGAAATAGCCGAAAAAGCAAAACAAAACGCACTGAACAATTCGAAAAGAAAAAAGGGAAAAGCCGAAAGAACGGCGGACGGAAACTCATCAGAGATCGTAACGAAATATTCCAATAACAGATAATGATAGGCCAATTACAATAAATTTAATAAGTCCATTAATGCAAATAAGTAGAGAAGAGCGGGACCGGGAATTTTGGGCAAAACCGGGACCGGGATTTACCGGGGGACCTGAAAAGCCGGGACCAGGACAGGAAATTCAGTCCCGGTCCCGCTCTACTCTACAAATAAGCATCATTAGAAAGCTTCTGAAAAAGACTGAAAAATATTAAAACTTTTTGACAAAAATTATTTACTTTTCAAAAGGAGTCAAATATTTTAATTATTCAAATAAAGATTAAACAAGGGTAATAAATCGAAAATAAGAACGTATTAAGAATAAATTGAGCATTACCGGGAGAGTAATCCCAGACAAATTGAAAAGCCTCGACCTTTTATTTTATCAAATTGAGTTTTCAAAGACACTTTCGGCAAGAGAAATTACCTAAAAAATAATTTTGGAGACTGTTAATGGCTCAAAATTTCCCCTAACGGCGCTTATTTTTGCCTTCGAACTCATTTCTTAAGAATCCATACTTATTTAGGATTAGGGTCTAAAAAGCCCAATTTACGAATCCAATTTTTTGGAGCTCATCATTTTGTCGCGGATTATCCGGAAAAAACGGTTCCGGATTTTGCTAGGCCCGAAAATTTGTTTGTATCCGGCATTTTTAATTTTCTCTGATCTAATTCCCAATAATTAAAGAAGATAAATCCTTAAAATTGCATTGAATTAGTGAACATTCCCAAGAAAAACATGAATACGATCACTGAAAAAGTCAATGTTTAAGGAATACGAAGAAGAAAGCAATCAGAAAAACTTTAAATGTGCCCAAAAGCAGACAAATTTTGATGAAAAAGAAATATTAAAAATAATTAAAGAATTTGACAAAATGAGAGAAAAGCAAAAAAACAAAAACATTTACAATTGGAAGCAATTGAAGCTAATTGAACGAGAAATTGCCCGGGAATTGGGGACAAAATATCACAGAATTCGAGACTGGAAAAGGGATTTTGGACTGGTGAAAAGGGCGAAAAAGGAGGACAAAGAAACAAAATTGGCACTAATTGAACAGTTTGACAGAATGAAAAATGAGCGCAAAATGAAAAAGGGATACAAAAATGCCGAGAAAGTCGGCATTGAATGTGAAATTGCCAAGGAATTGGGGACACATCGGAACAAAATTTACAAATGGAAAAGCGAATTATTCAGTGGGTGAAAGAATGATTGATAAAGGGTTTCCATTTTTAGGCAAAAAAAAAAATCGCGAAAAAGGCACCTAAAAAGGCAGAAAAAAAAACCGTAAAATAGGCATAATTTAAATATTTCAAGTTTTTTCAACGGCCAATTTAAAAAAGATTTAACAAGAAAAAAGGATTTTTCCGAAAATCCTGAAAATCCCACCAAAAATGATAAAAAAGGATAAAACCCGGGTCCCTGACAAATTGAAAAGCCTCGATTTTTTATTTTATCAAATTTGAGTTTTCAAGAACACTTTCGGCAAGATCGATTATTTAAATTGGGCTAAAAAGCCAAAAAACATATAAATTTTTGGAGAAATTCTTTTAATGCCCAAAATGTTCCCCAACAGGGCGCTTATCTGTGCCTTCGGACTCATTTCTTAAGAAAGCATACTTATTTAGGATTAGGATCTAAAAAGTCCAATTTTTAGAAACCAGGTTGTTAGAGTTCAGTGTATAAATGATTATAAATTTATATCTATTGTATAATACGTATCAATATATTACCAGGGATTGGGTTTAAATTTTTACAATTTTTTTGCAGGGTAATTTTTCACGAGAAACACGAAAACTTTTTCTATACTTTCCCATTATGTGACCGCAAGCCAAAATTTTATAAAATCAACAAAGGGGCGCGCAAATTTGTTGCAACGCAAAACCGGGAATCTTTTGTCGTGAGCTGTTCTTATCGCACTGAGGATATCATTGCCACAATTACATACTCTCGATTGATGGATTATCCCTTTTTCTTGCAGAAAAATTTTGGCTTGCGGTCACATAATGGGAAAGTACCACTTTTTCTCCACACATATTTATAGATGCTTTTTTTATTTTTAAACCAATTTTTAGGATTACAGGAACTTCTCACTCTTATAGTAGTTGCAATTTAACACTTTAATTAATTCAAATTCAATAAAATTAGACATTTTAAAAAAATTTAAAATAAGCATTATGAAAATTAAAAGATATTTTTAAGTTTTTTGTTCTTCGGTGTGATTTGATCCGTCCAATCCGATGTCATTTGCATTGTTTGAACTGTTCAAAGTGTTGTCGATGTTATTGTTGTTGAAGGATGAATGGGCTAATTCGTTATTGAAAATGAGATTTTAATTTAAATAATTTTATTTTTCCCTTTTTACCATTAAAATTCTCTTCATTTTCATTGGCAGAGAATAATGAGTTGCCAAAATTGCTCTCAATTGACGTGTCCAAACTGCCACGCTGCACCGATCATCGCCCTGAACTCTCAAAAAGCAGTGGTCACATTTATTCGACAGAGGCAATTGGACCTAAAAAAGGGGTCCACTGCGTTTCGGCGCTCCCGTTTCGGCGCTCGCGTTTTGGCGCTCGTGTTTCGGCGCTCGCGTTTCGGCGCTCCCGTTTCGGCGCCAGCATGTTTTTGGCTATAACTTTTTTCTTTGTAAACCAAATCCAACATTGTTGGTGTCGTTCGAAAGCTTAATCTATTTAGAAGCTTTTTCTAAGCTATTGCTTTGCGATTAGACAATTATCAAAACAGTTATGCATGAAAATTGCGAAAAGTCGAAATTTTTGAAGTTTTTTCTTAATAAAATTTTTTACAGGCTTGAAAAACTTTCCGTTTTTGATAAGGCTAATAGAGCATGTTAAGAGCTTTCGAATGATACCAAGATTATTGGATTTGGATGCCAAAGAAAAAAGCTTAAGTGGAAAAACTAGCTGGCGCCGAAACGGGAGCGCCGAAACGCGAGCGCCGAAACGCGTGGGTCCCTAAAAAAGCGATTAAATTATATTTTAATTATTCAAATTTTAAATTATATTTTAATTATTCAAATTTTAATTTGCCATTTTGGGCGGTCTTTGGAAATTGGCCGATGTTTTGTGGTCAAAATGAGGAGGAGGGAGAACATTGGGCCTCGGCTCAGCTGCTGTTTCATCGTCAATGACTTCATAACTAAATAAGAAATTAATAATATTTAAAAATGCAAATTTTATTTTCATTTTTACAATTCTTCCGAAATTGTCGGCAATAATTGCTGAGTTCGTGTAGCTTGAAGCATTTCCTTCTGCTGTGCGTCTTTACTTTCAACGGCATCTGCTCCCCCCGCCCCTCATTGCTTCTCCCCCTCTCTTAACGGCAGCTGTTCAGCCCTCCTCGTTGCTTTCCCCCACCCCCTCGTTGCTTTTTCCCCTTCTCTCAGTGGGGGTCCCGCCCTCCATTTAGTGAATTAACTGGCCCGGGTCAATGGAAACTCGTACAATAGGCAACTCATATAAAAAGGGTCGGGGTCACTTCGGCGCGGGCTTTTTCGGCGCGGTCACCTCGGCGAGCCACTTCGGCGCCCTATATTTTTTTTTGCAGTGTTGTGTACCATCGAATACAAGGTCAGTTTGGAATTTTTAAGTCAAATCCAACATAAATATTCGAAATTTGAGTCCGGAGTTTGGAATTAGGCAAGCAATTGTCAGATTGTGATCAGTACCCTCGAAAACCCCCGATTGATGATTTTGAACAAAAATATAAAAGGTAATTAGGGGCCACAATTATGCACCATTGCATTAACTGGTATAGGTTATATGTACAATGAAAGGCCAAATAAAATTTTTTGAAATTTTTTGGATTTTTAAAGACTTGCGCCGAAAAAGCCATTTTATATAGGGCTCCGAAGTGGCCGTGCCGAAAAAGCCCGCGCCGAATAAGCTAGCTGAAAAATCCGCAAACCGAAAGACCCGCGCCAAAATGGCCGCGCCGAAGTAGGCGGTTCCCTATAAAAAGCAACTCGTATTTACAAAACAAAGACTAAGCTTAAACCTAGGCCTTGCCTAAAGCTTAGGCCTAACATAAGCAATTGTACGAGTTGCTTTTGTACGAGTTGTCATGACTAGGGCATGTAATTATACGGAAATCCATATTTTTTTTTCCTGGACTCTGGGAAGCCTGAAACGCACGAAAAACATGTTTTTAGCTTGGTTTGAAGCTTCTAGGACGGATTTCTATATCCATATTTTCCATATTTTTCCATATTTGGCGATTTATGTCCATATTTCCATATTTTTCCAAATTTTGGCATTTAAGTCCATATTTTATGTCCATATTTTGGCATTTTTCCAAAAAACCTCTATTAGAACGGCCCCATTAACTAAATTGGGATTTTGACCTTAAATCGGAAAATTTTTCCGAAAAAGGCCTTTTTTATTAAAATTTTGTCGAAAATATTGATTAATGTATTGTGTTTTTTTCTTCAAAAATAATTTTAATAATGCTTTGTCTTCTAATTACCGTACTTTCTCTATTTGAAGGCCCGGGCCTACTATTGTTCAACCCCTCCCAGAGGGGCCTTTAATTGGAGAGGGGCCTTCTACCAGAGAGGGGCCTATTATTGTTCAACCCCTCCCGGAGGGGCCTTTAATAGGGGCCTTCTACCAGAGAGGGGCCTATTATTGTTCAACCCCTCCCAGAGGGGCCTTTAATTGGAGAGGGGCCTTCTACCAGAGAGGGGCCTATTATTGTTCAACCCCTCCCAGAGGGGCCTTTAATTGGAGAGGGGCCTTCTACCAGAGAGGGGCCTATTATTGTTCAACCCCTCAAATCTCTGAAATTTTTTTTTTGCGTCAAAAAAGGGTGAAAACCATTTTTCTTACCAGTTATATAGTGCAGAGCATGAATATGAGTATTATTTTACCCTTTACAAATTTTTGAATTTTTTAAAAATTTTGAAAATTTTTCATTTTGGCCCTCGGGAATTTGGAGTCGTATTTGAAAATTCATAACTCATTTCAAAGTGGGTCAATTTAAGTACAATAAAGCTTTAAAATACAGGAAAATAAGGAGGATTTTATGAATTTTATTTGAAATTTCTATCATCAAAATGAAAAAAATTTTTCCAGAAATTCTGGAAAAATTCGAATTTTCAGACAAAAAACGAGAACTCGGTTCTTAAAGGATGTTTTCAAAAATTAATATACGCAAAAAACCCGCAATTATTTGCTCTATAGAATGTATTTATTTCATATTTCTACTATTTTTTTTTGAAAAGACAAGAAAAATAAAATTGATTTGGGAATTTGGGACCATAGGGGGGACCAAGGGCGTAGCCAGACCCTTGGCTTCGGGGGGGGGGGGGGGGACTGAAGTCAAAAATTCGATTTTTAGGGGTGTATTTTTGCTTTTTTGAAATCCCGAATTAGGGGGGTGTATTTTGCAAAATTTGTCGCCAAAAAATTATTATTTTTTGCCATTTTGGCCTCCCGGCGGTGCCGATAGGCGCCGCCGGGAAAATTTTTGAGTATTTTAATGCACTTTTGTTAAGAAAATTGTTTAAAATTTCAAAAAATTTACTGAAAATGTTTTACTTTTTTGGGTTTCGGGGAGGGATTTAGCCCCCTCAGCCCCTCCCCCTGCCTACGCCCTTGGGGGGGGGGGGGGGGGGGGGGGGGGACCACATGGTTTTTGAGTGGGAAAAATTTTCTCACCCTAATTTAGCTGAAAATTACTTTGCAAGGGCATTTTAGGGTGCTAATAACGAATCTGTAATCAGATTTCGCTTTCGGCATCTTCAAAGCCCCAGAATCCCTGCGGATATACTCGATCCCTCCTGGAGGGGGGCCTTTAATTGGAGAGGGGCCTTCTACATGAGAGGGGCCTATTATTGTTCAACCCCTCCCAGAGGGGCCTTTAATTGGAGAGGGGCCTTCTACCAGAGAGGGGCCTATTATTGTTCAACCCCTCCCAGAGGGGCCTTTAATTGGAGAGGGGCCTTCTACCAGAGAGGGGCCTATTATTGTTCAACCCCTCCCAGAGGGGCCTTTAATTGGAGAGGGGCCTTCTACATGAGAGGGGCCTACTATTGTTCAACCCCTCCCGGAGGGGCCTTTAATTGGAGAGGGGCCTTCTACATGAGAGGGGCCTACTATTGTTCAACCCCTCCCGGAGGGGCCTTTAATTGGAGAGGGGCCTTCTACCAGAGAGGGGCCTATTATTGTTCAACCCCTCCCAGAGGGGCCTTTAATTGGAGAGGGGCCTTCTACATGAGAGGGGCCTACTATTGTTCAACCCCTCCCGGAGGGGCCTTTAATTGGAGAGGGGCCTTCTACATGAGAGGGGCCTACTATTGTTCAACCCCTCCCGGAGGGGCCTTTAATTGGAGAGGGGCCTTCTACATGAGAGGGGCCTACTATTGTTCAACCCCTCCCGGAGGGGCCTTTAATTGGAGAGGGGCCTTCTACCAGAGAGGGGCCTATTATTGTTCAACCCCTCCCGGAGGGGCCTTTAATTGGAGAGGGGCCTTCTACCAGAGAGGGGCCTATTATTGTTCAACCCCTCCCGGAGGGGCCTTTAATTGGAGAGGGGCCTTCTACATGAGAGGGGCCTATTATTGTTCAACCCCTCCCGGAGGGGCCTTTAATTGGAGAGGGGCCTTCTACCAGAGAGGGGCCTTCAAATAGAGAAAGTACGGTATCTCATTGAGACACTATCTTCAAATTGGTGTCGAAACAGCTAAAGGATGGGCGAGGAGGAATACGATGAGCGAGTGGAATATTCATTGAACTTGAAGATTAGTGAAGGGAAAAATGCCCATTTGATGACCAAGGCAGACGAGGAGAGCATTCGACAGAACAACCATTACCTCCACCAAATCAAAACAGAAATGCTATTTTTCAGCTCCTTTCTTCATAGCATATTAGTAGAAAAAATATGTAAAAGCATACATAGCCCTAGTTATTATTATTTTAAAATGTTTTTTCAATGGAATTTCAAAAAAAAATTGAATTATTTTGGGACGCAGTTGACCCCTACCGTGATTTACACCCCCTCTATAAATTAAATTTAGCGCTTAAATTTTCTTATTAGGTAGGAAATCTTCCACTTTTGATTTAACCTTCTCGACTGCCAATGAATGTGACCAGAGCTCGGGTGCAACAAGTTAACCGATGACAGATTGGATCAATTCAACTGACCCACAAATGTCTCAAATTCCGTGTCCCGTTCATTTTTCGATTTTTCGTTCGGAATTTTTAAAATTTCTGTAAATTGCTCCTTCTCCATTTGTGTTTTGAAAGGGTTTTTCCCTTTTTGGAGAGTGCTAAGTCTGGAACACCAACAGGAACACGAATCATTTATTCTCTCAAACGGCACTTTTCTAAGGTTTCGGAACGCGTTTGTTTGACCCATGGAAAATGACATATCCTTTGGCCTGTGAAAAGGAGCCAATCCCGACTTATTAATTTAATTGGCCGCAACGACCAGAGGCCCAATTAAATGCCGCCCAAGAAAAGGATTAGCCATAAAAAACTTACAAAAAATGTTTTGTCAATTTCTTTTATACAAAATACCGTAAGAAAGTTAATTAAGCACAAAAAAGTAATTAAAATTTTGTTTTCAAATTTGTGTGCCAAATTGTTTCACGCGATAAGTACTCATTCGTGACTGCGGGCGCTGAAGAAAAGAAAAGTAAATCAAAAAATAATTGAATAATTAACTTTCATAAATGTCCAATGTCATAATTAAAAAGCAGGTGGCGGCACTTTGTCTCCGGCAAAGCCAAAATCCCCAGCCAAAACGAAGCCAACGAGCCCAGGGAAGGCTAAACAAGCGAAAGGAGCCAAAAAGGGTATATGTAGAAAAAGAAATTAATTTCGCTTTTTTATTTCGAACTTTTAAATGGAATTATTTTTCGATATAGCGATACATATACTAATAAATATGCTTGAAGTAAAATTTTTCTAATAATGAATATGTCTGATACAATATTCCATGAGATTTTTCGATGGCTATCGATCGAATAATTCATTTAACAATTATCATTGAAATTGTTTAAATAACTTTTACGAAAAAATTATTTGTTCTTTTATCCATGATTGAATTGGGTTAAATTTATGTTATGTATAATATTTATAAGGGTTTTTTAAAATAAAGAAATTCTGATTTCAAAGAAAGACTTTTATTTTCCAAACTTTAAAATTATTTAAATATGGCAAATGACAAAACCAAAATTAGGGATAACAATGACAGGTGCTAATGAGCAAGCTCGAATGTATATGTGCAATAAGTGGTAAAAATCCAAAGATTAAAAAGGTCTAAAAATCATTCAAAAACGATCATTTTTCTCCAAAGTCCCACTTAATCCTAATACAAAAGATAAATCGGAAGAGCATTTGTGTTCTCTTTCAGATAGGCTTATTTTTGGAAAATTCCCAACCCCCCAAATTTTTTTTCGCGAAAACTATCAAAAGTTAGCTTAGCATGAATTTGTCAAGTTTTCTGTGCCCTCAAATTGCAGATTAAAATAGCGGTAAATAAACATAACTAGGGATGCAATTTTTAGGCAAAGCCAATTTTTTCCTGAGCTCCCCGTGGCCTGAAACGCACGAAAAACATGTTTTTAAAATTTGTTAATAAAAATGCAATAAAAACAAAAAATACACCCCTAAAAGCGACCTAAAAAATTTTTTAAAAAGTTCACCCCTAAGAATCGACTCGAAAATTTTCAAAAATACACACCTAAGAAAAGGAAAACTTTTCCAAAAACTCATCTCCAAAATTTATTTATTTATTTTCTTGACAAAAATTTGTGATTTAAAATTATTTATCTCAATACTGTTTTGGCCTAATTTTTTTTTTACTTTTTAAATAAATTTTGTCATTTTACACCCCTAAAGTTGAGGATTTTTAGAGCCTATTTTCCATTTTTAGTGCCTATTTTTGGGCTTTTTTAGAGCCTAAAGCCTACCTATTTTGGCAGTTTTTAGAGCCTAAAAATTGCATCCCTAAACATAACACACCAAAAAAGAATTTGGAACTTTCTTGTAAAATCTAATTAATACCAAAATATTTGGCTAATGATGGTACCAATCAAAAGATCAAAAAGTAATAAGCAGTGATCGTTAATATTGACTAAGATACCTCCCTTACCTTCGGAAGAGCATTTGTGTTCTCAGTCAGATAGGCTTATTTTTCGGAAAAATTCTCCCCCCCTCAATTTTCGCGAAAATTATCAAAAGTTAGCTTATCATGAATTTTTCAGGTTTTCTGTAAAGATTTGTTGTAAACAAACTGAGAAACTTCTCTCATTTTGGCGTACTATCTGTTAACAAAGAAAAAAGAAAAGAAAGCAAAAAATTACGGGATTATTTCAAAAAATTTCGTTAGGTTTCAAAAAAGTTATGTTCAAAAATGTTCAAACGAATTTTTTAGTTCATCTGGCCCTAGCTTTTTGAAACTTAATGAAGTTTTTTGAAATTTTGCTGATTAATAGAGAAACATTTAGGGCTTGGATTTATTTTGGAAAAAAAAGTTATAGCCAAAAATTTGGGCTCATACGAAAATGGCCTGGTCCGAAAAATTACGATTTTCGAAAAATTGTTTAAATTGGACAAATTTGGTCACTGTCCCTTTTTATTTGATTTATTAGTAGAGCTCGCAAAAAAGGCACCCAAAATCGCGAAAAAGGCACGAAAATTCTGAAAAAAACACCAAAAAAGGCATTTAAAATTTTTTTATTAAGGATTTAGGGGCAAACCACGTAAAACTTAACCAAAAATTTAATTTTGATCATTTAAGTGATTATTATAATGTTTTTCGGAATAACGAAAATTTTTAAGCCTAAATCAATTAAAATATTTAAATATTTTTGGCAATTTATACCTCCTCTTCCCCATAAATTTTGTCCCATTTCCCCCGCAATAGTTGGCACATATTTCATCGCTTCGCCTCTCCCAAGTATCAACCAATATCCCATCCCATCCATCCCACATCCCATCTCGTCCAATCCCAATCTGTCCTCCCTCCGCCTTCTCCGTCTTGTCCCCTTGTCTCCGGGTCACTTCTACCGCCGCCGCCGCCGCATCCTCCGGCGCAAAATGATTGAGGACTGAGAAGAGACGCCTTGCCATCAAATGCCCCCCCCCCCGGGGCTGTGTGCCCCGCTTGGAGAAAGTTCTTTAGTCTTTAAATGGCCCCTCGGGGGACGGGCGAGAGGGGACAATGAACTCCGTTTGAATAGCCAACAGCGGCAGAGCAATTGGGATATAAAATTTGCAAAATATTTCTGTGAATATGTATATAATTTTAGTGTTTACTCTTTATTCTTTAAAACAAAATAATTTAATTTATGCGAAAAGCAATTATTTAATGGTTTTAAATTTAAATGAATTCCTGTTTTTGGTAAAACCGCGATTGACTAGGGCCAAGAAAACTGAGGATAGGGTACGAGTTTCCCGACTGAGGATGTAATTTTTTGGGAAAACTGCGATTGACTAGGCCAAAAAAATCCGGGATCGGGTCCGGCACTTACACATTTAATCGGGATCCGAATTTTTTTATTTTTGAAGAAATCCGAATTGGAAAATAATCATTTCTGGATCAGAATTTTTTAAATTTTTAAGAAATCCGAATTGGAATCTCATTTCTATCTCAACTTGCCAGGCTCTCGGCCCCATTGCCAAACTTTTGTAAAACCAACAAATTTCTGTCCTGAATTAATTGTTAGCATTCGCAAAAATGTTACACAATTCTCCTTCTTCTTGTCATTTATCTTTTTTTTACAACAATACTTTCATTCTCTCTCTTTTCAATTGATTCGCTCTCCCAATTTTCACAGAACAAAACAAATGGAGAAGTGACGGCGGTGGCGCCATTTGAATTGTCATTTAAAATGCAATTAATGGCTTAGAAAAAGAAAATTATTCGTTTTGCCAATTCGTTAATTAAAATATTTAAATATTTTTGGCAACTCATTCCTCCTCCCCCCACAATTTTTCCCCCGTTCCCCCGCAACAGTTGGCACATATTTCGCTTCGCCTCTCCACTATTATCAACCAATATCCCATCCCATCTCATCTCGTCCAATCCCAATCTGTCTCCCCTTTCCCTCTCCTACGCCTTTGTCCCCTTGTCCCGAGTCCCTTCCGCCCCACCCCCGCCCCCCGCCGGCGGAGCAGTAAAATGAGTGTTCGTTCGGCAGAAGCAGCAGCAAGCCAAACACTTTGCCCTTTCCTCCCAAATGCCCCCGGGCCATTATTTTTGTGAGGGGCCCAGGGGGAGGGGGAGCGGGAGGCAAAGGGGTCACTCACTTCTCTCTCTCTCTCAGTTGTCCTGGGGCAGGGAGGAGTAAACGGCACCATCGCCGGGGGATGTGGCCATCATCAAGTGTCTGTCACCATTATTCTCGATTCACGTTCCGCCTATTCGAGAATTATAATCTCGAACCAACTAATTGGTCTCTCTATCGCCTCCCCCCCCCATCACCGCATACGCAAATTTCCGTTTCCCGCATTAACCCACTTCAGTTTTCTGTCCGAAGAAAGTGGCAATGAGAGAATCAGCCGGGATTTGACTTGGGTTCTAAAGCTTAATGATTTTAACTGCTTGAGACTTGGAATTCAAAAACACAACAATTTATAGCCACAATCTATAATCAGTAGAGACCGATTAAAAAGGCACCAAAACCGCAAAAAAAGGCATTTTTAAATCTAAAATCAATTAAAATATTTAAATGTTTTTGGCAACTCATTCCTCCCCTTTGCCCACAAATTTTGTCCCCCTTTCCCCCGCAACAGTTGGCACACATTCATCGCCTCTCCTTTGTATAAACCAATATCCCATCCCACATCCCACTCATCCAATCCCAATCTGTTCTCCTTTAATTTTGGCGATTTTTGAAAAATTTTCGGGTCATTTCTTAGGGGTGTATTTTCCTATTTTTGCATTGCATTTTAATGGATTTTTTTGAAAAAAAAGCCAAAAAAGGCAAACTAGTGCGCAGAAAAAAGGGCATTTAGCTCAAAATTCGGTCTCTAATAATCAGTCAGTTAAATCACACATTGAGTTAATAATTATATAATATTTTGCTTAAATTCCCCCCCCCCCCCCTCCTTAATAAAGACAAAAAAGTTATCTTTTTTCTAGGGTTACACGGGTCCGGGTACCCGACCGGGTCCTAGACCCGGATACCCGGTTTTTTCACTACCCGGACCCGGACCCGGACTCGGTTTTTTGAAAATCCAATACCCGGTACCCGACCCGGTAGGTCCGGGTCCAAAAGTACACTGGTAAGAATGGGGGCCTGGATCAAATTGTTGACCAAAGTTGGAGGAAAGGAAAAATTTTTTTTAATTAAATTAAGATTTATTTAAAAAACGAATCAATTATTACTCCTGTGGCTTAGTGGTCAATCTTTTGGATTCGTTCCTTGTTTCTCAGGTTCAATTCTTTCTCATATCGATTTCTTTTAAATATTTTTTTAAATTTTTGTTGAAAACTGCTATTTTATCATTTCAAAATCAAAAAATTTTAAATAAAATTACTTTCTTCTTTAATAAATAAATTTTTAAAAAATTTTGATACAATTTTTATTCAATATCAAAATAATAAATTTTGAAGGAAAAATAGTATTTTTGCATAAATTTTCGATTTTCCTTATTGGTTGGTGCCCCTCCAAAACCTACCTCACCCAAATTTTCGTAAAACTTTCGCTAAATTTTTCCGATAGTCAACAAAATTACTAATTTTTTGTTGAAAACCTGCTAAAAATATGGCCAAAATTCCCAATTTTTTCCCGGCGGCGCCTGTCGGCACCGCCAGACCAGAAATTCTTATTTTTCATAAAATTTGGCTCAAAATTTAGTTATTTTTTGGACAAAATCTATTACAAATCACATTAAGAATTACAAAAAAAAATTCATGGCCGCCCATAAGTATAAGCTTTTATTTTTAAGAAAAAATTACCTAATTTGAAAAAAAAAAAATTTTTTTGGGTTTTTTCAGGACCCGGTTGGACCCGATACCCGGACCCGGTTTAAAATCTTGGACCCGGACCCGGACCCGGCTTTTCAGGACCCGGCAATACCCGGACCCGATTTTTGCCCAAATACCCGGACCCGTGTAACCCTACTTTTTTCTTCCCTCCTCCTTTATGGCTTAGAAAAAGAAAATTATTCGTTTTTGCCAATTCTTCAATTAAAATATTTAAATATTATTGGCAATTCATTCATCCTCCCCAAAAGCAACCAAATTAGACATTTTTGGTATCATTGGATAGGGCTAAGAATTCTCTATTAGCTCAACTAAGTTTGAAAAAAATTGTCAAGGTTGAGAAAAGTTATGGCTAAAAGTACACATGTGGCCAGGTTTTCAAATTTTTTGCCATAACTTTTTTGAAACCTAAGGAAATTTTTTGAAATTTTGGATTAGCGAAAGATTATAAAAAAAATTCTAACTAAAATTTTTAATGAAAATAAAATTATTTTGATTATCAAAAATTCTGTTCAAAACTTTCTTAGAACGAAAAAATAAAATGATCTTGCACTAATTAGCTAGCTCTATGGGTCCTCTATTAGCCTGCAAAATTTCGAAAAAATTCGTTAGGCTTCAAAAAAGTTATAGACAAAAATATTCGAAAACCTGGCCACATGTGTACTTTTGGCCATAACATTGCTCAACCTTGACCAAATTTTTTGAAATTTAGGTGCGCTAAATTTGATGGTTTTTTTATAACGCTCTTTTTGATGGCTTTTTTTTATAACGGCTCAGCACTTTTTGACCCTTTCCGCCGCAACAGTTGGCACATATTTCATCGCTTCGCGTCTCCACCATTATCAACAAATATCCCTTCCAATCCCATCTCGTCCAATCCCAATCTGCTTCTCTTTCCCCTTCCTACGCCTTTGTCCCCTTGTCTCCGGGTCCCTCCCCCATCCGCCCCCCGTGTTGCGATGAGGACCGCTGATGTCGCCATTCATTCGATTCGTCCAACACAAGAAGAGAGGCTGAATAATTCCTAAAATCTTGCTTAGGCGCGCCCTTAATTATTTTTCCCCACCCATTACTAGCCTTTTTACATCGATTCAAATCGTTTAAATTCACTGTTTCTAAATAAAAAAGCATCCAACTCTAGGAAAACTTCGTATGAAATTTCAAATTCCAATTCCATCTTCACTCGGGCGGGCGATGTTCGAAGTTGTGGACGAAAGCGGGCAAACTCAGTATGGCCAAGTGTTCATTCGGTACACATATATTGCACGTTAAAGCTGCCCGGTGCAACCGCCCAACGACAAGTATTGACAGGTAGACGGCAAAACGAAAAAAAGAAAGAAAACTTGTCAATAAATTGTCCAAACATTAATATACATTTAATTTTGCAATCATTTCTAAGCCCAGTGCGAGCCCTATTGCTTCTCTGTCGGAGTTGGTAGGATCAGTTTCGAAACCGCGCGGGAAGTGAGCCGCGAATTGAAACTGGAAGACTGCACTCCCTCGTGTTACCAAGTGAGTCCACTCACAATTAGCTTTTAAATATTGAAAACACGTAATTTTCAGATCCAATTCCGTGGCTTCAAAGGCGTTTTGTCGGTGGACAAAAGTTTGGATGCTTTGCGCGAGTGGGGGCGTCTAGACGGAATAAAGGACAACACGGACCCAAACAAAAGTGACTGTTGGTTGGACCTTAAGGTATTACACTTTTATTTATTCTCATTTAGTTTATTTCTGTCTTTTTCAGATTACATTCCGTCCATCTCAATACAAGTTCAAAACACAACGGGAAGGTCAAAAACTCGAAATTGTAAGTATTCTTCCTCGGTTCCTCTCTGTCTCGATCGCTCCGTCAACAATATTTTAGACCAAGTGAAAAAGGCACAGGGAGCATTCAGCTTTACCGGTTGTTCACAGGTCTCCGCTCTCCTAAGTGAGGCGTCCCACCAACGCATTGCAATCGAATCCATCTTCTGTTGGACCTCCATTTGCATGCGCTCACTCGTGCTTTGATGGATGGGACCAAAGCACGCAACAAACTTGGTGAATTCCCAAAAGTGGTCAGGTCGATCCAATGATTGAAAAAGATATTTTATAATTTTGTAATTTTTTCAGATTCTCTACTACGAAATAAGAGATTTGAATTTGACCAAAGAACCGTTCTTCCGGTCCATGGTCAGCGCTTCAGTCCGCGCATCACTGAGTAAAACTCGGTTGTATCTATACAAAAAACATCCATTCAACCCTAGGGAAACTTCGCATGAAACTTCAAATTCCAATTCCATCTTCACTTGGTCGGGCACTGTTTGGAGTTGTGGACGAAAGCGGGCAAATTCAATATGGCCAAGTGTTCACTCGGTACACAAAGAATTGCGCGTTGAAGCTGCCCGGAGCAACCGCCGAACGACAAGTGTTGACAGGTACATGGGAAGAAGAAAAAATTAAAACAACAGCTCAAAAAACGGCCTATCATCTAACTGTACACTTAAATTTGCCATTGTTTCTAGGCCCAGTGATGATTCCCAAAAACCCCTCCATTGTTGCTGGTGACATTCGAATGTTTACCGCAGTGGACATCCCGGCTTTGATTAGTGTGCACAGTTGAAAATTGTTTTGTCATCCATTTGTTCTGTTCTTTTCAGCATTAGCTTTGTGAAGTGGTCGTCTTTCCGCGTTACGGACCGCGCCCACACACCGACGAAATTGCAGATGAATTTGCGGTACACCCCAAAACTCCGCCTAGACATAGAGGAACAGAAACATGAACAGAAAGAGGAAGAGTGAGAGGAAGGGTAAGAGGAAGAGCAACACAAAGAGTAAGATAAAGAGGAACGGGAAGAGGGAAGAGTGGAATGAATGAGAGAAGAAAAATGGAACAGGAAAGGAAGGGGAACATAAGAGAAAGAGGAAGAGAATGAGGAACAGAAACAGGAACAAATGGAAGAGGAATAGGAGAAGAAGAGGAAGACAAGGGGAAGAGAAATTGGATGAGTAAAAGGAGTGGAAGAGGAAGAGAAAAAGAAAAATTAATTGAATTCCCAGCCATTAAAAAACCCATTTCCTTCTTATAAAAGTTTTTGGCGGTACATGAAATGGGACATGCCACCGCATGTTTCATCCGACGAACGACAAGTGTTGACAGGTACATGGGAAGAAGCAAAAATTAAAACAACCACTCAAAAAACGGCCTATCAACTAATTGTACACTTAAATTTGCGACTGTTTCTAGGCCCAGTGATGATCACCAAAAACCCCTCCATTGTTGCTGGTGACATCCGAATGTTCACCGCAGTGGACATCCCGGCTTTGGTTAGTGTGCACAGTCGAAAATTGTTTTGTCATCCATTTGTTCTGTTTTTTTTAGCATTAGCTTTGTGAAGTGGTCGTCTTTCCGCGTTACGGACCGCGCCCACACACCGACCAAATTGCAGATAAATTTGCGGTACACCCCAAAACTCCGCCTAGAATGGTAAGGTATTGAAAAACATATTATGAAAACAAAAAGATTTTTTAAATTGAGTCCGATTGGACTCTTTTTGGGACAAAAAATTGAACAAAAACGCATTTAAGAACGGAGGATGGGGATACAATATGTGATTAAAGGATATATAACCATTTGTTCTGTTCTTTTCAGCATTAGCTTTGTGAAGTGGTCGTCTTTCCGCTTTACGGACCGCGCCCACACACCGAAGAAATTGCAGATGAATTTGCGGTTCAACCAAAACTCCGCCTAGACATAACTCCGCCGGTAAATTTTAAGTTATTTTTCTTGAAAAGTTTGTTTAAGGATTTCGGCAATTTCCGAGTTTTGTCCTGCCTGCTCCGGTGAATTTTACATGGCTTGCTGATTTTTAAGGTTCTGGTTTGAATGGCGCTGAATACACCGTTATTTGAAATGAACAATTACATTTGGATCGGAATGAGGATGCCTTTGACTATTCGTCAAAGTGACATTTGATAATTAATAATTTTTAAATTCCATTTTTCAGAGGAGTTGAGGCTGAAGCGGTGAATGAAGAAGATTTGGTTCGTCTTTTTTCCCCTTTTTAAATTTTTCCAATAATTCAGCGTCAAAAAATGGCTAAATTTTTCGTCGACTATATTAAGCAGGACTCTATCGGACGCATTGCGAATGCCTTTCTCATCAACTCGGATTTGTTTGGCATCAAAAGTGAAGTCTGCTACCGGGTATAAAAACTAATAAAGATAATTTATACCAGAAACCGTTTAGATTGCCTGGAAGCACATGGAGGCCGTCTATTTCCCAAAGACTGGTGTCCCTCCGAAGCCGCTAACCAACAAATGGGAGAGTGTTAACGCAGAAAACGAAGACGCACCCGGCAAGCCTACAGTAATTCCTCCTGAGCGGGCTGAACGTTCTCCTGACTTTATGAAGAAAAACAATGTACCCATGCATGTTTCTGTTTATTGACCATTAATCTAGTAAATTTTTGCTACAATAATCTACGGTTGAATTCAAGTACACCAAAAAGGTTGGCTTGCGCTTGTTACAAAATTTCATATGGTCTTCTTAAATCACAATTTTCAATTTAATTACCTTATTAATCCTTGCCATTAGATTCAACGGTTCGTCGATTGCTCTCATTTCCTTGGTTGGCTTGGGATGTGTTGAGTGTTATGCGACGGACCAACTCAGTCCGCTCCAATTTTAATGCCGATAAGCGCTTTTCTTCCGACCCGTTTTGTGACCGGATCAATGTTTATGTTGAAGAATATATTCATCATCAAAATAAACATTTAGTTCGAAATTTGGACCCTAACTGTTAATTCTATACTAAGTTTATCTAAATTCCGGAATTTGGACGAATTTATCCGCCATCCCGAAAAAGCGCCACATGAAGAAATAAAATGTTACCAAACTATTCAGCTTTATTGCAACAAATACATGATTATTTTGGTTCTTCAAAAAAGAAATAAGAGTTATTTTTTAGATCTTGACAAATTAATATTTTTTGTTAAAAATGGACTGCACTGAAAGGTCTTTTGGAAGAAACCAGCCCATTGAAAGATTTGCTCATTTGCATTCTGGTCATTCAATACGGACTGAAGGAGAAACAACATGGCGAATAGCTAGTGCTGAAGCCCGGACATTTGGCCCTCGAGGGGTCGGGGAGCAACCCTACGGGTGCATTGACACGCCTGGGCAGGAACATTGCAATGCCATAAAAAAATTGTTCCGCACACAATACACATGCCATTACGGTCAAAAGTCGAAAGCTTGTCACTTTCCCATAAGCACCAAGGTATTACAATGTTAGCAGCAGCTGATTGACCAATTACCGAAAAAATCAGCACAAAAAATGTAACTGGAAAACGACAGCAGAGCGTAGCCACTGCTATTACTTAAATTGCGAAAAAGATATTTTCTATAAACTGACATTTTTCAAATGCCTTTTTAAAAAAATAAAAAATTCTAGCAAAACAAGCGGTATTTTAATTTAAGAGTATTGAAGAGGATTTTTATATTTTTTGCACATGTTTTAATCTTATTTGACCTATATTATTTCCATTGTATTAATGTTAAAAACACCCATCCTCGCATGTGTAAAAATACAAACCTTATGTGTCATCGTCTTGGTAAATGCAGGGTCAGCAATGGCAAATGATTCATATGGAATGGTGGCTAGCGACAGGGAGCGGTGGCCGGAAAGTTGACGCTTTGGAGTACAGTGCCGACTTGACAAGTAATTTGTTCATTTTTGTTAAATAAATTTATTTAGGGTCTGAATTTAAAAATAATTTTCTTTTAAAAGTTAGGAAAGCATGTTTCCGGATGTTTTCATGATGGCCGATCACGAATATGACATTCATTTTCACCGATAACTTAAGAAAAAACTAAAAAGTATGTAAACTGAATATAAAAACTTTCATGAACTGAAATTGACCAAAAAATTCGCCGATTTAATATGATTTTCAGGTTTAAAACCAAAAACGCGTTGGAATAAAAACAGGTTTGAAAAATAAAATGATGAATATATCATTTGAATCAGTGATGCCAACCCGAAACCCGAAACCCTTCAATTGAAATTAAATTAATAAAAAATATTTAAACTTACAAATTATTATTTTTTATTTTTTTAAACAGCCTAAAACCGCAAATTTAACCAAAACTTTGATCTTTTTTTTGACACATTCTGTAAACAAATCGTATTATAAACTACAAAATTTTTCCCGGCGGCGCCTATCGGCACCGCCGGCCCCCCGGTTCCCCAAAAGTTTTTTTGGAAAAACGCCGTAAAAAACGTTTTTAAAGGCAAAAATTTGTCAACTTAAAGCTCAAAAATTTGGCAATTTTTTGGTGAAAATCTGTTACCAAATTTAACTCAAATTTTCAAATTTTTTCCTGGCGGCGCCTATCGGCACCGCCAGTCTTCTTGTTTTAGAAATTTACATTGAAAAAGCGTGACGCAGAAATTTTTAATGATTTTTCATTCGATAAAAAAATTCTTATCGATTTTGAACATATTATAAAAATTTTTCAATTGACCCAAAACCCGACATTTTTCTCGACCCGAAACCCGATACCCGAAACCCGACGTTTTTCTCAACCCGAAACCCGAAACCCAAACTCGAAATTTTTCTCAACCCGCGGCATCACTGATTTGAATGTGTTTTATTAGTTAAAACTGGAAATTTAAATATATATTTCCATATAAAATGACTGGGAAACAAATGCAGCTTTGATCCCGGCCGAATACTTTATACAATATCCCGGTGTAATTTCAGCCTCGTCAGTATATTTTATTAAAATTTACAATAAAAAGGTTTTGCTCCCGTCAATTTGGGACCGTACCATCATCTCGCCGCTGAGTGATTTCGAGATGTTAAAGAGCGCCCGTAAGCACTCCACCGAACTTTAAAAATTAAAAGAAAATAAATTATTTGATAAAGATCATAAACAAAAACAATCTTTTTTCAAATTCTGTGCTCAGATACGCAATCAGCGTGTTTGTTACCATTGAAAATTTTAAATTTGGTTTCTGCCTGGACACAAATTAATTAATTCTCCGGTATTATCTGGGATGTGATCTTTCCTAATTTATCAGAAAAGTTCCGATTTTAGGACAGGACCCAAATGAATTTTTTCGGCTTGATTTTCTATTAATTGAAAATTTTCAGATCACACCCCTGATATTACGGCGGCGGTTAGGTCCATCCGGTGACCAGGCAAAAGATGAATGTACAGCACGTAAATGAGTACAGTCAATTTCCAACAGAATCGCACCCACATGTATGTAACGCAATTTTTAAATTTATAAAAAACTATCAAAATATGGTCCGATCAAATGTGGATAAGTAAAAATAAAAATAGTTAAAAGATAATTTAATTATTATGTATTCGTCAATGTTTGCAATGTGTTTTTTAATATTTGTATATTTTTTTTCATACCAAAAGAATGATTCTCTATTTTCAAATGTTAATTAATAGTATAAATTTTAATTTCCATTCACTGAAAAGGCCGAAAAGAATGCTCTGGGATTCTTGGTAGCAATCTCAAAAACCCGTGAACAAATATATTTTTTTAAAAATTCTCAGATTGCACTTATGCTTTTTCCACTGACGTATTTTCCGGTCACAGTTTCCGCACGGCGCTGACCAAACTTTCTAATTAAAAATTGTTCATAAATTTTTTTCAAAAATACACTCCCTACGAATCGACCCGAAAATTTTAAAAAACACCTGAAAATGAAAAATTTTCTTCAGAATTCATTTCCAAAATTGAAATCATAAATTATTTTTTGATTATTATTTTATACATATTTACTTTTGGCTCTTAATGAATGCACAATATTTAATTGTGAGCTGAGAAAAAATTAATCTTTTTGTACAAGGCAACGCTCAGTAAAAAAAAATGATATCCAAATTGTAAAAATAAATTATATTTTTAAAAATGCAGTTGGTCTTTTTTAAAAAGATAAAATTAATTAATTAAAAAACACCTTTGATTTATAAGGTGTCCCAAAATTAGCCATATACATTTAATCTACTCATTTCATACAAAAGCTAGTGTTACTTTTTTAACGCTCAAACGCGATACCATATTTTTAATTGGGCATTCAACAAATTTATTCAATGAAATATTTAAAAATGAAATTTCATTTTCTGTTTCTCAATTGCATATTCAATTCATTTCATCCCTCTCCTCTCCCCCTATTAATAAGCTTTAACCCGTTTCGAGCTGTCGGTTTTTGACATTTGTCAGCTCCAATCGGAATTCTCTTCTCCGACTTTCTCTTTTTTGCTGTGTAATGAATAGGGTGTTGAATTATATGGATATAAAATCACGAAATATGGCCATAAAATATGGACAACAAATCGCAAAATATGGACCTAAAAAAGCAAAAATCTCAAAAAATTTATACAATAGTTTCAGTAAAATTTTGACAAAAAGTTTTTTTTAATTTTCCGGTCTTTCGGGTCAAAAATCCCAATTTAGCTGATAGGGGCCGTTCTAATAGAGGTTTTTTGAAAAAATGCCAAATTATGGACATAAAATATGTATAAAAATGCCAAAATATGGAAAAAATATAGAAATATGGAGATAAATCGCCAAATATAAAAAAATATGGAAAAAATGGATAGAAATCCACCCTAGAGGCTTCTAATCAAGCTAAGAACTTTTTTTTCGTGCGTTTCAGGCCTTTCACAGTCCGGGGAAAAATATGGATTTTCATATAATTCAACACCCTAGTAATGAATCGGTCTCGACCAGTGGAAAGTTTGAACACAAATTGCTTTCTCATTACTCGATCTTTAGCCGCATTCATTGCTCTTTCTTTCTTTTTTTGGATGATTTGCAACTTTACTAGTAAAAACATGAATTTTTCTTGGTGTGGTAAAAATTTTAATTTACGTCTGCTTTATAATAAAAAAAATGCTGAAACCCGAATAATGATCAATTTATAGGGTAAAATTGCAGTTAGATTGATTGTGATTTAAGCTCTGGATTTTAAGCCAATGAATATGAAAATGCATTGTTTTTTCTTCATTTATACCCATCCGATGCTATTCATGGCAATTGGTTACGGATTTTATTGTGAAGCAAGCCCAATTAATCCAATAGCGGCGAATTACGCGGGCGAAAATTAAGATTGGGAGGGGGATTACATGAATTAGGTGCTCAAAATATTTGGCCAATTGGGGAGGCAACAAAAAGTGCTAAATGGACTTTAGTCCCTTATCACATCCCGATCGTTCCCCCTTGTTCTGTTGGAGCTGGTGTTGGATCGTCGATGCAAGCGCCGAACATCCATCCGGTTCTTTTCTCAATTGTGCATAATACCTTTCGGTAGCGCCAAACCGGGAAAGGCTGTAAATTTTATAAATTTTTTTTAATTTTCGGGAGGGGGGAAGTGACGGGGGAAATTTGAACAAACTTCGGGAGGCAGTGGTGGGGAAGGCTTGCACAGATGGCAGTCGACACATTCGCAGTTATGACCAAAGTTCGGCGGCACTACGTCGCATTTGTAGGTAATGCTGAATATTTATAAATGATCAAAAATGCACACAAAAAATCGCAAAAAGCGAACACGAGAAAAAGTCGCCGGACAAAATTTTGAGTCAGGCCATAATTTTTAGGGCCTCAAAAATTTGGTTGAGAATTTGTTCAAATTTTTAAATTTTCTCATTTCCCTTCGCCGCGGTATACCCCAAAATTTTGCTGTCCGAACCGTCGCCACAAAAAAAATAATTTTAAAGAAAGGGTTTTTGAAAACCTAGGTGTTGCAGAAAATTATTAATTTTTTCAAATTAGGTCAAGTAACTAAAAATTATTGATATTTTTCTTGATTTTTTCGTAAATTGAAAAAATTTTGCGACAATTTGTCCCTGCCATATTTTCGGCGGCAAAGTCTTTGCCTGCGCCCGACGTAGTGCACCCCCTTACGTGTCCATAGGACGTATGATCTTGTTGTTTTTCTGCACTGTCTGGCCTTCTTTCAGCATCGTCACGTTGATGGTGAACGGCACACGGTTGATTTTGCTGTACGTGCCAATGTAGCGGAACAGCCTTTCCGGCGTGCAGAGGTCGACATCAGTGCCGCACAGAACTCTCAACGAGAAGTCCTCTGTCGAAAGGTGCACCTTGAAAAGAAGAGAAAAAGGGGGAGGAGGATTAGGGCGAACAAATACTGTAATTAAAGATAAAATAAAATTGCCAAAGGGTAAATTGAAAGTATTGGAAAGAAAAAATGAATTAGGGTTGGGTAAAAATGTCCAATCACACACTATCAGTCTTGCATGAAAAATGCTTTGATGAATTTTTTTTTAAAAATTTTCCAAAAAAATCACTGAAATTTTTTTTCAATTTTATCAGATAATTTTCAAAAGTTTGGGCTTACCTTTTTGCATGAATCAAAAAGTTCGTCTGCATAACGCTTGGTTACCTTAAATAAATTAAAAATGTAATATAAAAAAATACTTTTGTCCCAAAAAAGGATTGCTTACATAATAATTGACTTCTGACACATATTCCACATCATCGGCACGTCGTGTCTCAACAATTTCCACAAATTGTGCCTGGTACGGCGAACAGGCGAATTGGCACCTGTTTTTTTCAAATTAAATTTGGAGAACATCACATTATTAATAAAAAACAATTTAAAATTGGACGGAGTAAATTTGCAAAATTAAAAATGTATTTAAACCCACCAAAAGTTGACGTAATTTGCGTAACAGCTCGGGCAATGCCAGAGAATATTACGTGCGGTGACCAATTTTTGCTTCAAAACATCGAACTGTTCGTCGTCGCAGCATAAGTCGGTGTTGCCCTCTAAATTTTTTAAATAATGGACGACAGCGCAATTCATTGCGCAAACAACTAACCCTTAAACAATTGCGGGCACAACTCGCTGTATTCAATTTCCATGCTTGAGTTTACGGGGACCGGTTGTTTTTCGTAACTGAAAAAAGAAAATTTCAAAAATATATTTCCATATTTCTGAACAAATTTTTGGGGGTTTCCCACATTGGCGCTTATGTACAAAATCGGGTTTAAACTTAAAATTTGCGCTGATTACGAATCTGAACTCAGCTTTTGAAAATCATTGGTTTTTATCTATAATTTTCATCAGCTACTTAATTTTTTCCAAAATATTAAGAAAATTAGTTGGGCGTAAAAAATCCATATACAGATTTTGTAGAGCCTAAAAAAGCTTTCGAATGAGCTATTGAATGTATGGAAAAATCAAGTTTTCAATTTTTTACGATTTTTTGAAATTTAATTGTTGATCCCTAGGGGTCATATGGTGCTATGTCGTTATATAAAAACCATCAATAAGGGCGTTATATAAAAAACCATCAAATGGAAATTTTCAACAAATAACTGCCCTTAACTTTTGTCATAGTCAGCCAAATTAAACATTCTAGGTATCATTGGATAGCCCTAACCTTTCTCTATTAGCACACCTAAATTTTAAAAAATTTGGTCAAGTTTGAGCAAAGTTATGGTCAAAATACCCAAGGAACCGGGTTTTCAAATATTTTTGGCCATAACTTTTTTGAAAACTAACTAAATTTTTTGAAATTTTGCAGGCTAATCGAGGACACGTAGGGCTAGCGAATGATAACAGAATCACTATATTTTGTTCGTTCTA
Organism: Heterodera schachtii; assembly: GCA_023374025.1. NCBI lineage: Eukaryota > Metazoa > Nematoda > Chromadorea > Rhabditida > Heteroderidae > Heterodera > Heterodera schachtii. Next base: position 310,775 of record SIJG01000085.1, on the reverse strand, counting down.
AGAATGTCTTGATCAGAATTTTTGATGACCAAAATAATTTTTTTTTTAATTAAAAATTTTTAGTTAGAACATATTTTTAATTTTTATTTTCTTCATATAATTTGCTAGCCCTACCTTTCCTTGATTAGCCTGCAAAATTTCAAAAAATTTAGTTAGTTTTCAAAAAAGTTATGGCCAAAAATATTTTAAAACCCGGTTCCTTGGGTATTTTGACCATAACTTTGCTCAAACTTGACCAAATTTTTTAAAATTTAGGTGTGCTAATAGAGAAAGGTTAGGGCTATCCAATGATACCTAGAATGTTTAATTTGGCTAACTATGACAAAAATTAAGGGCAGTTATTTGTTGAAAATTTCCATTTGATGGTTTTTTATATAACGCCCTTATTGATAGTTTTTATATAACGACTCAGCACCGGTCATATGAGACGGCGGTCTGGGGTTCGAGTCCGCTTGGCTGCGGTTTATTTTTTATGACACTTGATGAAAAATCATCGATAAAATGAAGGTTCATGTATAAACAGAGCTCAGACTCATGATCAGAGTTTTTTTTAACCCCAAATTGATTGCTAAACTTTTTTTAAATATAATTTAAAAAATCGAAAAAATCAAGTAGTTGATGAAAAATCATGAATAAAAATCAATGATTTTCAAAATCTGAGTTCAGTTTCGTAATCAACGCATTTTTTAAGCCTTGAAAAAATACCTGCGAAATTTTAAACTTTTTTTTTTCGTCGGGACACCAATTCTTGACCATTACCCGATTTTAGACATAGGCGCAAATGTCAGGATACTCTTTTTTAGTTTAAACTGACTGACTCACCGGCAATTCTGACGCAGTTCGCCATCCTTCCCGCAAATCCCGCGCATAACGCACTGCTTGTCCTCCGTGTCGGCCGTTTTCGATGACAGTGCACACGGGAAAAACAGCAGCAGCAAAATGATGCCAATGATCGGGGCAGCGGACACACCACGCATGGCCTAAAGCAAATGGGGGAGGGAAGCAGTTAGATGAAGCCAAGTTGATAGAAACTTTCGCGGATAATATTTGTCAATCAATTATTTTATAATTATTTAATTTAATTCATTTATTATTTTCTGAAAATGATAACGCTATGTCCAAAAAATGAAAATAATGAATTAATTTGTTAATATTTGTTTTGTGTAAAATGGGCTGGCGGTGGTCGTCGGATGGTTTAACCGCTGCTCGTATGGAATGAATTAATTAATGGACGAATGTTTTGATTATTCATCATCATCAATCAGTGGGACAAAAAACATTGAGCAGAATTATTTTCCCATAAAAAGAGAAATGTAATGACTAATGACATTTCGGATGGACTTTATCTTTATGGTAATTTATTTCAAATTAAAATTAAAAATTTTATTTAATAAAATCCAAAAGATAGAGCTAAATTAAATTAATGAATTTTTCAAATCAAATTTTCTTCAATCATTTCAAACAATTAATCATTTGGACTAAATGATCGAATATTGTTAGAAATTCAGATTTGCTTTTCACATCACTTTTTTCGGCGGCTTTTCCCAAAAAACTTTTGGCGAAGAAGGTGGTCCGGCGGTGCCGTTAGGCGTCGCCGGGAAAATTTTGAAGATTTGAGTGTAATTTGTTAACATTTCAACAAAAAAAGGCTGATTTTTGGGATTACTAGGCTCAATTTATACAAAATTTCATTAAAAAATGTATAGACGCCAAAACGTCGGCGCCAAAATGACCTGGTCCCTTTTAAGTCAATGAGAAAAGCACGAAAAACATATTTTTAGCGCGAAAATTCTTCCTTTTCAAAATTCCCTATTCGACGCTAGAATTCCTATTTTAGATGGTTGGAACCTAAAAATCCCTATTTTTTTGTTGGAGATTCATGCGTTTTTAGTAGAGATCGGCGGAAACGGGATTCCCGCGGGAAACCCGTCCCGTTTCCCGTCTTTTTTTTTAAAACTGAAATTTAATTAGTTCCAAAAAGGCACAGCCGTGCCAGGTGAATTCGACAATGATTGATTTCGACAGTACCATAAATTTTTTTAAAAACAATTCATAATTGGAGCTAAAATGAAAATGAATGAGCACTCTCGAAGGTAAATCAAAGGATCACACAATTTTCAAAATCTTCGATGAGCGCGTGCATTTGTCTATTACCATTAGCATCAATTCTTATGTCCAAAGTAGGGTGGCCCTTTCTGGGCAATACGGTGGTCGCACTGGGTATCGCCAGTACTTTCAACTACAGTAGAGACCGGAAATTTAAAATTAGCGGATCTCGCTGCGGGATTGGAACTCCAAAATTTTGCGGGACGGGATCCCGCAGGCTTTTTTGGAATTTTCATGAATAACTTTTTTGGTAATTGTCTAATCGCGAAGCAATAGCTTATAAAAAGCTTCTAAATAGATTAAGCTTTCGAACAACACCAACAATGTTGGATTTGGTTTACAAAGAAAAAAAGTTATAGCCAAAAACATGCTGGCGCCAAAACGCCGGCGCCGAAACGCCAGCGCCGAAACAACAGCGCCGGAACGCAGTGGACCCTTCTCACTAGAGACCGGAAATTTCAAATTTGCGGATCCCGCTGCGGGATTTTGCGGACTGAGATCCCGCAAAATCCCGCGCCGGTCTCTACTTCTCACCTGCTTCTGGACCTTGGCGTTTTGCTCGATCGGCGCTAAATTTAAATATTTTAATCTATTTTTTTAATAAAATAAAAAAAACAATTTATTGTCTTCGGCGTTAATTAGATTAATTGGGCTTGCTTCAGTGAAAAATCCGTGATACTTTCCAGTTTTGAAGGCACACCCAAATATTGAATCGTATTTATGCGAGTTTCTTTGCTGCGAGGACTGTAAGCGACGTAATAATACATTTAGGAAATTTTTGGCCAGGAAGTAAAAAAGAAGAAAAATTGAATTTTTATATTCATTGCCTTAAAATCCAGAGCCTAAATCCGCAATCAATGAAATTGCAAATTAACCTTATAAACTAGGCAATTTGTCCAATTTTCTTTGGTCAGTGTTCGGATTTTGCAATTTTTTTTTACTATAAAGCTGATGGAATTTAAAAGTTTTCCCACACCAAAATTAAATAATTTTTCACCATTTTTATTATTAAATTTCCTAAACCAACCAAAAAAAAAGAATGAAAGAATAATAATTGCGGCTCATTACACAGCAAAAAAAAAGAAAGAATAAAGAAAGTGTTGAGAAGAAAATTCCGATTTGATAAAAAATGCCTTTTAAAAAAGATCAATTGGATTTTTAAAAATTTAATTTGTTTTTTATTCATTTGGATATATTTTTAAAATTTTCCCGGCAACACTTATCGGCACCGTGAATACTCGTTGCCCAAAAATTCTTTAAAAAATAATAATAATTAAAGCACTCAGGCAACACTATAATAATTTTGTTCATATTAATGCAAAAATAAGCACCAAATTGTTAATAACTTTTAAGAAATTAATGTTTTATTTAAATTTTAAAATGAAAATGTTAAATCTGAAAATTATTTAATTTTTTTATTCAATTTTAACTCGTTAAACGCAAAAATTCCACCTTGATCTGCACGCGGTTAATTATCTATACATATATTTGAAAAAAATAAATGACTAAATTTTTGAAAAAAAAACAATGGAAAAGAGACTGCAAAAAAAAAAAAATTGTTCAAAGATTGACAAGTACGGAATACAGTCGGAAAGAAAAATAAATAAATAAATTTTTTATTTTTAAATTTCTAAAACCAAAAAAAAAAAAAATCATTATTGTCTTTTAAGCTTTCCATTTAAAAAAGAAAAAACGAATAAATTCTTGTCATTTGTTGTAATTAAAATCTATAGGATAAATTCAATTAATGCAAATTGAATAAAAATAAATTATTAAAAATTATCCATTTAATTTTTAATTAAAAAAGCAAAATATACGATAAATAATGGTAATAATGTTTCAGTTGCATTTTCACTTTGCTGGTCGGCTCGTAGGGGCCAAATTTATTGGAATTGGAGGGATCGGCCATGGCCAAAAACGACGATGGTCGCGCTCGCTCGGCGGCCAATTTGATGGCATTTCCATCGGTCGTAACTTCTAAAAAATTAAAAAGTTATTGTAAAGCGCAACTAATTCACACACATTTAATGCATTTGCTCTTTACACATTCCCCGCTTCCGCTCAATTGTCCCTTCCCACGGGTTTGTCTATTCAAATGGAAGCATTCCCTCGGGAGTCAGGCAGTTGATCAACTAGTCGTTAAACAGTCCACCGGTCGATCATCCATCCAAGCTGCATAGAATAAAGCGCTAACATTTACCGCCGATTTATGACTAGTCCGGACGCAGACAGATTTGGGCTTGAGACCCGGGAGGTTGGGAATCCAGGGCCCGGATTTTCACCCACCAATTCCCGCTTGTCTTTCCCTCTTCCATTCCTCTGCACTTCCTCCATGGTCCTTAATGGACATCAGTGATGCCAACCCGAACCCGAAACCCGAGACCCGAAACCCGAAGTTTTTCTAAACCCGAAACCCGAACTCGAAATTTTTCGAGTGCCCGACCCGAAACCCGAACCCGAAATTTTTTGAGTGCCCGACCCGAAACCCGAACCCGAAATTTTTCTCAACCCGCGGCATCACTGATGGACATCTCTCTTAAGCTCTGGGTTGGATCCCCCAGCCGTTTTACTTTATTAACAATTTGATGCTTATTTTGCATTTAATATGAACAAAAATTATTATTGCCGTTAATACTCACGTATGTCGCCATCTTCTAAAAAAATTTTTTTTTTAATGGCCAGGCATACTTAGTTTTTTGAAGGTTTTAAAATTTATTTAGGACAAAAAATTATTTTTGTTTAAAAGGTTTATATTTTTTCAAAATTTACTGACGAACAACACAATCACTTTCAATAGTTGGTTAATTTTTCCGGAATGTATTTTTTCCAAAAAAAATTATTTCCGTCAGATAAAGAAGAAGAAGCTTCCCCGAGAGGAAGATTAATGGATCATTGAAGCGACAACTGATCCGATATGATCGAGCAAATTGGATTTTACCCACAAAAGCTTCTCCAGCTCGTCCATTTTTATTTCCATTTGCAAAAATATCGGTTTCCAAGTACAATTTTTAAAAAAAAACAATTAAAATTTTACAACCATGTATTGGCATCCAAGTACAATTCAAAATATTTTTCTCTGCTAATTATTTTTAAAAAACTTCAAATATTGTGTAAAAATAAGTGTCAAAATTATTTGATGGGTTAAAATTTGAAAATAGGTGATTTTAGGTTCTAACATCTAAAATAGGAATTCTAGCGTCGAAAGGGGATTGAAAAGGAAGAATTTTCTCGCTAAAAACATGTTTTTCGTGCTTTTCTCATTGACTTAAAGACGCAGAAAAATAAGTAAAAATCTAAAAATCAATCCGCTCCCTAACAGATAATTTATAGAAATTTCTTGTGAAAAGTTTAAAAAATTTTGTTTGAAAATGCTCCCCAAAAAATCGGTTTTTTTCCAGAAATGAGATATCAAAAAAATTAATTTTTTAAAGGTTGAAAGGTGATAAGCATAATAATATTATTAAAAATATTAATTTTTTTTTCCTTTAATTTCCAGGATTTTCTGGTTGGATATTATTAAGCTATAAATTAAGAAAATTTTTTACGACGAATTTTTTTTTCAAAAAAAAAATCTTTAAAAATTTTTGTTTGCATATTAGTACATATTTGGGGGGGAGGGTTTGTACATATTTCATACATATTTTAGCATTTTGATACATATTTTTTGTCCCCCAAAATTGAATTTAAATTTGTTTCCATTTTTGTACAGAATCATCATCGATTATTGCGTCGACGATGACGACCAGCGAAGGGAAAGCGGCGGCAATCACTTCGCCCGGCCCCCCGGGGTTGGACGAGGGCGGCTCACCGCCCCAGGCGCCAACGGAGCAGCAGCAAAAGGGGGGACCACAACAGAAGGAGGAGGAGCAGCAGCAACAGAAGGCGGAGGAGAGGGAGGAGAAGGAGTTGCACCCTCTGCTGCTGAACAAAGTGGAAGCACGCGTCTGTGAGTGGTGAGTTCGTGAAATTCGGGTCAGGAAAAGGTCGGATTGTTCGGGTCCCGGGTTTCGGGCGGCAACCCTGTTGTGGAATACAACCCACTCCAAAATTTATTTGACAATTCTTCCATGATAAGGTCGGCATTCGCCGCTGCCCTGATCATTGGCATCATTTTGCTGCTGCTGTGCTTATTTTTCATGTCATCGAAAACGGCGGACACGGAGGACAAGCAGTGTGTTATGCGCGGGATTTGCGGGAAGGATGGCGAACTGCGTCAGAACTGCCGGTGAGTCAGTCAGTTTAAACTTAAAAAGAGTATCCTGACATTTGCGCCTATGTCCAAAATCGGGTTCAAACTTACATTTTTCAATCTCAGATTACTAAACAGCTCTAAATAAGCGATTGAAAGGGGAACCGCACACTTTGGCCAGGCGCCATTTTGGCGCAGAATGTCATATCATTTTTTTTTCATCAAAATTAATTAATCTTATTATGGTTTTAAATGGCTAGATAATGCCTATCTTCAGAACAGAGTGGCCAAGTGTTCTTTTTTAAAAATTGTCCTTTATTTTAGGCTTCCCCAAACTTTTTAAATTTTTTTGTGCTTAATTATTTATTTTGCTAATATAAGTGCTACCAAAACTCCCAATTTCAAAAATTTGGTACTTATACAGTTTGGACCACATAAAAAATTTATTTGTTTTATTTTCAATGATAAAAACATGTTTCCAGGGGTATTCGTGTTGCTGAACACGAATATGACGTCCATTTCGATCAATTTTGAAACCGGACCCGAATTCGAACAAAAGTCGAAAAGTCATTTTCACCAAATCCACCATTAGTATTCAAAATTGATTCAAATGCGAGGAATGGCCATCATCCCTATTTTCTATCGTTTTTGGGCAATAAAGGTGGATTTTGGTGAAAAATGAATTTTCGATTTTTGTTCGAATTCGAGTACGGGGTTTGGAATTAGGTCGAAATGGATCTCATTTTCGTGGTCAGCGCACCCGAATACCCCCGGAAAAACTTTTTTATCATTAAAACAAAAAAATTTCAATGTGGTTCAAACTGTACAAGTACCAAAAATTTTTCCCAGCGGCGCCCATCGGCACCGCCGGCCTCCCAAAACTTTTTTTTTCATTATATAATGGCTTAAAACCGTAAAAGTTGGTCATTTTTGGTGAAAATCTGTTAACAAATAGTGTAACTGCCCAAACTACCTTAAAGAACAGTCACAATTTTACAATTTTCTGAAATTTTTTCCTAATAAATCACAAAATTTAGACAATTTAGGTTTAATTATTTTTTTTGGAATTAATTGTTTGGACAAAATCTGTTAACAAATTGCTTAAAATTTTCAAAAAATTTCCCCGGTGGCGCCTATCGGCACCGCCGGCTTCTTACACTCTATTTTTTTGGAAAAGTACGCCGCAAAAAAGCGGTTTGAAAAGCAAACATTTCAATCGTAAATTGGATCAGATCGGTTGATAATGCTTTTACACTTTTTTACAAGGTAAAAAGCCATTTTTCAAAAAATCTTATTTTTGGGGCCAAAATCTTTGGTTTCGCCTCGTTTGTCCTTTTTTTGAAAAAAAAACTTGGCCACTCTGTTTTAGAACAATATCAATATTATTTTATTTGGTTGAATAAAAAAAAGTTATGAAACTTTAAACTTGTCTGCGCCAAAATTGCGCCTGCGCCTAAGTGTCCCCGACCCATTGAAAGTGATTGTATCCGCTAATTTGATCGGCAGCAAATTTTGAAAAAATAATAAATTTTCAAACCAAATAATTATTGTTTCTAATAAACCAAAAGGTCTTGTCCATACGCATATTGATTTGTTCAAAAATATGGAAATATATTTTAGAAAATTTTAACTTTTTTTCAGTTACGAAAAACAACCGGTCCCCGTAAATTCGAGCATGGAATCGGAATACAGCGAGTTGTGCCCGCAATTGTTTAAGGGTTAGTTGTTTGCGCAATGAATGGCTGTCGTCCATTATTTAAAAAATTTTAGATGGCAACACCGACTTATGCTGCGACGACGAACAGTTCGATATTTTGAAACAACAATTGGTCACCGCACGTCAAATTCTCTGGCATTGTCCGAGCTGTTACGCAAATTTTGTCAACTTTTGGTGGGTTTAAATACATTTTTAATTTTGCAAATTTACTCCGTCCAATTTTAAATTGTTTTATGTTAATAATATGATGTTTCTCCAAATCTAATTTTAAAAAAACAGGTGCCAATTCGCGTGTTCGCCGTACCAGGCACAATTTGTGGAAATTGTTGAGACGCGTAATGATGCCAAAAAAACACGTGGCGATGATTATGTGACAGAAGTCGATTATTATGTAAGCAATCCTTTTTTGTGGATATCAAAAGTTGGAAAAATTGAAGAATACTACCAATTTTGATTTTGCATACAAATTATATACCATTCGATTCGTCTCGATGAGAGAAACCGAATGGTGCAATTTTTAGGCGTCGGCAACCAATCCCTGAAGAGTTACAGACCCGGGACTGAAGTGGAAAAATGGCTTTGGGACTGAACCGTACATCAAAAATCGCAAGAAAAGGGCTAATTTTCTTAATAAATAGCAAATCATGTTTAGTCATATTATTATGCCTTTGATATATTCGGTTTTTGTTAAATTGGTGAGCGTATTTTCGCCAAAACACCGCACACTCGACTACGGCGGCCAGTAGGTGGGGCGAGACTACGGGCTACGGAAGAAGTCCGCGCGTGATCCGCAGGCGGTTGACTGATTGGCGGGGGCCCTTCGGGCCCCCGCAGTCAACCGCCTGTGGCGCTCGTCAGACTGCTTCCTCCGCCCTCCGTCTCGCCCCACTACTTGCTCCGTCTTCGCATGCTCGCTAAGGCGGGCGCTGCGCGCCCTCAAAAAGGGATCCCTTGTTTGTATTTTGTCAAAATTTTCACATATTCTTACATTAGAGACGAAAAAATCTATTTCTGTATGTTTTTTGGAGATTCATATGTTGTTTGACATTGGACGGTTCAGTCCCAAAGCCATTTTTCCACTTCAGTCCCGGGTCTGTAACTCTTCAGGGATTGGTTGCCGACGCCTAAAAATTGCACCATTCGATTTCTCTCATCGAGACGAATCGAATGGTATATAATTTATATGCAAAATCAAAATTGGTAATATTCTTCAATTTTACCCAAAAGTTTTTATATGACACTTTTTAGATAACCAAGCGCTATGCCGACGAACTTTTTGATTCATGCAAAACTTTAGGCCCAAATTCTAAAAATAAATAAATAAACTCCAAATAGGGACGGCTCTACGGGTGCACTATTTTCCCCACCCCCCCCCCCCCCCTCCCGAAGTTTTTTTGATTTCGAAATTAAAAATATTTCAAGAAAAAACGAAAACGATTGAAAAATGTCTGAGAAAATTTCAAAAAAAAAATTGAAAATTTTTCAAGTGATTTTTTGGAAAAATGTTTCAAAACACATAAAAAAATTTCCTGAACATTCTTACCCAACCCTAATTCATTTTTCCAATACTTTTCAATTTTCCAATTTTATTTTTTTAATCCACGGCATTTGGTCGCTCTAATCCTCCCCCTTTTTCTCTTCTTTTCAAGGTGCACCTTTCGAGACTGGATTTTTCGTTGAGAGTTCTGTGCGGCACTGATGTCGACCTCTGCACGCCGGAAAGGCTGTTCCGCTACATTGGCACGTACAGCAAAATCAACCGTGTGCCGTTCACCATCAACGTGATGATGCTGAAAGAAGGCCAGACAGTGCAGAAAAACAACAAGATCATACGTCCTATGGACACGTAAGGGGCTGCACTACGTCGGGGCAGGGCAAGACTTTGCCGCCGAAAATATGGCAGGGACAAATTGTCGCAAACTTTTTTTAAATTTACGAAAAAATCAAGAAAAATATCAATAATTTTTAGTTACTTAACCTAATTCGAAAAAATTAATAATTTTCTTCAACACCTAGGTTTTCAAAAACCCTTTCTTTAAAATTTTATTTGAATTTTATTTATTTTTTTTGTGGCGACGGTTCGGACAGCGACATTTAGGGGTATACCGCGGCGAAGGAAAATGAGAAAATTTAAAAATTTGAACAAATTCTCAACCAAATTTTTGAGGTCCTAAAAATTATGGCCTGACTCAAAATTTTGTCCGGCGACTTTTTCTCGTGTTCGCTTTTTGCGTATATTTATGTGCATTTTTGATCATTTATAAATATTCAGTATTACCTACAAATGCGACGAAGTGCCGCCGAACTTTGGCCATAACTGCGAATGTGTCGACTGCCATCTGTGCAAGCCTTCCCCACCACAGCCTCCCGAAGTTTAAATCAAAACAAACAAAACATTTAACTGAAGCGGAAGGGGTGGCGTAATGGACGAAGGAGAAGGATCGGTTTTGATCCTGTGTAAATCGAGGTCAAATGTCCCTCCCACTGCGTTCTTTCTACACCTGTTATTTCCCCCGTCGCTTCCCCCCTCCGAAAATTTTAAAAATTTCACACTAATTTTTCAAAAAAAAATCTTAGAAAATTTTTATTAAGAAATTTACGATTTCTTCAAAATTTTAAATGAATTGCAAAGTTTTTCCAAAAATTAATTTTAAAATTTTACAGCCTTTTCCGGTTTGGCGATACCGAAAGGTATTATGCACAATTGAGCAAAGAACCGGATGGATGTTCGGCGCTTGCATCGACGATCCAACACCAGCTCCAACAGAAAGCACTTGCCAAAAAGCGGAATCAAAAAAAGAAGCCGAAGGCGGGTGCCATTTCAAAGGCGTCACTGTCCCACCAATCCAACAATAGCGGCACCAGCGAGATTTTGAGGTGCACACTTTAAAATTGTAGTTGAAAAGTTATATGTGTTTTAAATATGGGGGCTTCGCTTGGTAATGGGAAATTGGTTAAGTGATGAAATTCCTTGCCCTTATATAAATAATTATTAATTTTTTGTATTTTGCTTTTCCGTTCAGTGTTCGTCGCTTCTGTTATATTGTTCGTCGTCGGCCACAAAGAGTTAAAGAATATTTTACGCTGAAGATTTGATTTAGGAGAGAAGCAAAATAAATTTTTTATATTTTAAATTACTTTTTATAATGCCATATTAAATTTGGCTGAAATTTAATTACCAAAAGCAATATAAAAATATTTCATCATAGCATCCCCAGCGCGAACTTTCTCTCGTTTAACATTGACATAGTCAAAATTTAAATGAGTTAAGCTAATTAGCACGCAGGTATATCGTTTTACGCGCAGAGCCCTTTCCGGCGGATTTCGACTGCCTCGCTACGGACAGTTATGAAATGGTCCGTTTATTTCTTGGGTATTTTCATATGATTTGTCCGTCCGTTCGTTCGGTTCATTGTGGCCAATTATTGGGAGTCCTTGGACAATGGCAATCGCATGCAACTGCCGGAAATTACAGTGAGTGCCAATTTATGAGCGTCGTGCGAGTTGAGCTATCGAATTTAGCCTGCGATATACCCGCGAACTGGTCCCAGACGAAACGCAGAAAAGATCCAATCAAAAACAACTCACTCACGCTTGTGAAATCAGTCTATCATAATTAGCACCCCTTAATTAATAACCCTCAGCTGGGGTGGCAAAACCAAAGGAAAGCTGCCTTCCACAATTCAATTAGCAACGACGGTCCCGGGGGGTTAACTACTGTGATCACTAGGGCATAAAATTATATGGAAATCCATATTTTTTCACTGGATTGTGGGAGGCATGAAACACACGAAAAACATGTTTTTAGCTTGGTTTGAAGCTTCTAGGATTGAATTCCATATCCATATTTTCCCATATTTGGCGATTTATGTCCATATTTTGGCATTTTGCCAAAAAATCTCTATTAGAACGGCTCCCATCAGCTAAATTTGCCGTTTTGACCCAAAGACCGGAAAATTTTCCAAAAAATATTTTTTTAGCAAAATTTTCTTGAAAAATTGAATGAATTTAAACTTTCTTTAAAATTGATAAATTTATATCAAAAATGAGTAAAAAAAGAGTGAAAATTTCTCTTTTCGGGGCGGTTTTCCGCTAAAAATGATAAATTTTAGCTGTGTCTTATTTTTTCCCTCTAAAATAATTTTTAATGCCATATTTAGCCAAATTTAGCGAATTTGATGAAAATTGAGATTACATCCTCAATTTTGAAATATATGTCCATATTTTGTGGCCATATTTCGCGATTTTATATCCATATTTTTTATGCCCTAGTGATCACTGATCAGCGAAAAAAAATTTGAAAATACTGCCCAAAACCACAGTATTATCAAATATTTTTATTGTAAATGGCGAGGACCAACTTCATTGCTCCAAAATATTCACTCTCCCTTTTTAAATGCCAAAACCCAACAACAAAAGAGGGAGAATGTCGCCCACTTTGGACGAACAAGACGACATCCTGTTACGTCTTGACCGACTTGAAACATTGATAAAAACCGCGCCCACATCAAACAGCTCAATTATTGAAAGACTTGAAAGATTAGAATCTTTAGTCCAAAAACTCGTTGATGGAAAAGTGGTGGGCGAGGGTCCCAATCGATCTGCTGACCACACACCGACGAGCAACCCCCCACCTTGGGGTCAGCCACCGCCACATCTGCAAGGGATGGTCACTCAAATGGTCAGCAACGCAGTGATGGAATCTGAGGAGATTATCGCCAAATCAAAGCGAGCAGTGCTGGAGAAAGTGCCGGAACAAATCGATGCCACCGTGCTTGTCAGAGAAATTGCAGAAGAGTGCGGAATCACTGCAGAGGTCAAATTTGAACAAATCCATCGGCACCCAAAAACGCCAACGGGGAAAAATCGGATAATCAAAATCCCATTTTCTGACAAAAAGTACCGAGGCATTTTTCTCAAATCTTTTCGCAAAAAACTTCTAAAAATCAACAAATACCCCAAAAATATCTCGGTCAGACGGGACCTCACCCGTTCTGAACTCAATGTACTTTATGATTTGCGCCGAAAGGCCTATGCTATGAATCAAAGCGAAAATCTGTACAAATATGTTGTTATTGATTTGGCAATTGTGACACTTAACTCACCTAGACCCCTCAGAACTCATTAGCGATGCGTGAGCAAACCATATCAAGAAAAGGAAAAAACAATTAACAAAAAATCTGATCATATTAGGTGCCCTTTAATTAATGGTTTATTGATAAATGCCCGCTCAATAGTGAATAAAATAAGTGATCTCGAACACGTAATTAAACAATATAATTCTGAAATTATTATAATTAATGAAACCTGGTTAAATTCCATGAATACAAATATATCTGAATTAACAATCGGAGGTAATTTCCATGCGATTCTGGCCAATAGGATAAATAAAAAAGGGGGTGGTACAGCAATACTCATCAAAAAAGAAATTCCCTACCAAACAATTTTCTGTGGCACTAAATATCAAAGTGAAATAGTTCATATCAAATTGCTGTTACAAAGACAAATACACATCGTGGATGTGTATAGACCCCCAAACTGTACTGCTCAGAATACCAAAAAATTATTTAAATTTTTAACAGATATAACTGAATCCAAAAATATAATTTACAGCGGGGATTTTAATATCCCAAATATACAATGGGACAAAAATAAATTAATTTTAAAAAATGATCCGTTCTCCAATTTATTAATTGATTTTATGGGCCAAAAACAATTAGAACAGTATGTCAAAGAACCAACAAGGGATAAATCTGTCTTGGATTTAATATTTACAACTCCCTCAAATATAATTGACAATGTTCGAGTAATCGAAACATTCTCAAATTCAGACCATAATATGATTCAATTTCAAATTCTCCAACAAGCCCAAAAAAGACCAAAAATTAAAAATTTCAGACGTGATTTTAAAAATTCAAACTTTGAAAAATTAAATTATGCTATTTTGGAAAATAATTTCCAAAGGGTAATTAATACCAAATATTCAATTGATGAAAAATATTCAAAATTTGTAGAATTATTATCCGAGTCATATAACAGTTTTGTTCCGAACCGGCCCATAAATCAATTAATTAAAGAATCTTACACTCAAAAAATAAAAGATCTCCAAAAAGAAAAGCGTAGATTACATAAGCTCAACAAATTTTTTTCAGAAAATAGACAAATTAAATTAAATTATAAAATAATTTCAAGAGAACTTAAAAAACATTTGGCTGCCTTCTGGCACAAAAAAGAACAGAAGCTTTTTACACTTGGACAACGGATCATCTCTAAGCATATTAAAAATAAAATAAGTTCTGAAAACCAAATACCTGCCTTGGTCACACCAGACGGTAAAATACATTCAAGAAATGAAGAGAAGGCTGAATTATTTTGCAAAATATTTCAAAGAAATTTTGTGGAAAAATCTTTTTGTAATTCTGAAAATGACCAACCGAACATACCTAAACAGCAACTTTCTGATATTGAATTAAATGCAGGAATAATTTGGAATATTTTAAAAAAGCTGCCGGGAAGAAATTCAACTTCTCCCGACGGAATCCCCTATATTTTGCTTAAAAAATGTGCTGAGCCTTTAACTGCCATTCTAAGTGATATATTTAGAATTGTTCTTGATGATTGGAAAATACCCGCCTTATGGCAGACTTCAATTATTACGCCAATTTTCAAAAAGGGCAAAAGAAGTGATCCCAATAATTACCGGCCCATTTCACTGACCTGTACTATGTGCAGAGTATTTGAAAGAATTTTAGGCAGGGAAATAATTAAATTTCTGAGCAGTACAAAATTTTTCTGTAATCAGCAATTTGGTTTCATAATGCAAAGGTCAACAACAACCCAACTTTTAGAAATGTTTAATGATTTTATGAAGAAATTCAAAAAGGAAGTCAAATTGATGTAATTTATATCGACTTTGCTAAAGCCTTTGATTCCGTTCCAATTGATTTACTGATTCATAAAATTAAAAACACAGGGATTAGTGGAAAAATTTTAATCTTTTTAATAAATTTTCTAAAAAATAGAAGTTTTAAGGTAAAAATTGAAAATACATTATCAAAAAAATATAATACATACTCTGGAGTGCCACAGGGAAGTGTTTTAGGGCCAATTTTATTTTTAATCTTTATAAACGACCTCCCAAATTATATGCCAAAAGATGTTAGCATAAAAATGTATGCTGACGATGTAAAAATTTACACAGCACATAAAATGATTCTGGCACAGGAAAACTTTCCGATGCACTAATGAGCCTCGAAAAATGGGCTCACATTAATGGGTTGGAGATCGCAGTAGAAAAATGCTTTGCATTTTATATTGGCCAAAATAATTTTAAAAAAGAGTATTACCTCCGTGGAGAAAAAGTCTTAGAAAGTAAATGTATTCGAGATTTAGGGATTTTAATAGATCCCAAATTCAGTTTTTCAGAACATATTACAAAAATTATTAAAACTGCCTTCTTAAGAAGCTTTCAAATTCAAAGAATAATTAAAACAAGAGATTTAAAAATAATAATATCAGCTTATAAATCATACATCAGGCCTATATTAGAATATGCGACTGAAGTCTGGAACCCTAATTTGAAAAAAGACATTGAAAGATTAGAATCTGTTCAAAAAATTTTTACCAGAAAAGCCCTTAAAAAATGCGGACTGATTCATAGACCTTACAATGAACGACTTAACATCTGTAAATTAAATAAATTAACTAAAAGGAGGAATTGCCGATTTAACAACCTGCTTCAAAATTATTAAAGGATTGACCAGTCTCAACGCTGGTAAACTTTTCACATTCTCAGAAAGACCTCGCAGACCATTATTATTAAGAGTTAAAAGGCATACAAACAAAAGCAAAAATTACTTCTTTAATAGGGTGATCAAACTTTGGAATAAGATCCCTGCAGCGGTCATAATGTCAATAAACCAAAAGAATTTAGGGGCATTTTAAAAGCAATGAGTTCTGAGATCGGCTAACCTGTGACATTTTAAATTTTCACATTTTTCATTTATTTTATTTTATTACTTACCTGTATTTTTATATTGATTTCATTATTTTTGTATTTTTATGCACCATATAAGTGCACTATGGGTACGCCCCACTGTGCAGAGAAAAGCCTTGTACTATCTCGTCGTTTCTCTTTTTCTTTATAATTTCTCTCACTTTGGCGTACTATCTCTCATTTTTAATTATGTAAAAAACAACATTTACATCGTAACGTTTAACTTTTTTCCTGCACGTTAAATCCACACCAAATTTAACATACCGATAGAGAAAAAAATTTGGAACAAAATGTAAGGGTTTTTAAGAGCAAAAAAAGGGTTAACTAAAAAGTTATGGGGTGATGAAAAATTTGCATTTCTTTTTCTCTCCTTTTGGCGTACTATTTTCACATCTCTAACACATGAAAAACATCAAATTCGCTAATTCTAACAATTTTGGTTTATAGGCTACAAAACCACTTTGGACACTTGGAATCAATAGAAAAATGATTAGTTTTCGCATTTTGGACAAAAACTGCTGCCTATGGCTTGAGTTATAACGTAATGAAAATTTGAAACTCCTACAACTTTTTTCTGAGATATCAAATTGCTTAACATTCGCATAGAAAAAGATTCTCCTTTTTAAAAACTTTTTTTAGATACCAAATTTGTTCAGTTTGATTGGGTTTGAAGCGAGTGATGGCTGATCAAAATAAAAAATACAAAAAAGTCATTTTCCAGTGTAAATTTTGAATTAGCGCGCAAAAATTTACGCCAAATGTGCTATTTGGCGTTATGAGCAATTTTGTCTGACACTGGGGCGTACCCATAGTGTAAGTGCACAATGTGCCTTTGGTTTGCTCATAAATAAATTTAAATTTAAATGAAAATTTGGACGGAAATGGCGGAGAAAATAAAATGTTGTAGCAAATGGCGGTGGGGACGGGGAGGAAATGGCGGTGGGGACGGGGAGGAAATGGCGGTGGCAACGATGGAATCGATGAGGAGGAGGGTAGCCCCCCCCCGTCCCCCCACTCACCACACAACGGTTTTTATTGACACGGGTAAGTACCACAACTTTACCATGCCTAACAAGGAGCGACCTTTTGGTATGCACTTTACAGACATAAAAAATAAAATAATTTTTAAATCATTAAAAAATTTCTAGGGCGTTTTCTGGGTTGGAATGTGCGAGAAGCCCAGCGAGGACTGGCTGGAAAAGGAGCTGTACTCTGACGCCGGCGACCACGGGCATCATCGGCGCGTGCGGCGAGCAGTGGACAAGTACGGCTTGGACATGCTGTAAGAGACGAGGTGTGCGAGAAGCCCGGTGAGGACTGTCCACGCGGTGCAGTGTGTAATTTGATGCTTTTTCACTTCAGAGTACGTGGACAAAGTGCTGTCCAAGCAGAAGCAGATGTACGGGGATGCCAGCAACCACACGTTGAGCAAGTTCAGCGGGACACTCGGCGGATGCGGCGACTATTGCAAAACGGGATATTGAGAAGGGACGGACGGAAGGGAAGAAAACGGCGACGGAACGGAACATAATTATTTAGGCTTGAGTCATCTTTTGTTTTAGTTAAAATACATAGTGCGGTTTTTCTCTGATTTTTTGCATAAATAAATTTTTAAAAATGCCACTTTTTTTGAAAAATGCCAAAATATGGACATTAGGGGAGCAAAACACGTAAATTTAACCAAATAACTTAATTTTGGTCTTTAAATGATTATAAATATTTTAATTTTTTAAACCTAACTTTTTTATCAAGGTAAAGGAAATGAAATTTGGCGATAAATTTTTGAGAAAGTTTTTCATTTCTTAGGGCCGTATTTTCCCGATTTTATTGTATTTTTTACGCCAAAAAAGGCACCAAAACGGCAAAACGCGGCAATGATAATGAATAGAGCCCGGAAATTTCAAATATGCGGATCCCGCTGTGGGATTGGGACTGAAAAATTTTGCGGGACGGGATCCCGCATTTCCCAAAAAATGCGATTGGGATCCCGCGCGTGATCCCCCCCCCGCGCCGGGCTCTAGTAAAGAACATTGGTCCCAAAAAAAAATATGAAAAATATGCCTCGAAAGTCGGTCTCTAGTAATTAATTATCGCTTTATTTCATTTAGCACTCATTTTTCCATATTTTCTCTTCTTTTTCAAATTGCACTTTTGTCAAAACCCGAAAATGTCTTATCGTCGGCGCGTGCGGCGAGTCGTGCTACAAGGTGCCGATCTGTGCCGAGGGGTACGCGTACTTCAACGGCTACTGCTACAAGGTGAGACCAACGGGCCAATGGTGGCTTGGAAATTCTTTTTGAAGGCGTTCACCAAAGCGGACAAAGAAGTCAAATATTCGGAAGCGCAGAAGCTTTGCAAATCGGACGGGGCCGAGCTCGTGTCCATGCACTCGGAGTTGGAGCGCGAATTTGTGAACGGTCCGTTGTTGTGGCACAAAACCTTTCTGGCATTTATTTTGGCTTTCAGTTGTGGCAAAGTTGGACACGGCAGTGGACAAGTACGGCCTGGACGTGCTGTGGAGAGACGAGGTGTGCGAGAAGCCCGGTAAGGACTGTCCACGCGGTGCCGTGTGTAATTTGATGCTTTTTCAATTCAGAAGACGTGGACAAAGTGCACTTTTGTCAAAGCCCGAATATGTCTTACATGCTCCCGCACTTGCACAATGGGTGGCAGGTTGACCAAGTGCGTCTCCTTCAATTCCCTTAAACTACTAAAAACCGCCAAATGCTCACAAATCCCACCCAATTTAGGCCATTTTGGCTGAGGAAGACCGTGTCGTACTGATCCGATTTGGCCACGATTGGGACCCGAGTTGCATGAGAATGGACGAGGTTTGTGCTGTGTGGCCAATGTCGCCATTCTCCCTAGTTTTTCGACGACAATTCCTTTTGCATTTCCCTCGTTTTAGACACTTTACAAAATCGCCAACAAGGTCAAGAACTTCGCCGTCATTTACTTGGTGGACATCAGTGAGGTTACCTCTTTTTTGGGATTTAAGTTTTGGGATTTTTTGAAATTGACTGTTTTTAAGAGAGAGGATAATTTTATCGAAATTTTGTCGGTGTATTTGGCCAACAAATTAAAAAATGTTGGGTTATTTCCACGTTTTCGAGATAATCCAAATTTTCCTTTTCCTCCCTTTTTACCCCGTATGGGTAAGATTTATTTTTTCACCGACCCCCTCAGCTTTTGACAAAGGGGGTTTGATTTGCTAAGTTCAAAAGGGCGCCAATTTTTGTCACTTCCCGTTTCTGGACCTAAATTCGAACAAGCAGCCGTTTTTTATATAATATTGATGCGTTGTTTTTACAGGTGCCCGACTTCAACAAAATGTACGAATTGTACGACCCGGTCACCGCGATGTTCTTCTTCAGGTTTTTCTCGGAATTTAGGAAAAAAATCATTTTACGCATTTCCTATGACTGTTTTTTGAATTCGAAATAAATTTTCCAATTGTTTGTTCCTTAAATTTTTCCTCCATTTTTAGGAACAAGCATATCATGATCGACTTGGGCACCGGCAACAACAACAAAATCAATTGGCCAATGCACGACGGCCAAGAACTGATCGACATCATCGAGACGGTGTACCGAGGCGCACGCAAAGGCCGGGGGTAAGCGGGGGGCAATTTAGGGACCGATAGCAAAACCCCCCGGGGATGTTAGACCAAGTAAATGTAACCCCAGCAAGACCATAGCCAGAAAAATTTCGGAGGGGGCGGGAATCCGATGACTTTTTGCTATTTTACAACGCCGGTGCGAAAAAGCAGGAATTGTAGCAGTTTTACGCTGAAAAATGGAATTTTTTTTTTTTGCCATTTTGGTGTCAAATTTTCACAAAATAAGGGTCAGCGGTTTTGAAACAAATCGTAAATTTGAATACGTCCTTGTGCTAACAATATGCAAAATGTATTAATCACATTTTACGTTGTCATGCAAATTCTGGGATTCATACTTTTTTTTTTTTAAATTTTCCATTCCAACAATTATTTTTCTAATGCAATTTTCAGTTTGGTCATCTCGCCGAAGGATTACTCCACCAAATACAAATACTGAGCAACACAAATGCCGACGGAGAAGAAATCGGGCGGCCTCATGTTGTCAATATTTGCTGTTGGATTTGCCCTGTTTTTTTGTGTCCGATTTGTCATGGCTTTTGCTTTTGTGGGATTTTCCTTCCCCCCTAAAGTGTTGTGTTGATATTTCATCTCTCATTTTTCGTTTTCCGTTTTTTTTACACTTCCATTAATTTCGTCTTACGATAAAGGCTTCGAATTCTTCAGTTTTCGGCATTTTTCACTATTGTTTTTTACATATAATTACATTTATTCTACTAATAACTTCATTTAATCTTCGTTTTTTCTATTCTACCAAATATTTCTTACAGTTAGTCTTTTTTTCTCACTTTTTCGATGTGCGACCGTTTGACCCAAATCCAAGACCTTGTCAATGATTTGGCCAACCACATGTGCAATTCGGTCGGTGTTCTGCAGGCGAGTGCCGGACCGTGCGAATTTGGGACAGCGCCGGAGGTGCAATAATTTGTTTTTTTTAATTCTTCAATATTTATTTACTCGGTAACCATCAAAAAAATCGAGATGGAATTCGAAGACTTATGTTCCTCTGACCAGAAAATCCCCATTCGAAATTTGCAGCGCCGTAGAGAAAAAGCAGGAATTTGAATACCAATTATGTGCCAAAAAATAAAAAATTTTGCCAAACAAAATTTTCAAAAAAAAAAAAGGTGGCATAATTCCTGTTCACCCGCTTCCTCCTGGCTACTTGCTCGAAACAAATAGCAAAACTTTTAAATTGAAAACCAAAAAACATTGCCAAGTGAAAAAAAAAACCAAAATTCGAGTATTTGAATGTCCACCCATTGAATTCCCTCTAATTGCCGTGCACAGGAACTGAAGAATGAACCCAACTGTCGCCTGTTCGCGCAGCAAATTGCACGGACCGCCAAAGACATCGAAATTCTGATCGATTCTTTGCCCGCCGACGAACAATCGGTACACAAAATTAGACAATTTAAGCGTCAATTAATTAATCGTCCCCTAATTATCCCCAGTTGTCCGTGGAAGAGCATGAGAAGGCGTTGTTGGAGTTGGACGACGAACGCGCACGGGCGGCCAAAGTGCGTGAAGCATTTGCATTTATGGGAAACTGATAAAAAAAAATTGAATCAGAGAAGGGATCTATCGGCCACAGTTATTCCTGCATGCCATCGTAAAGCCCCGGCAATGACCGAAATTTTAATTGGACCAAATTAAACAAAACCCGCAAAAATACATCGAATTTTTTTTCCAAAAAAATTGGGTTTTTTACATTTAATGGACACATTTTGATTTTATGAATTGGCCGAAATATTTTCTGAATCCTCTCTAATCAAGCTGGACAGCCGAAATTCAAAGTTGTGCCGTAAAACTCATAAACGATGGGGGAGAAAAAACTATTTAATTTGGATAATTCATTTTAATGGATTTGATTTGTTTATGCAGGAGCTTGAACAAGCAGTAGAAAAGGCGGAGAAACTGACGGATCAGTTGGGCGAACTTTTGTCACGCATTGCGCGCCTTCAAATGGAATCGCGCCCGATGGCATTTTCCACCTGAAAACACCCTTTTCACCCCACCTTTTTTTTGTCGAATTTTTTTGCAATATGTATTAAAACGTATAAATAATTTTCTAATGGATTTATGATGCTTGTTAAATCTACGTGTCCGACCAAACGGATACTCCGGACAGTGGAAACCCGACACAGAAAATAGAGTTTAATTCCGGGTTCGATTTGGATCGAAATTAGGTAATAATGTACTTGAATTTAAAAAAAAATTTTCGTATTAAAGTTGTTTATGGGTTTTCTGGCTCGTAAAGTTCGATTCTGATATCTATTTCGGCTCTTTTCGAACCCCTGACCCGGATTCGAACAAAAATTCGAAATCAATTTTCGAAAAAATTAAGTACACTACATATTACCTCGGATTAATATTTAAAGTCTGACCGATCATTCCTTAGTGCTGGTCTGAAGACCCGAAATTGGCTTAAAATCGGGAAAATTTTCGAAAAAAAATCCTAGGGGTTAAAAAAAATTTTCTGTGAAATTTGAGTAAATCTATTAGAAAGAGCACAAAATTCTCTACCGTTTGGATGGTAGGTCAATGACCCGTTGATTGTGAGAAAAAGCGGGTTAAATTTTGCTGATTATACATAAATATCACTAATTTCTACCGTATTCCAAAGGGAAATGATCAAAAATTGATCATTTTTATGGTACTCAATTTTGACATCATCTTTTCTCTGTGGGTATTCGTCATAGATCCATCATTTAAAAGGCAATTCGGTAGAGAATTGTGTGCTTTTTTTTGATAGTTTACTAAATTTCCAGAAATTTTTTTAATCCTAGGATTTTTTTTTTCGAAAATTTTCTCGATTTAAGCCAATTTTGGGTTTTCAGACCAGCATTAAGGAGTGATCTGGTCATTTTGGTCCAAAAGACTTTTGATCAGTATCTTTCTTGCCCAATAGGCTAACATCTGCAAAATCCAAATTTTACCCAGTCAAAAATTAATTTACCTAATAACATTTAAGCATTCTCGAAAATCCATAATTTTCAAAATCGATGATCAAATCAATATTTTTTTTGTTGAGATCAGATTCTCAGCATTATCCAATTTTGTTCGTAAAAACAAAAAGGAAATATTTGTCTTACAATTCTGATCAGTGTATACATATTTACGAATCCAAGGAAAAATATATAAAATTAACAGCCCTGAAAATAATAATTTTAGATTTATTTGTCTTCGGTTCATTGTACAAATTCTGATTGTGATTGAGCAATGAATTCTAATAATTCCCAACAGTATGACCAGAGATTGGCACAATTTCAAGGTTTAATAAAAAAGAAAAAAGAAAATTCAATACAATTTTCTGATTTTTTTCGGCTTTTCAGATTATAGTCAACAGCAGCAACAGCGGCGTGATTTTAGCAGTTCGCGTCCCATTTCGGTTTTTTGACCAATTACCTTTTTTTTTGTGGTTTATGTTTTCCCATTTTACGAATAGAACCCCCAGCAACAGAATTGGTTGCCTCAACAACAACAGCCCTTTTATGTGTCTTATGAGCATCAGTTTCCGTCTAGTCATAGTCACCACCTTAACCACCACCACCACCCGCAACAGTCCCAACATTACGACCCGCGAATGATGCATTTGGATGGTTCTGCTGCTGCTGCTGGTGCACACAATCAGCATCAACCGCCGCAGTACCAACAGCAGAATTACTTCACTGAGCAGCAAATGGTTGTGATTTTAATTGCTTACAATGCTTATTCTAAAACCCAAAAAACCCTTTTAATTTATCGTTTTATCATGTAGGTTACCTAATTACCCAACACTTGCGCCTCTGAAAATTGCGGAGAAAATTCTTTTTAAAATTTTATTCCTAAAAAAGGAAAGTCGAATCTGAAAAACGGCCTCTTGCACACCAAAATCTATGACTTTCTAGCTTTCAAATTGGTTTCCAGGGCAAAATAAGGTGCTATTTCCGGGTCTTACATCAGATCTGCCGCGTGATATCAAACCAATTATTTTGTCACTCTGAATTCAAACCTAAATGCACTAAAAAGATGGTTTTCAGGCTAGTAGAATCAAAATCCAAGACACATTTTAGGTATCTCAATTTCCAAGAAAATTCAGTTATGAGTTTGACCTGGATATGGATTCCTTAATTTTGAGTGGTTTATTCAATATTTATTTTATTTTTATCACCAATATTAATTGTTGGTTGTTTTCAGAATGACGATGACGTGGTGATTGTCGGTGAAACGTGCACTGTGATGTCGAGTTCGCCCACCTTCGGCTTCAACTCGGAGATGGAAATGCAGCAGTTGCGAAGCCCTCCCTCGGCATTTGTCAGTGGTGGCCAATTCGAGCACATTCACCACGTTCAGTCATCCTCTTCAAGCTCTTACGATTTGTACTATGATGATCAAGGTTTGCATTGCTGTTGTGTATAGCCATTAATTAATTAGGGTTTCGGTGTCAAATATTTGCATTTTTGGACTGTTTGGGATAGAGGGAATACAAATTTAAAAACGATTTTGATCATAAGCACAAATATCCGAGACAACCAAAATATCGACTAATTGAATTTTATTTTTTGCAAAGAAATCACCAATTTACAGCAACTCAACAATATTCGATGGTCTCTCGGCCAATGCATTCGTCGGCAATGAATTTGGGCGGTGGTGGCCACCACATTCAGCAACAACAACACCACCACCAACAACAGCAACAAATGTACCATCATCAACAGGGACACCCATCAGCCGAAACGGGGGAATTTGTTAGACGAGTGACGGCACCGACGGCGAAAACGCCATTTGAGGAAGAGGAGGAGGAGGAAGAAGATGAGGACGAAGAGGAGGAGGAGGAAAAGGAGGTGCAAATGGGAGGGAATGAAACCAAAGAGGAGATAGGAGGAGGAGGCGGAAGCATTGGACGACGCGCATCCGCGGGCAGTGGGAGCGGCGGTGGGAGACGGACAATTCTGCTGGACGACAGTGCACCGCTTCCCCTCCCGCCAACGATGACAAAAGGAGGGAAAATTGTGCCGGACAGCAAACATCCGATTCAACAGGTTTACTATTGTTCATGTCAGAGGACACATGTTCGGGGTGGTCAAAATCAGGGAACATTTTGGGGCGGGCGTAAAGAAAAAAAAATGGGTGAGAGCAAATGCGTAGCCAGACCCTTGGCTTCCGGGGGGGGGTGGGGCTGAAGTCAACAATTTGATTTCTAGGGGTGTATTTTTCATTCGATTTTTAGGGGTGTATTTTTCATTTTTTGAAACCCGAATTAGGGGGGGGGGAGTGCATTTTACAAAATTTTTGCTGTTTTTCGCCAAAAAAACTTTTTTTTTTGCCATTTTGTCTCCATTTTTCAAAAACTTGGTAAAGGGAGGGTCCGGCGGTGCCGTTAAGCGCGCTGCTTCTTTCATTTTTTGTTATTTTAGTCGTCGAGTCGTGGTGCCGCCCTGGATGAGGACAACAAGCAGAAGGTGCGACGTCGCAAGCAGGAATTTGACAAATCGACAACAGCCAACAAACCAATCGTTGGCGAATCGTCTTCAAAAACCAGCATTGCCACAGCGGTCTTTGGAAGTGTCGGAGGAGTGAAAGTGGAAGTGAAATATGACGACGGAACGACCGGCAACAAAAAGGGGACAAAAACGAAACAGCAGCAGCACCAAAGTGATGGGACATCGCCAGCGACTGAAGAGACATCGCCAACAACCAAAAATTTGATGTACGAGGCATTAATTAGTGTTAAACAATTCTAATAATAAGTTTGCGTGGCTCATTATTATGTAAGCGAACCAGGGACACATTCCCAAGATGGGAGGGGGACAACATGGGGTACGTACGCCCCCCCCCCCCCCCCCCCTCTCGAAAAAAGTAAACTATCTCAAGAAACAAAAGGCCAGAAAAATTGGTTGAAAGGCACTCATCCAGTGGACATTTTCACAGCACAAGTGCCTTGTTTTCAGCAAAATCAAAAAAAAAAGTTGTTATTCTATCCGAGTCAAAGTTGGCATTACATAAATGATGAAAAATTATTTAAATCCCTTAGATTTTTGTTAAAATTCCTTGTAAACAAAAATTTTCGACTGATGGTCGAATAATAATAATAATGCTCCGCACTTTTCAGTGACAAAGACCTCATTGTGGCTCAAACGGCACAACGCCTTGGCACCATTGAGGGATGGCGCCGGATGAATGGGTGGCTTAAAAGTGCCATCAAACAGTCTGACATGACCAAGCTGAAGCAACTTCTCACCCAGCTTTCGAATGTGAGGCATTTGCACTGTTTTTAATTAATCTTTGGTTGGATTTCGCTTTCCTCAGGCCGACATAAGTGTGGATTTGTTGCGCGAAGATGTGGACACTCCGAAACTTGTGAAGAGTATGCAAAAGTCGGAAGACAAAGGTATTGTTTGTATACCTAATCAGAATATGCGAATTTCCATTTCTCATTATTTGACTTCTTTTGTTTGTTTGACCCTTTTTGTGTTTAACATTTTGACCATTTACCGTCTGAAACGGAGCTTTTTTACAAACATTTTTACTAAACTCATTTCGGTGCTGCTTTGACATTTTGCCGATCACCCGCCTAATTAGCGTCATTAGTTGTGCTTTGACATTTTGCCGATCATCCGCCTAATTAGCGTCAGACCATCATTAGTTGCTTAACATGAGTAGAACATAGCACAGCTGCTGTTTTGGTCGTATTTAGCCTTTATTTTTTCAAAACGTGATTTTTAATTGCTTGATGGTATTTTTATTTGCATTTTAATCTGCTGATTGCTCACTAATTCATGCGCGTGATTAATGGTGTTTTTGTAATGGACTTTTTACCGTATCCCCCGCTGTTCTTTCTCGCCATTTAACCCCTTTTCTCTACCTTTTCACTCTCTCCCTTTGTGCTTTTCTCTGTCTCTTCGTTCCTTTCCTTCCTTCTCCATCTCTGTGCTTTGTGGTTCCTCGTTTGTTTATTCTTGCACCATTACATTAGGGAAGGGATAAGGTTATCGATTGCCTCTTTTCTCCAAAATTATTGCCTTATTTTACCTCTCCCTTCTGCAAAATTTTAACACACCAAAATTTGTAGAGAAGGCTTTTTTCTCGTGAAATTGTAAAAGTGTTGTTGCTGCAAAAGCATTTTGATCAAATTAAAACGCTGTGAATTGGCGTTGCGTTTTGTGTGTGCCTATGACAATTTTTTCAAACTTTTAATCACATTTCACTGTCCTATTTTAAAGCATTGGATTTTACTTAAAACCTCAAAACATCACAATCATTTGGTACTGTTGTTCAGAAAAACCGATTTTTAGGCATTTCGTCGATGGCAACAAATTTGGTGACCGATTGGAAGCAGAAGGTGCGCACTGAGAAAATCACAATGAAGTCAATGGCATTGCCAAAATTGGCGCCCGACAAAAAGGCGTCTGTGGTTTCCGTCACTGCCAATCCGCCGCCAGCAACAACCGCAATTGGTGGTGCTCCAAAAACAAAGCAAAGTGCGCCAATTAAAAGCGAATCGACCACTGGAGGGACAGTTCGTGGCTTGGCAACAGCAGGTTTCAATTTGTTCAGTTTGATTTTTGGGCAGCATTTCTTACGGAATTTTCGGGTTCGTAAATCTCCATTATTTCTTGGAATGGTTCGCTCTTGTTTTTGTGTCAACTTTTGAAATCAAAAGCATGATTTTTTATTAATTGTGCTGTTTCATTTACTGGTCTTGAAAATTTTTTGTTTTGAAACTTCAGCAAATTCCAAAAACATGTTTCTAGTGGGTATTTTTGGGCGCTGAGTACGGATCCGGCCTTCTTTTTGGCCAATTCTGAACCCGAATTCGAACATTTCGAAAAAGACACGAATTCAAACCAAAGTCAAAAACTTAGATTTTTCCATTTGTAGTCAAAAAAAAAAAAAGTTAAATGATCTTCTATTGATGCAAATGGCTATCACTTCGTTTCCGTATATTTAAACAAGTTAGAACCTAAATATGAAATTCGAAATTTGAGTTTTTTATTTTTTGTTCGAACTTGGGATTTGGAATTGGCCAAAAAGGAGGCCGGATTCGTATGTCCAATCACAATCAAAATAAAAATTCGGCTCCATTGCAGTTTTTCGTCCTATTAATGATATCCTCATTTGGACGCGTAAACTTCACTAGAGCCAAAAATTAACAATTCACAATCGCAATTTTGTCTAAATTTAAGGAGCAACTACGGCAATCGGTGGTGGAATGGGAACGAACACATCGTTGGGCGAGAAAACAAACACCACCACCCAACCGCCGGCACCCGTAGTGAAACCGAAGACGGCGAAAGCCAAAGTTCGACTATCGAAGCCGCGACTCACTGGTGAGCTTTTTTTGTTTTCGGCGTGGGGGGGGGGGGAAGATCATTTTTTGGTCCCTCTAAAAAGGTGCAAAAAAAAAAAAGAATTACTTTTCCAATGATACATAACTGGCCCGTAACCAAAGGGGGGGGTGGCATTTGCCCCACCCCTCCCGAAATTAAAATTCGAAAAATGGGTAATTAATTTAATTCATTTTTATTATAAATTTGACCAATTAAGTTTTTTCCCGGCGACGCCTAAAGGCACTGCTGGATTCCAAATTTTTCAAAATTCGTTCTCAAAATTTCCAATTTTTATTTACGGCGCCGAAAATTTAGGTCGATTACATTGAAAAAATTTGTTGGCACGAAGAGCAAAAACAATAAAAAAGCACACTCGTTTGCCTCTCTCGAAATTTCTTCTGGTTACGTGCCTGGTACCATTTTCCGAGTTAAATGTTCGTGCCTTCCCTATCAAAAATTTTTGACGAAAACTTTTGAAATAAAACGGCAAATTGACGAATTTGCAGACCATTCCCAAATAGCTTTTCACATAGCCCTCTTTTTTCTCCACTTTCACTCACTTTTCTCATTGCTCTCCCCCTTTTCAGGTACGCTTGCACTGCTCCTCGGCCGAGGACGATTCATTAACATAATTAATAACTTGAACATCCAACCATTTCCATTTTTTACATTTTTTGAAAACTTATTTTGGATGCCATGCTCACAGTGTATATCCTTCACTCTGTGTGCTCACTTTTATGTACATCCCTCTCGCACATGCTTCACGGGTAAAATGCAGATGCCGGTAAAAAAAAGCGTTCGGTCGAATTTGTTTTGCGCCTTTTCCTCGACATAATGAGAAAATTCAATGGGAAAATTCTTGCATTTTCCATGACCGTCATTAAAGCCCTTTCTGAATCTGTCTGTGTTCGCGCATTTCTTATTTTTGTCATTCTATCAAAATCATTTCCATGCCGGGACGGGTGGTTGGTTGATCAATTGTTTGAAACCCTCATGGTCAGAGCCGACGGATGCTAATTAAGAAAAAACAGACAGCGCGTGGCTGAATGATTACGTCGTTTATTGCAGCAGCATTTGAATAGGTGGACGACGAACACCGGTCATTCCCGTTTTTGGCTCGTTTGGCGGCACGGAAAGGAGTAAATTTACGGAAAGTGAAACGAATCGCTGCCGATGAGCAACTGAGAGCAAGCAGTTGATGGCTTCTTTTTTTTCTGCGCAGTTCTGCTGAACAATGCCTACTTTTTGCATTTCGCGTGAACCGATCAGAGTGATTTAGAACGGGTTGGGTTGGAGGCGTACGCACGTGTTGGAATAGGCGATTTGCAAAATTTTGGAATACCGTGACGTTTATACCCATGTCCATGGTAGTTGCTCACTGGTGGTCATGTTGACTGCTGATCAGTCGGTCGAGCCGTATGATTTGTGATCGGGCTGGGCTTAGCGATCACCCACTCAATGCTCTCCCTGCTGCTGAGCATTCGGTCGCGCGCGTGCGTCGTTTCCCCCGCCCTTTTCGCTGTTTGTCTATTTCCTGTCTTTTGCCCCCTTCTTTGGTTGTTTCTATTCATTTGTTGCATTATTGTTATCATTCCTCTCCTTCCCTTTCACTGTGAGCATGGTCAAATTGGCAATTAGCCGCAAGAAATTTTTTTTTCAAATTAAAAATTATCAATAATTAAAAATAATTACGAAATAAAAAGTTAACATTTTCCTAACCAATTTTATCTCTTTTTAGGTTTGGAAGGCGACGATGAAATTGTTGAGAAAACGCCGGCAGCAAAGACGCAGTCGGAAAAAGGCAGCAAAGGCGGCGCCACCCAACACAATCCGAACGGAACAGGTGGCAAATGTTGGATTGATTGTTGACATTTTTTGGCTAATTAAAACTAAAAATTTTGCCAAATCATATATAAAATTAAAAAATTGGGTAATACTACCGATGGCAACCCTCTTTATCGAAAAAAAAATTCAAAAACTTAGCAATTGTTTTATAGATTTTTAGGGTTGGAGAATACGATTTATGCACCCATTTCGAACCGCTGACCAGACTCGAACCAAAATTCGAAAATTGAATTTTCGACAATATTTACAATGCATGAAATAAAACGGAGGCGCAAGATAGTATAAAAAAATTTTGAAATTTTTTTTTTCAAAAAATGGGTACCATCGGTAGTGTTACCAAAAACTGGTTATTGCGAAAATTTCTGATTTTTCAATCTGGCCCTTTTTCACCCTGTGCATTTGTTTAAGTTGTTTCATACAACAGTCCACACCTTTTCCTTTTCAGGCGTTTCACCCAATTTTGAGTCGCCATTGACGCGCATTTTGTCCGCCACCGACAAATTCCATGTCAGTCGATTTTTTACAATTTTTTTTTATTCAAATTTACTATTTTCAATATAAATTTCCCATTTTTTTACTTGACTTTTAAAATGCTTCCCTTTTGGTCCAGGCACAAAACCGTGCTGTCCAACCCAAACGGAAGCCTGCTGCCGAGGTTATGTTCTCCGACAGCTTCATGGACAGTTTGTGCGGCTCGTCGGAGGACACGACGACGCCGCAGACCAAAAAGTCGAAAATCATTCGGAAGAAACTTTCGGCTACATTTAAGGTACAGTGGAATTGATTGGAAATTCGGTTTTTTTAGGATTGGAAAATCATGTCATGGAATTTCAGGGACGGGATAAAATTTCGCCGCCGAAATTTTGCTGCCAAAATTTAAAAGAAATAAAACTGAAATTTTTCAAAAAAAAATCCGAATTTTTTATAAAAAAATTTCAAGAAACATTTTAAAAAATTTCAGCGTTTTTTTTTTGAAATTTATCATGAGTTAGTTTTTTTGAAAATTTTTCAAAAATAAATCGCCTAAAAAACTTTTCAAAATTTTCCCTGAAATGTTCATATAAAAAAAATTTCTTTTGCGAAATTTTGGGGTGCCCCCGGAATTTCTCTGTTTTTTTACACTGACATTTCAATGTTCGTTTCAGTCCGACTCGAACCGTGATTCATTGGAGGAGGCCAAAGACCCTTCGGCCGCTGTTCGGCCGGCGGTTGTCGGCCGTGGCGAGAAAAAGCGAGTGCGATTTAGCGACGAATTTGGCATCGACTTGACCCAGACGCGCTTCTTCGAAGTGGAAGAGGGCGAAAGAGGTGAAACTTGAAACTTTTTTTTTGTAAATTCCAATAAGAGGGAGGCATGCTTTTGGCTTGTAACATTTTTTTTGATTTTCAGTGAATGTGTCCAAAATGCATTTGAGCCGTGAGGAAATCAAACACTTCGATTCCCAGCGTGAGAAAATTATGCTCCAACAGCACCATCAGTTCGGCGCCTTTTCGTTTACCGACCCGACCCTGGTCAGAAACGTTGCTAATCATTTGTTGACAAATCATTATTTTATGAACCGGTCATCCGTTCGGCCCATCCCATTTGCGTTGGACAAACCCCCGAATCTGTTCACAGAACCCAAAAACACTACGGGGAGTAGCTCTTTTCCCCATAGCTCGTTTCCCCTCCGAAAAATTAAAAAAAATTACTAACAAAATTTTTTAGGAAATTTTCAGCGATTTTTTGGAAAATTTTTTGAAAAAACTTGGTAATTTTCTTATAAAAAAACTAGCGAAGATTTTTTTCTTGAAAAATTTCTAAGTTAGTAAATTAAAAAAAAAATTTCGGGAGGAAACGATGCGGGGGGGGGGGGGGGGGACGTAGTGCACCCACATTACGGACCAAAAAAAACACCCTCCAATTTGCTTTTCGAACTTTCAAAGAGATGTGTTTTCATCTTATTGTTAGTACAAAATATAGCAATAAGGATTTGAAATTTAAAACGAAAAACCAAAATTAAAACTTGTCCCACAAAAAAAACCTTTAACGATAAGAAAGTGAAAAACAAAAAAAAATTTCGCTTTTAAATTTTTAGGGAATAGGGGACTTACTGTTGTTAGTGTACCCTTTTGTTTGACAGTCTCTCCGCTTATTCATTTTTGAATTTCCAATTTGAAGATGCCTCCCGGACACATGCAGCGGCCGACGCCACAAATTCCGCTGCATCAGCAGCAAAGTCAGTACCGCGCTGGAATGATGGGCTCTTCCGGCGGCGGTGCACAAATGGGCAGATTTGGCAGAGGAATGGAAAACCTTTTCCGGGTAAGCTAACGGAAAAATAAATCGGATAAAATTGCTTAATTAATGTTTTAAAAACAATTTTAGTGGAAATTGGTGCCCGTTGACGACGTCATCACTTTGGTTGTTTCGGGCAGCAAAAGTCAGTCGAAGAACGTCGAAGCGACGCGCATTCGCGGAGTGATGGAGGCCATTTGTCTGCCAGAAATGTGAGTTTTGGTTGACTTTTTGCCGAACATTTGTGGGAAAACCGTCGCAGAAAAACGTAAAAGCATTTGGCTGAATTAGTTTTTATGTATTTCGAAGAGCTTTATGGGGCTTTAATAGAAAACGGCAAAAATTATGTTTTAACTCAGTACGTTTCCCCTTCTCCCCCCCCCCCCCCCCCCGTAAATTTCGAAAATTTACAAATACATTTTGCCGGCCGGGTGCACTACGTTCCCCCCCCCCCCCCGACTCGTTCCCCCCCCCCTGAGAAAATTTTTTTTTTAAATTTGCTAACTTAGAATTTTTCAAGAAAAAATCTTAGAGTTTTTTTCGAGAAATTTTTATGGTGAATTACTAAGATTTTTCAAAAAATTTCCAAAAAATGGCTGAGAGTTATTCGAAAAATTTTTTTTAGGATTTTTCTTATGAAAAAACTTTCTAAGGGGAAACGAGCTGCTCCCCATTTTGCCTGCATCTTCAAAAGTTAGAGGGAATCTAAAAATTTAAATGTCTGCGAGCCTTTTTAAAAATTGTTTTCTTTACGATTTCCCTATGGCGTGTTGTTTTGTAACTTGGGAAATGTTAAACCTCTTTCAGTTTTCGGTTACTTAACCATTATTGGTCACTCATAAAAAATTTCTTATGGTCCAAACAAACGCGGACAATAATATTTTATTTGCGGACGGGACAAACTTTTGCCGCCGAAATTTCGCCGAGACAAAATTTCGCCGGACGGAATTTTGCCGAGACAAAATTTCGCCGCCAAAAAATTAAACTTAGAAATTTTTTAAGAAAAAATCTTGGAATTTTTTATAAGAAATTTCAAAAAAAAATGTAGAAAAAATTTTCACCGATTTTTTTTATGAAATTTATAATAAATTAAGTAAGTTTTTTCGAAAATTTTCTAAAAATCGCTATTTTTTCTTGAAATTCAATATAAAAAAATTTATAAGAATTTTTTTTCTTGAGAATTTCCAAGTTTAAAAAATTTCTTTGGCGAAATTATGTCCCGGCGAAATTTCGGCGGCGATTTTTGGGGTGCACCCTTTTATTTGACCCATAAGATGGAGGGTTTAACTAAAAGTTGAGGATTTTACTCCTCTTTTATTTTCTGTAAAAGATAATCGAAAATATTTCATGGCACTTTTTTGAAATTTCAGCAGTTTACCAATTTCGGACATTGACGAGAATGACTACAAGCAGCACCAAAATGAGACGGTTGATCACATGCCGAAAATCATCCCCCACGAAATGATCACTGGTCAGTCGATTTCCACTTGTTTTTTCTTTGTTTTTGCTGACACTGAGAACAGCCTGCTTTCGCAGACGCACTTTTTAGGTATCGGTTTCTGAAATTACAAGTTTGGTCCCGAGTGTCCAAATTGATAATTTTGCGGATTTTCGGAAAATTATGCAAAATTTTTGGAAAATTTTATTGCGCGAACTCTTTTAAAGAAGGGGGGTAACAATAAGGAAAACCGGAAATTTTGATCAGAATACCCTTAAAAATACTTGGGCGTTGGGTGCGTGTTCCGCGTACCCCGAGTTATTTGGGTGTCTCATTCTCGTCTTGCTCATTTGTTGTTGTACACGTCAGCGACGGTCCCAGGGGGGGGGGGGGGGGCGGTACGCGGGGTACGTACCTTTTGAAGGAAAAAATAGTATTTTTGCTGAAAATTTTAGGTTTTTCTTGCAGACCTAGCCTCTCACCCAAATTTTCTAAAAAATTTCTCTAAATTTCAAAATTCGACATTTTTTGGACAAAGTTTGGTAACAAATCGCATTAAAAATGCAAAAACTTTCCCAGCCGCGCCTATCGGCACCGCCGGACCCATGTTGCCCAAAAGTCTATTGGAAAAACGCCGCAAAAAAAGTGGAGTGAAAAGCAAAAAAAAAAAAAAATCGTCGGGTACCCCCCCCCCCCAAGTCGAAATCCTGGGACCGTCCATGTCCTGGCACAAATTCGGATTCCGTACTTTTAAATTTGGCTACAAATTCGGTGGTGATTCCATGATGCTTTTTTTGGGGCGGGACAAAATTTCGCCGCCGAAATTTCGCCGGACGGAATTTCGCCGAGACAAAATTTCGCCGGCCGAAATTTCGCCGCAAAAAAATTAAATAAAAAATTAGACTTAGAAATTTTTTAAGAAAAAATCTTATTCAGGGATTTTTTTTTGAAATTTATGATAAATTAGTAAATTTTTTCGAAAATTTTTCCAAAAAATTCGCTAAAAAAAATTTTCAAAAATTTTTCATTGAAATTTCCATATAAAAAATTTCTGAATTTTTTTCTTGAAAATTTCCAAATTTAAAAAAAAAAATTTCTTTGCCGAAATTATGTCCCGGCGAAATTTCGGCGGCGAAATTTTGGGGTGCACCCTTTTTTTTGGTCTCCGGTTATTCACCTGATGCAAACCACAATTTCTCATCAATGTTTTTTAAATTGTTTTTGTCCAAGTTCTAATTTCCCCTACAAATGCTTCTTTCAGAGGGCGTTCCATCTGCACAAAATGAGCCGCAACAGCCGAAGTTGGAAATTGTGGAGAAGGGGGAGGAGGAAGGGACGAGCAAATGGGACCAAAAAGAGCATGAAGAGGAAGAAGCCGACCTGAAAAGAACGACGTCGACCCCCCGGGCGACCAGTCATTTTGACGTCGTCGGACGAATGATGACGCGGGGGTTGGGCAGAAGCGGCGGTGCGGAGGAGGAGGACGAGGAGGCCAAGGTGTTCCGGCAGATGATGATGTTGCGACAACGGCACGACCGCTGGGGGGAGGAGGAGGAGGAAGATGAGGTGGTAAAAGTGGCAATGGCACCACGTGTTGTTGTTGTTGTTGTAATTACCCTCCCTTGTTTTGTGTTCATCACCTTTGCATCATCGCATTTTTTAAAAACAATTTTTTTTTATTTGCGAATAAACGACGCCGCAACCCAATTAAATTTCCATTTTATTATTTGTTCTCTGCCGATTTGTTGTTGTCCAAAATGTGTGGAACAAAGTTGTTGAAAAGAAAACACAAAGTAATTATAAAAAAGGGAATCGGTGTGTGTTACCATTATTAAGTGCAATCGTATACTATACAGTATGCATTATGTTATACCGTATACTCTCCGCGTGCGCCGCTCCTCGCACACGATAAATAGCACTTAACTGACTGACACCAATAAATTCACTTAACTTTCTGGCGATGAATGGATGAACAATATTTTCTCGAAATAGTTTTATTTTTGATTTTCGATTTATGAAAATTCGTTCAAATATCCCAATTATAAATACGAATTAACCCCGGTGAAAATGATTTCACTCACTTTTGCTCAATTAACTCATTAATTACCGTTTAAAACACACACAATATTGACAACAACAACAACAAATCGGAGAACAATTTAAAAATTTAAAATCATAAAATTGGGTTGCTTTGTCGTTTTTTGAATGAATTATTATTATTATTATTATTATTATGTTCAATTCCATGCCAAATGTTTTCATTGTTTACCCAAATTGTTTAAGCGCCGTTCGCCCGAACCGCCGCCCTTCCGACGCTTTGACGAGACGGAGGAGGACGACAAAAATGGAGGCATCAACAGCAACAGAAGCAGCAGCGATGGGAATGCTTTTGCGCAACAGAAGAAGGGAGGAGAAGCGGTGGAAAGAATGGACGAGGGGAGAGGGGACGAAATGGTGGTGACAATTGACGACAACGCCGGGGTGGAGGAGGACAGTCCAAGCAAAAGCGGTGGTGCCATCGACGACAGTCCGACCGCAATGGAACACGGCCCGGCCAGCCCGGAGCCGGAACAGATGGACGAGTCCACGGTGCTGCCTTTGGATGGGGGTGTGACAGCTAAGGAAGCCCACTTAACAGCTGAGGAAGCATCGCTATACTTACTGAAAACTGTTTGCGGATGTTAGAGCAATGGCAGCAGGGTCGGACTGGCCGTTTCTGATTCCCGAATTGGGACGGAGTCGGACTGCCCGTTTAAACGGCGTGCTAAAGAGTGGGGATTAGCTCATTCGTGCCCCGGACCCCCGGATGCATCGTTTCTGCTTCGTTTTTCATTATTTTAGAAATTTTGAAGTTTCGATGAGAAGGGCGGGGGGTGTAATAATTGGGACCACGTCTAAGCCTGTCACTTGATAAAAGTAATCTTTTTTTTTCCTTAAATGATGGAACATTTTTTGAAGGATTCGATTCAGCTGAAGGAAATTCCAACCGAAGCGATGGAAACGGACAGAGACGACGAGGAGGAGGAGGACCTTGACATTCGTGTTCTTCAATGTGTTACGGCACCATCTGCAACTGGCGGGGGAGGAGGTGGCACGGCTTCGGCGGAAGGTAGTGGAAAAGCATTGAGTGGGAGGGCGAAGAAGATGGACGGATGAGGCACTTACGATACACTTTAACATAATCAGATTTTGGTGTTAGTCGTCATATTTATTCGTTTTGCCACATTTTTCTATGTTTCTCAACTCCCCCTTTTTACGTGGGGTGGACTTATTTGTGAGGATGGGACTCAAAAAGCGTTGAATTGTACATGTTCAGTTTGTTCAGTAGCTGCGCAAAACTTGTTGGACTCCTCCATCTCGCCCTCGTCCATGGCGAAGCAAAAAAGCGACGCGGAAAGCGTCGACGACCTCAGCAAAGTGCAGGCATTCCTCCGCAAGGGCGGCGCGCTGAACGCCTCGCTGCTGCAGCGCATCTCTTCGATGGTCGGAAGCGGTGCCGCCGCCGCCGCGGGAAGTACGTCCGCCTCTCCCTCCTCCTCTCCCTAATCACTCTCTCTCATTTTTTGCATATTTTTTTATCTGTCGCTTCTTCCTTTGTCCGCTTCCTCTCATATTTTATGCGTTTGCTTGTCATTAGCTTGCAATTCCTTTTTGATAAGTGATTTTGTTTCTTTTGTTTATACATATTTGGTCCCTTTTTGGTACATTTCGTTTTTGTTACTGTTGCGCAGATTACGGTAGAAGGGAAATAAATAAGGCATTTTGCTCACTTTTTATTCAACTTTGGAGGAGGATATAAAGAAAAATGGAAACATTTTGCGATTCACCCGGGGTACCACCCTCTGTTATTATTATACAGCAAAAAATAGTGTTTAATTGTATTTTTTTTTCTTTCAATACAATGTGCCAAATGCTAGCGGGTGGGTGGGTGTACCCCCAGGGCATTCCCCCCCCCCCCCCCTCCATCAGCTTCGTCCATAATTCAGTTAAAATTTTAAGAAATTGCAGCAAAAAACCGAATATAGGGCATTTCAAATCTCTCCTTTGAACTTTTCATTGCTTCTTTTGTCTATTATTTTATTCCAACTTAATTCTTTTTGTATTTATTATTTATTTCATTTTCTCCAGCTCAACAACTTTCCCATGGCCAACCTCCGTCGACGGACGAAGGCGCTTTTGGAGAAGTGCCAAAGGTTTGCTTGTCGGCCCCGGTGACGCCGTCAAAGCCTGCCGTGGACCAAATTCTCGGGTTGGTTTTCACTCTTGTTGTTCTTTTGCTATTTTCATTTTTTCCACCGAATCCATCCTACCGTAAGCCTTGCCGTAATTCAAATTAACTCCAATTTTCTGCCCTAATCCATTAAATGCCGTAATCATTCATTTCCCCCTTTCTCAGCGGGCTGTCCTCCTCGTCTTCCGCCGTGTTGTTGTCCTCCTCTTCCTCCTCCGTTTCGCCGTGTCCTTCTTCCTCCGTTGTTTCTGCTTCGCCGTCGTCGTCGTCGTTCAGTGCCAGCGGCGGTGCCGTCGCCGACCATCGTTTTGCTCCGCCTTCACATTTTGCTCACACTCAGTCACCGCAACACATCGGTGCATTTGCCGCTGCCACCACTACCGCCGCAAACGCACGCTTTCCGCCGCCGACCCTTCCGATGCGTCCCATTATGGGGCAAATGGGAGGTATAAGCATTGAGAATTTGAACCTTAATGGCAAAAAGAAGAGTTATTTTTGAGGGGGGGGGGGAGGTTCACGGGTACGACTTATCTCGCTTCATTAATTCAATAAAAATGCAATGCGAACGGACAAATTTGTTGGCTTTTAGG
Organism: Heterodera schachtii; assembly: GCA_023374025.1. Taxonomy (NCBI): domain Eukaryota; kingdom Metazoa; phylum Nematoda; class Chromadorea; order Rhabditida; family Heteroderidae; genus Heterodera; species Heterodera schachtii. Next base: position 272,457 of record SIJG01000085.1, on the reverse strand, counting down.
CCGCCTTTTCCCTGGCGGGTACCCCTCCAAGCCACAGAAATTTTTTGGGTACTCCAACCACTGAATCAGAAGGGGGGGGGGTGTTCAACGGGAGCAGCAGCTCGTGTTTGCTCTCGCCGTTACCCAAAGTTTTCCAAAAAATCGCTGAAATTTTTTGAAATTTTTAAATAAATTTTCATATAAAATTTTTTGTTTTTTATTTTCTTGAAATTTCTAAGTAAACAAATTTGAATTTTCGAGTGGGAAACGATACGGGGGGGGGGGGCGTAGTGCACCCGTATTCACCATACACTCGCATTTGCATTTCACCTGTATTTGCAGGCAATGTTTCATTCCCTCTCCCCGACTTCTCCAAACCCCCGCCTAACTTTGTCACTCCGCCCTCTGCCCAAATGCGTCCTGCCATTTCCGCTGTCCACCAATTTCGGCCACAAACTCCAACTGTTCAACACCAAACACAACAACACTCGGCACAAACTCCACCACCGAATGGGTCACCGATTAAGGCGGCGATGGCACAATCGTCCGACGGTGACTAATGACTATTTATTGTCCCCAAAAATTGAATTTAAATTTGATTCCGTTTTTGCTTACAGAATCATCATCGACTATTGCGTCGACGACGACGACGACCAGCGAAGGGAAAGCGGCGGCGATCACTTCGCCCGGCCCCCCGGGGTTGGACGAGGGCGGCTCACCGCCCCAGGCGCCAACGGAGCAGCAGCAAAAGGGGGGACCACAACAGAAGGAGGAGGAGCAGCAGCAACAGAAGGCGGAGGAGAGGGAGGAGAAGGAGTTGCACCCTCTGCTGAACAAAGAGGAGGCACGCGCCTGTGAGTGGTCGGAAAAGCGGAAGCATTTGGCACATGCTTCATGGAAAAGCATTGGTCACCCGTTGGGGGGGGGGTGGGAGTCAGTTTCGAATTTTGCACAGAGATTCGAGGCATTTCTCAGGAGATTAACCCCCGAGTGCTGATTTGTATTGTATATGTTAACACCGTATTCCAGGGGCCGGTCCGTGCCAATTCTTCAAGCGTCACAACACCTGCAAATTCGGCGACCGTTGCAAATTCGCCCATGACGAAGACTCAATCACTTACGGTGTCCAAATGGTGCGATCGATCTACGATTATCAACTTGGCTTCTTCTAACTGCTCCCCCCCCCCCCCCATTTGCTTTAGGCCATGCGCGGCGTGCGACTGACTGTGCGTGGGGGCGCTGCACGCGGAGGGCGCGGTGCGTTCGTCGGTCGTGGCGGCGGATTCCGCTCGCAGTCGGACGAAGCGGGCAATTCCGAACAGCAAAACCCGGACGAAAAGTGTGTTTTCTTTGCACGACGATAATTTTTTTTTTTTGATTCTAATCACTTTTGCGGGTTCTGCTGGTCGCTTTTATGCGTCACATTGACAAACAATTCTGGCATTTTTCCCATGCCAATGTTTCGGCTATGATTAAACTGTAGTGTGATGCTCGAGACCAAAAATTTCTCGAGACCGAGACTTGACCCACTAAATTCGAGACCGAGACCAAAAAACCCCGAGATTTTTCTCGAGTCAAGACTCGAGACCGAGACTCTCGAGCATTACACGAAATAGTCTGAATATAAACAATTTGTTTAAATTCCCGATTAACTGTTTGTGCCACGGTGAAAAACAGTAATGACCAGCAGAACCCATTTTCCACTTTTTGTTCCGTTTTCTCATTTTGTTCTTCCTCCTCCCTTTTTTGACTTCATCCCCCCACTCTCGACTTGACAAAAAATAGCCCTTTTGAGTGATCGCTTTTTTTGTTCAGTCGCCCTCGGCGTCGTGGCACTTCCGGCCGTTACATTTCGCCCATCCGTTCCTCGGCCGGCGATTCGCACTTCAACAATCGCTATCGGCCCCCGCCCGATCGGCGTCGTCGGCGTCGCTCGCGCAGCAGGTGTGCCCGTGCATTGCCATTTTGGTTGCATCTCTAATCAACACATTTCTCAACTTGGCAGATCCCGCTCGCGTGACCGCTACAGTCGCCGTCGTCGCTCGCGGGATCGACGCCGTCGGAGTCGCTCGCGCGACCGTAGTCGTTCACGCGATCGCAGCCACTCGCGCGAGCGCAGCCGCTCTCGCGACCACAGCCGATCGCGCAACCGTAGTCGTTCGCGGGACCGTAGTCGGTCAAGGAATCGTGGCAAAACCCGGTCCGCTTCTTCCTCTTCAAGCTCAAGGCAAATCACTTGCTGGCTGCCATTTCTGCCTTTTTCTTCGTTCAACGCTTTTCTCATTTTCAGCGCTTCCACTCGCACCTATTCGTCTCGCTCCGTCACTCCGCCCGCCAATAACCCCTCATAGCGCCCTTTTGAAAAATGCCGAAATATGTGTATTGATTGCTTGATTGACTGGTTGAAGCCCTTCCAATTTCTTAAAATATATTATTCGATCGAAACATTTTGGGGACAATTTTTAATTGGGTGGCAAAATGAAAATGACAATTGTTCACATTATTGGCAGCACAAATTTATTATTTTCAACACATAAATTTATTCATTTTATTTCATTTTGTGTTACTTTCTCTTTCTTTTGTTTGGGTAAATTTTGACTTTTTGTATTCCTTTATTGTTTTTGCATTTGTCCATAAAAGTTTGAAATTTTTGAATTTTATTAAAAACAAAAGGGGGACCCTTCCATGCGTTTTAATGCTTTGGACGGTCAGTCCCAAAGCCATTTGGCCACTTCAGTCCCGGGTCCATTTACAACGGCCCAAAATGCATTCCGCCAAAAAATTCTTTCGGATTCGTGCATTACAGACCGAGAGGCGTCGAATGATATGTGTCCCAGCATGTTTTTGGCTATAACTTTTTTTTTTGCTATCCAAATCCAACAATCTTGGTATCATTCGAAATGTGAAATGTGTATGAAATGTATAGTATTAAATAAATTTTTTGGAATTTGGATTAATTACCAATTTAAATTCTAATGAAAAAATGATGGCACTTTTTTTTAACTTTCCTCAAAATGGAAGTGATGAATTGGAATTTAATGACATCATTTTTTTTTGAATTTTATAAATGTTCACCAACATTCAACAGTTGTGCTTTGGCCACTTGATCTCGCATTGAACAACTAATTCTCGAGTGCTAATTTTTTTAAATGCTTTTTTTTTGTTTGCTTAGTCTTTGCCATCCTTTGCCTTCCTTCCCTTGGCACAATTGTCCATTTGCCATGTGAAAAATTAACTCGAGAATTGGTAATTTTGAAGAGCGTGTTCTCGAGTTTTTTGGATCCCTCTCTTCAATTTGAGCTAGCCTATTTAAAGGCCATTTCAACCTCCGCTTTTCACATTTTGAATTAAACTTTTCAAATTCTGCCGCTGATCACCGCCGAAGACAAAGAAAGTAATGCATAAATTTTGAAAGATTTCTTCGTTTTTATTTTTTCCTTTTTAAGGCAAAATGCGCTTTTCCTTTCCGCTGCTGGCAATTTCCTTCCTAATGCTTCTCCTCGTGGCACCAATTCAAATTTATGGAGGATCAATGTTTGGAAGCAATGGGGGAGGCAGACAAATGAGCCGGGGAAGGGGCCAAATGGGAAGCAACGGCATGGGACCAAGAATGGGAGGCGGTGGTGGCAGCAGGGGAAGAATGCCACAAGGCCAACAAATGGGAGGCGGTGGTGGTGGCGGCATGTCCGGATAGCAATTTTGAAAGACGACGGAGGACGGCGGAGCGTAGCAGAAGCAATGATTGGCAAAGACAGCAGATGAACCAACCAAAACGGCACGACGATTAGTGACCGACCGTACTGTATAGCTCAATTTACGCGTTAAAAAACTCAAAAATTGTCTCATTTCTCAACTCGTGCTGATAAAGAAACATTTTGTTGCTGGTGGTGCGCAAAATCTTGTGAAAAGGGTGTCCAACACATTACACAAAACAGAAGCAGAGCGATGAGATTCCATCCGATGGTCAAAAAGTACCGTATGTATCCATGGGATACTGTCGTTGGCCAACGCCCCCTCAATTTGGGAAAGAAGAAATTGTAGGAAAATGTCAATTGGAATATTTAATTATTATTAAATTTATTATTTAATTCGTTAATTTTTTCCATTTAATTAAAATGAAAAATTTCAAAATTCACTTTCCAATTGTTGCTGATGAATTGTTGATGCGAATATGTTGAAATAAAAAGAGCATATACGGTAGTCAAAACGGGCAAAAGCTGTTTAAACTTCAGGCGCCGGCGGCGGCGTTTTTGGCCTCGTTTTTATGCCATAGAAATTCAAAAAAAAAAGCCTAAAGGTGATTTTTTAATTGATGAATGTTACCTATTCGTCTCGCTCCGTCACTCCGCCCGCCAATAATCCCTCATAGCCCCCTTTTGAAAATTGCCGAAATATGTGTATTGATTGCTTGATTGACTGGTTGAAGCCCTTCCAATTTCTTAAAATATATTATTCGATCGAAACATTTTGGGGACAATTTTTAATTGGGTGGCAAAATGAGAAATGACAATTGTTCACATTATTGGCAGCACAAATTTATTATTTTCAACACATAAATTTATTCATTTTATTTCATTTTGTGTTACTTTCTCTTTCTTTTGTTTGGGTAAATTTTGACTTTTTGTATTCCTTTATTCTTTTTGCATTTGTCCATAAAAGTTTGAAAATTTTTGAATTTTATTAATAGAGCTAGAATTTTTATGTTTATACATATATTTTTTTGCGGCTTATTTGTTAGTTACGACGAGAGAAGCCATAAAAGTTTGAAATTTTTGAATTTTATTAAAAACAAAAGGGGGACCCTTCCATGCGTTTTAATGCTTTGGACGGTCAGTCCCAAAAATGATACCAAGATTGTTGGATTTGGATAGCAAAGAAAAAAGTTATAGCCAAAAACATGCTGGGACACATATCATTCGACGCCTCTCGGTCTGTAATGCACGAATCCGAAAGAATTTTTTGGCGGAATGCATTTTGGGCCGTTGTAAATGGACTCGGGACTGAAGTGGCCAAATGGCTTTGGGACTGACCTTCCAAAGCCTTAAAACGCATGGAAGGGATAATTTGTTGTGAAATGTGTATGAAATGTATATATTATTAAATAAATTTTTTGGAATTTGGATTAATTACCAATTTAAATTCTAATGAAAAAATGATGGCACTTTTTTTTAACTTTCCTCAAAATGGAAGTGATGAATTGGAATTTAATGACATCATTTTTTTTTGAATTTTATAAATGTTCACCAACATTCAACAGTTGTGCTTTGGCCACTTGATCTCGCATTGAACAACTAATTCTCGAGTGCTAATTTTTTAAATGCTTTTTTTTTGTTTGCTTAGTCTTTGCCATCCTTTGCCTTCCTTCCCTTGGCACAATTGTCCATTTGCCATGTGAAGAATTAACTCGAGAATTGGTAATTTTGAAGAGCGTGTTCTCGAGTTTTTTGGATCCCTCTCTTCAATTTGAGCTAGCCTATTTAAAGGCCATTTCAACCTCCGCTTTTCACATTTTGAATTAAACTTTTCAAATTCTCCCGCTGATCACCGCCGAAGACAAAGAAAGTAATGCATAAATTTTGAAAGATTTCTTCGTTTTTATTTTTTCCTTTTTAAGGCAAAATGCGCTTTTCCTTTCCGCTGCTGGCAATTTCCTTCCTAATGCTTCTCCTCGTGGCACCAATTCAAATTTATGGAGGATCAATGTTTGGAAGCAATGGGGGAGGCAGACAAATGAGCCGGGGAAGGGGCCAAATGGGAAGCAACGGCATGGGACCAAGAATGGGAGGCGGTGGTGGCAGCAGGGGAAGAATGCCACAAGGCCAACAAATGGGAGGCGGTGGTGGTGGCGGCATGTCCGGATAGCAATTTTGAAAGACGACGGAGGACGGCGGAGCGTAGCAGAAGCAATGATTGGCAAAGACAGCAGATGAACCAACCAAAACGGCACGACGATTAGTGACCGACCGTACTGTATAGCTCAATTTACGCGTTAAAAAACTCAAAAATTGTCTCATTTCTCAACTCGTGCTGATAAAGAAACATTTTGTTGCTGGTGGTGCGCAAAATCTTGTGAAAAGGGTGTCCAACACATTACACAAAACAGAAGCAGAGCGATGAGATTCCATCCGATGGTCAAAAAGTACCGTATGTATCCATGGGATACTGTCGTTGGCCAACGCCCCCTCAATTTGGGAAAGAAGAAATTGTAGGAAAATGTCAATTGGAATATTTAATTATTATTAAATTTATTATTTAATTCGTTAATTTTTTCCATTTAATTAAAATGAAAAATTTCAAAATTCACTTTCCAATTGTTGCTGATGAATTGTTGATGCGAATATGTTGAAATAAAAAGAGCATATACGGTAGTCAAAACGGGCAAAAGCTGTTTAAACTTCAGGCGCCGGCGGCGGCGTTTTTGGCCTCGTTTTTATGCCATAGAAATTCAAAAAAAAAAGCCTAAAGGTGATTTTTTAATTGATGAATGTTACCTATTCGTCTCGCTCCGTCACTCCGCCCGCCAATAATCCCTCATAGCCCCCTTTTGAAAATTGCCGAAATATGTGTATTGATTGCTTGATTGACTGGTTGAAGCCCTTCCAATTTCTTAAAATATATTATTCGATCGAAACATTTTGGGGACAATTTTTAATTGGGTGGCAAAATGAAAATGACAATTGTTCACATTATTGGCAGCACAAATTTATTATTTTCAACACATAAATTTATTCATTTTATTTCATTTTGTGTTACTTTCTCTTTCTTTTGTTTGGGTAAATTTTGACTTTTTGTATTCCTTTATTCTTTTTGCATTTGTCCATAAAAGTTTGAAAATTTTTGAATTTTATTAATAGAGCTAGAATTTTTATGTTTATACATATATTTTTTTGCGGCTTATTTGTTAGTTACGACGAGAGAAGCCATAAAAGTTTGAAATTTTTGAATTTTATTAAAAACAAAAGGGGGACCCTTCCATGCGTTTTAATGCTTTGGACGGTCAGTCCCAAAAATGATACCAAGATTGTTGGATTTGGATAGCAAAGAAAAAAGTTATAGCCAAAAACATGCTGGGACACATATCATTCGACGCCTCTCGGTCTGTAATGCACGAATCCGAAAGAATTTTTTGGCGGAATGCATTTTGGGCCGTTGTAAATGGACTCGGGACTGAAGTGGCCAAATGGCTTTGGGACTGACCTTCCAAAGCCTTAAAACGCATGGAAGGGATAATTTGTTGTGAAATGTGTATGAAATGTATATATTATTAAATAAATTTTTTGGAATTTGGATTAATTACCAATTTAAATTCTAATGAAAAAATGATGGCACTTTTTTTTAACTTTCCTCAAAATGGAAGTGATGAATTGGAATTTAATGACATCATTTTTTTTTGAATTTTATAAATGTTCACCAACATTCAACAGTTGTGCTTTGGCCACTTGATCTCGCATTGAACAACTAATTCTCGAGTGCTAATTTTTTAAATGCTTTTTTTTTGTTTGCTTAGTCTTTGCCATCCTTTGCCTTCCTTCCCTTGGCACAATTGTCCATTTGCCATGTGAAGAATTAACTCGAGAATTGGTAATTTTGAAGAGCGTGTTCTCGAGTTTTTTGGATCCCTCTCTTCAATTTGAGCTAGCCTATTTAAAGGCCATTTCAACCTCCGCTTTTCACATTTTGAATTAAACTTTTCAAATTCTGCCGCTGATCACCGCCGAAGACAAAGAAAGTAATGCATAAATTTTGAAAGATTTCTTCGTTTTTATTTTTTCCTTTTTAAGGCAAAATGCGCTTTTCCTTTCCGCTGCTGGCAATTTCCTTCCTAATGCTTCTCCTCGTGGCACCAATTCAAATTTATGGAGGATCAATGTTTGGAAGCAATGGGGGAGGCAGACAAATGAGCCGGGGAAGGGGCCAAATGGGAAGCAACGGCATGGGACCAAGAATGGGAGGCGGTGGCATGGGACCAGGAATGGGAGGCGGTGGCATGGGACCAGGAATGGGAGGCGGTGGCATGGGACCAGGAATGGGAGGCGGTGGCATGGGAATGCCCGGAGGTGGAGGAATGGGAGGCGGTGGTGGCAGCATGGGAAGAATGCCACAAGGCCAACAAATGGGAGGCGGTGGTGGTGGCGGCATGTCCGGATAGCAATTTTGAAAGACGACGGAGGACGGCGGAGCGTAGCAGAAGCAATGATTGGCAAAGACAGCAGATGAACCAACCAAAACGGCACGACGATTAGTGACCGACCGTACTGTATAGCTCAATTTACGCTTTAAAAAACTCAAAAATTGTCTCATTTCTCAACTCACTCGTGCTGATAAAGAAACATTTTGTTGCTGGTGGTGCACAAACGGCAGGAAAAAGTTGTGAAAAGTGAGTCCAAAACATTACACAAAACAGAAGCAGAGCGATGAGATTCCATCCGCCGATGGTCAAAATTACCGTATGTATCCTTGGGATACTGTCGTTGGCAACGCCCCCTCAATTTGGGAAAGAAAAAATTGTAGGAAAATGTCAATTAGACCCTTCTCCCCAAAAAATTTGCTAATGAATTGGACGCTGCTGAGTTTCTCATAAATGCCGGGATTATCCATCGTTCACGGCGTTATTTCGAATTAAATAATTTTTGATATCACATCGATTAGAGAAGATGTCTTTTACCAATCAGTCGGATTAAAAAACAATTAAAGCAGCAGCATAATGAGGGGATAATAATCAATTTGAACGGGAAAAGAAGAATGAACTTCTCTCCCAATTCGTCCCGTGCCGCCTGCTTCTGCTGCCACCCAATTCAGTCCCAGTACTTTCTCAGCTGATCAAAGTAAGCTGCCTGGTTTTGGCTCAGTGCCATCGCATTTCCGCTCATGTCCGTCAGTCCGATCACCGACCCCTTCTGCTGGGGCAGCGGTGGTCTCCGCTGATCGGTGCCGTTTTGTTGGTGCCGTTGGTGGCAATTGGCCGCCGTTTCCCTGCTCATTTCGTGCCCAACTCGGCTATTACTTCTGGCACAGCTTTTCACATATTTCTGGTACATCCACTGGAGCTTATGTTGCAAAAAAGGATGTTTTCTTAATATTATAAAAAAGCAAAAATAATTTTGGCAATCCCGAAGAATGTGGGTTTCTATTTAAATTTTTTTTTCTAAATTTGAGCCTAAATGAGTTTTCAAGAGCGCTGATCATGAATCTGAACTCGGATTTACCCAATTCCGAACACCGGACCAGAATTCGAACAAAAAAAGTTGCTTTTTTCCGAACATGCATTTTTCTGGGGAAAAGCTTCGAATTCATTTAAAACTATTTATTATGATGCAAAACAATGCTTCAATTATTAATTCAAAAAAATATATGCAATTTGCGCGAAAATTTGGTCGATTTTAACGCGTGTTTTGGAAAAAATCAACTTTTTTGTTCGAATTCGGGCCCGGGGTTCGGAATTGGGCAAGTTCGAGTAAAGATTCGTTATCAGACATTCTTGAAAACGCCCCGGGAACTGATTTTGAGACCAAAAAAGTTAAAATAGAAGCCCCAATTCTTCAGGATTGTCATGATTTTTTTAAAAATGAGAATGAATGAATGCACATGAGAATGGTGAGTTCGATCAAAAAATTGGTGTAAGTGATCAGAGTGAGTTGAACTTGCATGACCAACGACGAAGAATAGGAGTTGGCACTCGTGCCGGCAAATTCATAATAATATTGATACAGTAACAGGCCCCCAGCTACAATACTCAAATTGAACAAATGCAACAAAAGTGTCGGTGCCAATTGCCGGGTTGTCCGAATATTTTCTGCCAGCTTTTTTAAAATTTTCAACAATTAAAATACCGTACTTATTGAATTAGTACCCCGGGTGGTTCTATTTTTCAACCCCCCTCGAAAGGGGGGTTATAATACAGAGGGGGGTTATATTTCAATAAATACGGTAATATAATTGAAAATTGATTTTGGTTTAAGTCAATTTTTTTGCACGGTGCTATGTCGACTGACGAAAAGTGCAAAAATCAGATTCATGTACCTGATTTTTAATAAGGTCAAGAAATCTTTAGAAGAATTACAATCACATTTTTAATTCAAAAAATTAAATAAAATAAATTTTTTTGCTAATTTTTAAATGAAATAAAAATAAGAAAAGTATTTGTGGACTTGCTTTTTCATGCAACTTTAACTAATAACATTTTTTTAATTGATAATGGGCAATTGTTTCGAGTTTGTTGAGTGCTCTAATGCTTACAATTAGCATTAGCATTATTATATTTTATAGTCAAAAAAGTTCTGAAAAAAATCTTATATTTTTTATCCTGATTAAAAAGTCTTTAGCATTAACTTGATCGGATCCATTCATTGAGATCTTGACCCTCCAAAATATACATAAACCGAGAAAATTTTGTTGTTGCAAGTGCATGCTTCACCTGATATCGTTCCGACAATTCATGCTTTCTTTGGTCTTCAAATGTGAGCCGATATTTTTTCGAATTGCAAAAGCAAAGCCAAAAAAATGCGACAGTTTCCACGGCACACGAAACCAAAAGGATGGCATTGCTGATAAGCCAAAAGCTGGTTGATAGCCGTCTTTTTGCTTCTTCAATGGAAGAAATTGCCGACAAAAATGCCTTAATAAAATTATGAAAAAAGATTTGCTGATTTTTGCCGCCATAAAAAAAGCAAATTTTGGCAATCCTGAAGAATGGGTGTCCCTAATTTTCAACTTTTTTTTTTAAATTTTGGACTCAAAAGCTTCGGAGTTTTCGAGGGTGCTGATTACGAATCTGAACTCGGATTTGCCCAATTCCGACCGTACCCTAATTCGAACAAAAAGGTCAATTTTTTTGTCAAGAATGGATTTTTTGGGGTAAAACTTCTAATTTATTTAACAACTATTTATTTTGGTGTAAAGCAATGCTTCAATTGTTATGGATAAAAAGGCGCAATTTTTGACAAATTTGACCGGTTTTAACGTATATTTTGGAAAAAAATTTCAACTTTTTGTTCGAGTTCTGGGTCGGAGGTTCGGAATTAGGCAAATCCGGTTCGGATTCGTCCTCGGAAACCCCGGAAACTGACTTTGAGCCCAAAATAAAAAAAGTTAAATTAGGGACACCCATTCTTCAGGATTGCCCAATTTTCCCAGCAATTAATTTTTAAAAATGAAAACAAACAAATGTTGACAAGTAAATTCCATTTCTGGCACTAAAAATTCACCGTGGCAAATGCCCAAGCAATGGTAAAGCAGGGACTTTGCCACCTTTCGTAATCCTTGACAAAAAGCGTGGCCATAAAGCGCTCAATGACCATAACGTGGGGGATGTGATTGCGCAAATTCATAGGGAAAAGGTAAATGCCCGTTAAAATTTGTTCGCCCATTCGGCCAAAATTGGCATTTAACAGAAGCAAAGGCAGGACGGCACAAGAGCGAACTGCAAAAATAAAAAAATAATTAAAAATAAATTCAAATATTTTTTAATTACTCGCTCCCCGTGCAAAAATGCACACGCTTTGGCTGATCAGAATGAATTTAAGGTTTCTGTGGAGCACCGAAGTGGTCCAGATCAGGTACAAATTCAGAGCAGAGAAGGGGCACTCGAGCAGCAAATGCCCGATCAGTTCGCCAAGCATTAGCAAAAGCATGGCGAATTCGGAAGCGTCATTCGACGGCACATTAATGCCAATTGCAGTTGAATTATTCATCTTCTTTTTTTTCGTTGTTGCAATAGCAATTTTAAATAACAATTTTTTAATTCACAAAATTTCAAAAAAAAATTGTGACGTTCGAGAACGGAAATCTAATGGCAAACTTTTCATAAAGGCGATAATTATGGGTGAAATACGCTTCCAATTGATAAATTGGGAAGGCGCCAATTCGGCATTTTTTTAAAATTGATACACAATAATTAATTGTTAATTGTGAGTTAGCTTAAACAAATTGTGGAAATGCTTTTTTCTTTTGTGAATAACATTTTGCTTGATTTTTGGTTTCTAAATATTTGCACTTTTTAATTTTCATTTTAAATGCATTAATAATTCATATATTTTTTAATCATCTCGAGATGGGATGGTGCTGAGACGGAGCTGATAATGAGGGGAGGTGCCACCTGCTGATGTTTTGTTTTGCCTCGGGCCGATTTCCCGGGCAACCCCCCCCCCCCCCGGCAAAATGTCCGCACTATCGACGGCATTCTCCGGTGCCGAATGAAATTAAAAGGTGCCATGCTGCTTCAACACCGTACCCAATTAGGAGTACATAGCTGGTGATTACAAAATTCCGGCCTCTTGGGTTGCCGGGATTCCGTGTCCGAAAATTTGCCGACAATTCTGAAAATCTCTCTCTGTTCAGCAATCGCATTCCCCATTTTAGCCGAATCCGTTACTGTAATCATTAGAGACCGGTATTTTGAAAAAAGCCTGGGCCTGGACCTAGATTTTTTTCACATTTAACCTGGACCTGGATTTCCTGGACAAAATCCAGGAAAATCCAGGTCCAGGAAAAATCCAGAGTGCCGAAAATGGCCTGGACTTCTGGATCTGGGTCTAGGAAAAATCCAGGTCTGTATCCAGGTCCATGCCGATCTTTAGTAATCATCCCCATCGTATTATCCCCATTGTGTTAGGATGGCCTCGTTCTTCCCACCATCACAGCATCTCGTACCCTTTTGGTCCCACTCCATTCTCGACAACAATTCGCTTTCTCTGATGGCCACCGCTGCGATGGTCAGAGACGGCGGGTGCGGAGGCTTAGGCGCCACCACGGCACCGATCGCAACAGAAAATGCACTGACAATGGCACATTTTGGGGACATCGAATTGAACCATGGAAAGCACAGAGAAATGATCAGCAGCAGACTAAGAAGAAGCAGCACAACGTCAGCAAGACAGGGCATAACGGCACAAGATGGAAGAGAAGGAAAAGCAATGGGAGGAGAGAAGGGTCAAACGGAGGGAATGGCATTCGAACGACAAAACCAAGTTGGGAACGGAACAGAAACAAACTCCGGGAAAAGAGTCGAAATTGGCATAGGGAAACCCGACCAAAATACAACACATAGAGTCCGGAAATGGACCACAAGAAGGCGTAGTCAGACCCTTGGGCTTCGGGGGGTGGGCGGGGGGGGGGGGGGGGGTTAAAGTCAAAAATTCGATTTTTTAAGGGTGTATTTTTCGTTTTTTGAAATCCTGAATTAGGGGGGGGGGTAGTGTATTTTCCTAAATTTTTAGCCGTTTATGCTAAAAAATTACTATTTTTTGCAATTTTCGTCTCAATTTTTGAAACATATAGTAAAATTGGGATCCGGCGGTGCCGTTAGGCGCCGCCGGGAAAATTTTTGAGAATTTTAATGCAGTTTCTTAAGAAAATTGCTTAAAAATTTCAAAAAAATTTGCTGAAATTTTTTTACATTTTTGGATTTCTGGGGGGGGGGGGTGGGGCGGGGCTTAAGCCCCCTCAGTCCTCTGCCTACGTCCTTACCAGGGGTGTGACTTGTCTCAGAAAAGACGAGAGCGAGAGTTTGGCGAGAGGCGAGAGTCCCCAAAAAGACGAGAGCGAGAGTTTGGCGAGAGGCGAGAGTCCCCAAAAACACGAGAGTTGGCGAGAGGACGAGAGGCGAGAGTTTTTCAAATTTTTTGTCTGTAGCCTTATTTTTAAATTTAGAAAACTTTAAAATCGTATATTAAATTAGCGTTACGGGCCTGCTTATTTGGGAAAATACCGGGTCAGGGTATTGCCGGGTCCAGAAAAGCCGGGTCAGGGCCCTAGCTTATAAACCGAGTCAAAGTCCTGAAAAATTCAAAAAAAACTTTAAAATTTTTTCATGAAAATAAAATAAATATTTTCATGAAATATATTTATTTTACAAACAAACTTTATTATTTGTCCATTTTTTGCCATTCAAACCACCTTTTTTTTACGGCGCGCTTTATCCAAAAAACTTTTGGGAAACTGTAGAGAAGGATCCGGCGGTGCCGATAGGCGCCGCCGGGAAATTTTTTTAATTTTTATGCAAATTGGTAACAAATTTTGTCCAAAAAATGGCCAAATTTAGCGATTTTGAACAAGTTTCAAGAAAAAAAAATTGAAAACTTCTATGCAATTTATTAACAGAAATTGTACAAAAATTGACTATTTTTTGAAAAAAAAAACTCAAAAAAAAATTCCGAATTTTTATCAAAAATTTCGGAAGTCGGAATTTCGACCCCAAAAATGTCGGAAGAAGGTTTTAACCACCAGACCAAATTTGAACATGTTTTAATAAAGAAAATTGTTCTCTAATTTTAAGACATTAAGGAAGCTGAGAAAGCGATTTTTATGTTTTTTTTTTCGCGTAAATTTGAAAATTTTCTGACTGCTCAAAAGTTCAATCTTTAGGGGTGTATTTTCAACTCTCGCCTCTCGTCCCAGAAAACGAGAGGCGAGAGACGAGAGGCGAGAGTACCAAAAATGGCGAGAGTTGGCGAGAGGCGAGAGTTGTCCCACCCCTGGTCCTTACCATCACAGTACATTTATTCCCTTTATTGTATAGTATAAGTTTTCACAGAATTTGGCTCGGCAATTTTTGCCATTTCTCTCATTGATTTGGATCAATCAAAAACAAAAATCGCAGATCACTTCTGCTGCTGCCGCTTCTGCTGTTGGTTCAGTGTGCCAACACTTTTTGTTGGCACACCCTAAAAAGGATGCCATTGGCAATTTGTCGGCGGTGCCAAATCATTTGCTTAAAACGAACACAAAGCCACGCATAAAAAAGCCACGGCTAAGCAAAAGCCGATTTGAGCCGGGCCCATCGGTGGAGCGGCGCAACGCGCGCGAACGAACGCGAGTGAACACGGTCAACCAGGCATTTGTGGTGCTGAAGCGAATGTAAATTAATTAATTTAATTACCTATTTTTTTGAAGCATGTCAGGACATAAAGTAAAACAAAATTTGGAAAGCGGGAAAAATTTCTTTGCGCAAATACCGTATTTTCTCTAATTGTCCCCGATGGGGGATTATTTTTCAACCTCCTCAGAAAAGGGGGGACAAATGGAGACTGGGGGATAAATGGAGACTGGGGGATTATTTTTCAAACTCCTCTTAGACTGGGGGATAAATCGAGTTTGGGGGATAATTAGAGAAAATGCGATAAATTAAATTTCCAAGGAAAAGAGCAAAGTTCACTTTTATGTTGTCGTCCGCCCGCTGATCAGTCAATTTTGATCAGTGGCGGGATAAAAACAAGCCAATTCTAATTTGCCAAACTAAAATTATTTTAAATAATTGAAGTAAAGCGGTTCCTTCATTTAGGCTTCCATCGCTGGCCAAAAACACCAAAAGAGTTTCAAAGTTGAAGGTTTTGCGTGCCGCCATTGTCCACATTAAGCTGTTGCTTCAGCTGCTTGGCCATGAGGTGTCCGCCGCATATTTAAATCACAAAAATAATATTTGTTTTTGGAATTTTGTTTTTGTGCTCCAGGTCATGTTGAGTTGCGTCGAATTCGGCAGCAATGAAAAGCATTTATCGCAAATGAGAAAACGGACAAAAAACTGACGGACGAATGAACAACCAAAATGAAACTAAACGACGACAATTGGCACGCGGATTGAAGGGGGAGAGAGAGGCTTTTGGTAGCGGGTGGCGGCGTTGGTTTTTTGAAATTCCGGAATATTATGTGAATTTATTCGCGATTTTGTCTGTGTATTTTTAACAAAAATGGTACCATCTTTATACCGTGCTGCGACATTTGAGATTTGAGGACCCGACATTTGAGGATCCCGACATTTGAAGACACGACTTTTGAGGACCCGACATTTGAGGATCCCGACATTTCAGGACACGACTTTTGAGGACCCGACATTTGAGGATGTCCCGGACATTTGAGGACCCGACTTTTGAGGACCCGACATTTAAGGATGTCCCCGACATTTGAGGACCCGACTTTTGAGGGCCCGACATTTGAGGACATACACAAATTCAAAAAAAAATTGAAATTTTATTTTATATAATTATAAAAAGAACAAAATCCTTTTCACAAGGGCTAACGGGAACGAATATAAAACTAACTATTCGTTCTCTGGATCACCCAGTTTTCAAAATCATTGCGCATAAGTCGGTATTGCAAAGATCTGAGATGAGTAAGTATTTCATCCTCATTTGGGTTCTCAATCGCACCAAAGCCTTGAACCAAATTCCGTATAACCAAATCATTGTCTCTGTAAGTTTTTTCAGTTCTCGAATTCTTATCCCCTAAGTTGGGTCCAACTCATACTGCCGTAGCTTATAGGCCGCAATTTGCTCTTCTCTTTTCAGAACAGCGATGACAGCCGCCCGCACTTTATTTTGTTTTCTCATCTTACGAGCATTTCTTTTTATCATTTTTCTTACTTTTTCTAGTTTTTACTTCGCAATGAAATTTCTTTTATTTATTATATTATTTATTCTTTTTGACATTACATACGGTCATCCAGCACGAAAAGCAAGAGCATTCGTTGCACTTGCAAAACTAGGTGCATCAATTGCTGCTTTAAAGGCCTTCGCAGCGTCTCATGCAGTAATGACTGCTACTACGCTTGTAACTCTAGCGGCGATTGGTACAGACGTGTACCTCGCGATAGAACTAGTGCGCAGTTAGTTTATGATTCAAACGGACAATTACGAATCTAACACTACCGCGAAGGAATATACGCCCGAGTATTTTTTCAATAAAATATCAAAGCAAATGGGGCGCCGAGTTGACGAAATTTGTCTTATTAGTAGGGTTGTAAATTATATGGACTAAAAAACGCCAAATATGGACATAAAATATGGACTAAAAACGCAAAAATGTCGCAATATGGATTTATTCCAGAAAACCCCCAAAATATGGATTTACATGGACTAAAAACTTTCACCAAACCAAAAATTTTAACGTAGAAATGCTATTTTTGAGCCCCTTTCTTCATAGCATATGCGCAGGAAAATATGTTAATCCATATAATTTACAACCCTACTTATTAGTATGTTTCCTTTATATTTACAAAAAGTAATTTTATACTGTTATAAATTATTAAGCCAAAAACAGGGCGACAAGAAAAGTGAAAAATTCAAAAGCAGATCTTGGAATTATGATGCTATATGCTGTACGTGGAGACGAAAGATTAGAATTGTTCGGTTGGGACGAAACCCAACTCGTACTATTATGTAGTAAATATAGAAACAGAAAAAAACGAGACAGTGTTAAGTCATCAGAGAACAGAGAAAAAAAGATACTCTAAAATAGTACGAGTTGGGTTTTTACCGTTCGGTTGTTCCTGATCACTTTTTGACACATTCGCTCCCGTTAGCCCTTTGGAAAGGCTTTTTTTATAATGATCTAAAATAAAATTCCATTAATTTTTTTAATTGTGTACAATCCTTTTATTCGATACAGAAAAATTATAATATGCAAAAAGTTGAAATAAAAAACAGATTTTAGGGTCGAAAATCAGAAAAATTTTTTTCAAATTGCTTCAAATAAATTAAGGACTTTGGGCCGAAATGGAAAAATTTTAAAAATTTGAGTGCAATTTGCTAACAGATTTTTACCAAAAACTGCCAAATTTTGCGATTTTTAGCAAGTCGACGACTTTTTTTGTTTTTAAAAAACTTTTTGGGGGATGGGGGTTCGGCGGCGTCGATAGGCGCTGCCGGCAAATTTTTTCTAATTTTAATGCTATTTGTTAACAGATTTTGTCTAAAAAAAGGGCCAAATTTAAAGATTTTGGACTATTTTTAAGAAAAAAACAATTTTTTTCGGGGGGCCGGCGGTGCCACCGAGCGAATTTTGAAATTTAAACTCTATTTTTTAACAGATATTAACCAAAAAATTTATGTGATTTTCGTATAATTTTTGTTTTTTTTCGGTATTTTGCAAAAATATTTTAAAATATATTCATTTTCATGATTTACTATGGAAAATTTAAGTAATTTAAACGAAATTTTATCCGAAGTGAGTTCAATTTGTTAATAAATTATAACATAAATGGTCAATTTTTATTCAAAAATGACCAATTTTTGCAAATTTGAGCCATATTTTAAGAAAATTAAGGATTTTAAAGGTCCGGCGGTGCCGATAGGCGCCGCCGGGAAAATTTTTTTTTGAGATTTTGGCTATATATTTAACGGCGCGCTGTCAAAATGTCCGTCATAATGTCCAGGCGTCGAAATGTCCAAGCGTCATAATGTCCAAGTGTCGAAATGTCCCCCAAGCTAAAATCAGTCAAAATGTCCTCTACTAAAAATTCGCGAAAAACCCAAAATTACACAATTTTGCAATTTAAAGAATATTGGAAATTCATTAAAAATTTATCAGAATCATAAAAACAACGAAAAAAACAATGTGCTATATCTTATTAATTGATGGAATCACCAAAGAGCAAAAAACAGAAATGAACAAATTCAAGTGCCTCCTTTCTGAGTTTTCCCGTGTTCGAAGTAGGTGATGACTAGGGCTCGGATTTATAGTTGCTAAAAACTGCCAAAATAATTAGTTTTTAGTTTCTAAAAAACCCTCAAAATAGTTGCTAAAAATGGGTAAATAGTTGCTAAAAAGTTTCAAACTTAGGGGTGTAAATCGAAAATTTTCTTTAAAAAGCAAAAATATTATGCCAAACCATTAATTAGATACATAATTTTCAAAATCAAAAATTATCGTCATTAAAATAATTAAATTAATTTTGGAGATGATTTTTTGAAAAATTTTTCATTTCTTAGGGGTACATTTTTGAAAATTTTCGAGTCGATTCGTAAGGGTGTATTTTTTGAAAAAAATTTTTAAGTCGATTCTTAGGGGTGCATTTTTCGTTTTTATTGCATTTTTGTTAACAAATTTTGGGCAAAACGCCAAAATAGTTGAAAATAGTTTTTTTCAAATAATTTATAGTTTTTTAGTTGCTAAAAATAAAAAACTAGAAAATAGTTGCTAATAACTCGAAAAGTAGTTTAACAACAGCCAAAAAAACACGTTTTTCGTACATTTCAGGCCATGGGGAGCTCAGGAAAAAAATAGTGAAAAAACTATAAATCCGAGCCCTAGTGATGACGTGTTCTTCTTTAAATCATCGTCGCGGTCGTTGTTGTCGTCTTTTCGTCCACGATCGAAGAATTTGCTTCGTTTTCACCTTTAATTGTCGCTGTTGCCCCGCCTACGACTTTTTTTTGGAGAATTTCAATCTTTTTACGACCAATATTTCGCTTAAATGGGTTAATGTTTCCTATGAATAATATGAAAGCTTAATATTATGTTATTTTGGTTTTTCGCGAATTTTTAGTAGGGTGATTTTAGCTTGGGGGACATTTCGACGCTTGGACATTTCGACGCTTGGACATTTCGACGCTTGGACATTTCGACGCTTGGACATTATGACGCTTGGACATTTCGACGCTTGGACATTTCGACGCTTGGACATTTCGACGCTTGGACATTTCGACGCTTGGACATTATGACGCTTGGACATTTCGACTTGGACATTTTGACGGGCAGCGATATTTAACAGATTTTCGATCAAAAATTATTAATTTTACCAAAAAACTCATTTCTTACCAGTGCATTTTACTCCCGTTTTTTGGTAAAATTTACCGGGACGGGAGTCCCGAACGGGAATCCCGTAAAAATCCCGCTCCCGTTAAAAATCCCGTTCACCGAAAAAAGCGGGAGTCGGGAGCGGGACTCCCGTAAAATCCCGCGGGAGTCCCGATCCAGCCGGTCGATTTTGTCGGGGCGGGATTTTGTCCGCGCACCGATAGTGCTTCAACACTGACATTATTTTTTGTTATGAGTTCGGGTTAACCCTAATGTACGGCGGGACGCAAAATGAGGGTACTAATTTGGTTTGTATCCCCCTTTTTGATCAAATTTTTTCAACTTTTTTTTCAGAATTGCTTTAAATAACAAAAAAAGGTGAATTATGTGTTTATTGGGTACAATTCTGAGATTTGTGACCACAAATTATAAAAAATATCCGGTCCTCCAAATTGCTTACGCCACAAAAAATCCGAAATATATGTGGAAAAAAATTGTGTAGAAAATTATGTTCTTTGAGCCATTTTTCAAATTCATTGTCTGGTAGAGACAAAAGTTTGAATAAATCATAAATAGTAAAATTTTTAAGCGTTTCCATTGATCTAAAAGCAATTCTGATAAAAAAGTTGAAAAAATTTGACCAAAAAGGGGGATACAAATCAAATTAGTACCAAAATGAGTCTTTTTTGCCGGCTCTATTGCAGTTCTCACGACCATAAAAAAAGGGTAATACTCTAGTTTGTCCCCCCCCCCCATTTAAAAAAAATATTTTTGCAGTTATAAGTCATGAAAATGTGTTTCCAAGGGTTTTTGGGGTCGCTGATCATGAATCCGGCATCTATTTTGACCAATGCCGAATCCCGGATCCGAATTCGAACAAAAAGTCGAAAATTCAAATTTTTCGAATTTCGCATTCTTGGTTCAAACCTTGTTTAAATACATGAAAATGAAGTTAAAGTCATTAGTGCTTCAATAAAAGATCATTTAAACTATTTTTAGACTAAAAACGGAAATTCGAAAAATTTGAATTTTCGACTTTTTGTTCGAATTCGGGTCCGGGATTCGGCATTGGTCAAAATAGATGCCGGATTCATGATCAGCGACCCAAAAAACCCTTGGAAACACATTTTCATGACTTATAAATGCAAAAAAATATTTTTTTCAAAAATGGAGGGGAGGGGGGACGGTAAAAACCCAACTCGTACTAGGCCAACTCGTACTGCCCCAACTCGTACTGGTACCCCGACTCGTACTAAGTTTCCCAACTCGTACTAAGATTCCCAACTCGTACTGTGCAACAAAAAATCGAAAAAAAACAACAAAAAACCGCTCAAAATTTTTTTAAAATCGCAAAAATGCATGAAATCGATGAAAGGATAAGAATTCGGCAAAAAATAAATAAATAAAACCATAAAAATGCATGAAATTCGGTAAAATGAAAATAATTCATTAAAAAATTCAACAAGGATCCGAGGTTTTCATCATTTGGTACAACATAAATTCCGCTCTCATTGAGACTCGCTTCCGCTTCTTCCATTGCTGCTGCCTCCTTTATCTGTTCATCTATTTCTAATCTTGGAGGCACATTGAACCCAATCAAATGTCCAATACAGCCATAGTAGCACGACATTGTCTCCTTAAATTGCTCAAGGGGTGCATTTTTCGTTTTTATTGCATTTTTGTTAACAAATTTTGGGCAAAACGCCAAAATAGTTGAAAATAGTTTTTTTCAAATAATTTATAGTTTTTTAGTTGCTAAAAATAAAAAACTAGAAAATAGTTGCTAATAACTCGAAAAGTAGTTTAACAACAGCCAAAAAAACACGTTTTTCGTACATTTCAGGCCATGGGGAGCTCAGGAAAAAAATAGTGAAAAAACTATAAATCCGAGCCCTAGTGATGACGTGTTCTTCTTTAAATCATCGTCGCGGTCGTTGTTGTCGTCTTTTCGTCCACGATCGAAGAATTTGCTTCGTTTTCACCTTTAATTGTCGCTGTTGCCCCGCCTACGACTTTTTTTTGGAGAATTTCAATCTTTTTACGACCAATATTTCGCTTAAATGGGTTAATGTTTCCTATGAATAATATGAAAGCTTAATATTATGTTATTTTGGTTTTTCGCGAATTTTTAGTAGGGTGATTTTAGCTTGGGGGACATTTCGACGCTTGGACATTTCGACGCTTGGACATTTCGACGCTTGGACATTTCGACGCTTGGACATTATGACGCTTGGACATTTCGACGCTTGGACATTTCGACGCTTGGACATTTCGACGCTTGGACATTTCGACGCTTGGACATTATGACGCTTGGACATTTCGACGCTTGGACATTTTGACGGGCAGCGATATTTAACAGATTTTCGATCAAAAATTATTAATTTTACCAAAAAACTCATTTCTTACCAGTGCATTTTACTCCCGTTTTTTGGTAAAATTTACCGGGACGGGAGTCCCGAACGGGAATCCCGTAAAAATCCCGCTCCCGTTAAAAATCCCGTTCACCGAAAAAAGCGGGAGTCGGGAGCGGGACTCCCGTAAAATCCCGCGGGAGTCCCGATCCAGCCGGTCGATTTTGTCGGGGCGGGATTTTGTCCGCGCACCGATAGTGCTTCAACACTGACATTATTTTTTGTTATGAGTTCGGGTTAACCCTAATGTACGGCGGGACGCAAAATGAGGGTACTAATTTGGTTTGTATCCCCCTTTTTGATCAAATTTTTTCAACTTTTTTTTCAGAATTGCTTTAAATAACAAAAAAAGGTGAATTATGTGTTTATTGGGTACAATTCTGAGATTTGTGACCACAAATTATAAAAAATATCCGGTCCTCCAAATTGCTTACGCCACAAAAAATCCGAAATATATGTGGAAAAAAATTGTGTAGAAAATTATGTTCTTTGAGCCATTTTTCAAATTCATTGTCTGGTAGAGACAAAAGTTTGAATAAATCATAAATAGTAAAATTTTTAAGCGTTTCCATTGATCTAAAAGCAATTCTGATAAAAAAGTTGAAAAAATTTGACCAAAAAGGGGGATACAAATCAAATTAGTACCAAAATGAGTCTTTTTTGCCGGCTCTATTGCAGTTCTCACGACCATAAAAAAAGGGTAATACTCTAGTTTGTCCCCCCCCCCCCATTTAAAAAAAATATTTTTGCAGTTATAAGTCATGAAAATGTGTTTCCAAGGGTTTTTGGGGTCGCTGATCATGAATCCGGCATCTATTTTGACCAATGCCGAATCCCGGACCCGAATTCGAACAAAAAGTCGAAAATTCAAATTTTTCG
>SIJG01000085.1:217188-249669 GCA_023374025.1 Heterodera schachtii | reverse complement strand
TTTGTCGTCTGAAATTTGACGTTTGTCGTTTGGCGTTCGTAATTGCACAAACACCAAATTTCAGACGACAAACGCCAAATATTTGGGGGGCGCTCAACACCGCCCCTCAAATTTGTCGTCTGAGATGTGTCCCAAAATGCCACTACTAATTTTTGATCCAAAAATTTTTATTTAATATAAAAACAACATCTTTCTAGGGGAAAATGAGTTCGCTGATCATGAATCCGATCTCAGATTTTCATTTCTATACTTTTATCTCTATGATTTTTCATTCATTTATTCGGATCTTTTGAATTTAGGTTTATGATTAGAATTAGAGCAAAATAAATGTTAGATTCGGAATCTACGTACCCAGAAACCCCTAGAAAGAATCTTTTGCCATTTTTCAATTTTATTTTTTGCATTTTCCTGAGAAATGTTGATTAATCCTTAAAAAAGTGACGAAAAACGACAAATTTACGGTAGATTTTGTCAATTGTGATTGTATGACAATTCACACGACAGAGACAAACGACAAACTGAAAAGCGGCGTATTCAAACGACAAACGGCATAATTTTTTGTCGTAATGACAAATTCGAAGACAAATGCCAAATTTGACGTTTGTCGTCTGTTTTGTCGTTTGTCGTTCGTAATTGTGATTGGCCCCGGGACCGGGGCGGGAAATCCCGGTTTTTTCAGGTCCCGGTCCCGGTTTTTGAAAAAAAAGAAATCCCGGTCCCGGTTTTGCCAGTCCCGGTCCCGGCGGGACTAAATAAGCACTGGTAAGAATGGGGTCTGGGTGAGAAAAGAGAAGAAAATTGGTGGAGAAGAAAAAATTTTTGAGAAAAAAAATAAATTATTTATTTTCTTTTAAAGCATGTTTTCATATGCATAAGTGGATAAGTGGCTAAACCTTTTGACTTTCATTATTTGTCCCTTGGGTTCAATTCCCCTATTGAACAGATAATTTTTTCTTTTTTCTTTACCAATATCAATTGAAATTTAATTAATAAAAAATATTTCTACATAAAAATTATATTTTTACCTTTTTTAAACAGCCTAAAACCACAAATTAACCTAATATTTGGTCATTTTTTGGCAAATTCTGTTATCAAATCTCACTCAAAATTTTTCCGGCGGCGCCTATCGGCACCGACGGACCCCGCCCCCTCCCAATGTTCCAAAAGTTTTTTGAAAAAACATTGCCACAAAAACAGCGACTTAAAAATTTTAAGAGATTGTTAATTTGTTAGAAAAATCCAGAATTTTGGGACTCAGAAAATTCCAAGAATTCCCCCCCCCCCCCTGAAATGAAAATTTTAAAAATTTTCCAATGAATAATGGAAAAATTCTTCGAAATTAAAAATTTTATGGGTACCTTTTTGAATTTAGGAAATTTTTGTAACAAAATTCACCAAAAATTTTTAAAATTTTTCAAAAAAAATTTGCTCTTGTGAAAAGTCCCGGTTGGTCCCGGTCCCGGGTTTTTTCGCGGTCCCGGTCCCGGTCCCGGTCGAAAAACTTGGTCCCGGTCCCGACTTTTCTGGTCCCGGCAAATCCCGGTCCCGGTTTTTGTCAAAAATCCCGGTCCCGCTCAGCTCTAGTAAAAACCAATCAGAATTTTCGAGACAAACGACAAACGCCTAATTTCAGACGACAAACGACAAATTTCGGGGCAGGACTAATGTTGGTGTGTTCAAATCAAACAGGGACATTCATTCAATTCTCCAATTTAGCCTTTCTTTTGCGCATGGGCCTTCGCTTTTGCAATTGGTGGGGATTTTGAACAGCAATTTCTCTCATTTTTTGGCGTTGGACGAATTAGTCCTTGTGGGATTTGGACACTTTAGTAGTCCCAAGCTCATAACTCTGTTCAAAATTGTCGCCGAACCCTAAAAATGGTACCAATTTAATTTTCTCAACGAGAGGAATTGGAAAATGTATTTTAAATTATTATAAAATTAAAATTGGCTGAATTCTTTAATTTTACCGAAAAAAGGGCCCCATTTAATACCTATGTATGTTTGTATATAGAAATGTTCGAATTACTAAGTCTGAAGGTCCTTAAAGCGAAGCCAAGTTGAACACGTTCAAAGAAAGGGATAAAATCCATCCAAACATCGCTACAAATCCAACTGAAAAGCGTGAAAATTAATGAAAATGAGAAATTTCTTTATGTTGATAATTTCTCACATTTTCCTTAAACGTCGCTTCATTTAGAGGCAATTAGCTGCACACTTTTGGTCTTAATAAGTTATAATTGCAAAAAAAAAAAAGGATTTGCTTTTTAAATCAGAACTGTGATTTATTTGAACGGATAAATGTGAGCCGAAAGTGGCCATTGGCCAATGTGAAAATGGGAAAAATTGCTACGCTAATATTTTAGTATAAAAATGCCCTTTTTTCTTCTCCTTCTCTTCATTCCATTCTCTCTTTATTTACCGGTCATCCTGTTCCTGCAAATGTCTTCAGAAATTCTGTACGTTTAGTTATTTTCAAAAACAAATTGTTGAAAGTTTAGTTTCATGGGCCTCAAAAAAAATTAAAAATAGCTAAAATCTCCCTTAGGATTCCTTCGCTTTGATGCTTTTCCTTGCCATTTGATTCATTAATTTCCCCGATTTATTTTCAGTTGGTGTGCCGTGTTTCTTCTTCTTCTGTTGGTCGTTTGTGCCACCATTCTTTTTTGGTTCTTTTTGGACAATGCCAAAAAACGACGACGCACTCACAAAAAAGAAATGTAAATTAAATTAATCAAAAAATTATGGAAATTTCATAAAACTCTCCCCAATTTTCAGCTTTATCTGTGGTGACTGTTGGCTTTTGGTGTTCGATTTTCTTGCGCCTTCTCAGCTCGGCCTCGAAATTGCACTGATCAACCGCCGATTTGACCTCCGAGTGGACGAACACTTCAAAACACGCAAATGGAAATTGTGCTTTATACGAATTTGCCACGAAATTGGAGAGAATGGCACCAAGCAAATGCAAATTGTCAATTCCGATGGAAATCCATTGCCAATTCCGCAAAATCCGTTGCCCAACAAAGTCATCGGATTCCGAGGCATTCAGATCATGTAAAAAATTGATTAATTTGGAATTTTTCGTAATTTTCAAAATTTCAGTTACATCGATCAAAATGTCATCGCATTTCTCCGACATTTTCGCCGTTTTTTCGCCGTTTGTTCAATATACTTGGACATTATCACTGAAAATGTTTGCATTTTGGACTTTGTTTTGCTCAACATTTGGCCAATGTTTCGCCATTCTATTCGTGCGATGTTTTTGAATACCATCGCTTTTCGCCCTTTGCGGCAATTGGCCCCGTCACTTCTCAGCGATTGTTCATCCCTTCGCTTTGTCTCTTTCAAAGATGCCATTCTGCCCGCTTTTCCGCCCGATGAAAGTGCCAATGCGTCGGATGGCCAAGCGATGACCAAATGGTTGTTCACGCCAAACCCGGATGGTGTGCCAAAGGTGCTCCAATGCTTTTTGAATTCACCAGTTGATCAATGGTCGTCAACGATGGAACAATTTAAAGCGGTGTGATTATCCCTATTTCATTGTTTTTTCTATAATTGTTTTTTGTCGCTCTTTTTAGGCATTTTCCAATGCTTCTTCTCTGGTTACTTTTCTCATTTATTTTTACTTTCCGCCGTCTTCTCCACTTGACTTCATTGTGCCATTTGATCGGATCAACGAAGTTACGGGGGAGCAATTGGCACTTGAACTAGATGATACAAATCATTTTCTGCTCCGCCGTTCTCCAATTGTATGGGATGAGAGAAAATGGGGAAATGTGGCGGATGAATTCAAAGCCCGACAGAACCCAATTGATATTTGGATCGAAGATGTCGGATTCGACAACGGGTGAACATTTAAAATGCTTAATGATTTCTTTTTTTTTTGTTGTTTTATGAGTCCAATTGCTTAGACTTTGTGCTTTCAAATGGTACCAAAAATGTACAGCTAATGGACAGAATTGTGATAATTAAGGATGTCTAGTTGTTTGGACTCGTAAAATGCCATTGAACTCATAAAAACTTAATTTCTTATAATTTACAATAGAATCATCGTTTTTTCAGTCTTCTCGACGCCGCTTCTCCCGGGCCAAGTGGACAGCAGAAGAAATGAATGAATTAATTAATTAATTGATGCGATTATGATGGCCAAAATGATATGTTGGCAGTTTTGCCATTTAAATATTGTCTAATTGTTTGTTTGTTTGTATTTGACCTTTGATTGCTCGCAAATTCGTTCATTTCCGTCAAATTGCAGTCGGTCGCCTTCCACCCATGTCTTGGAATCTTTGAATTTACGTGTTTAATTTTTCGTCTTATTTAGAGCCTTTAAATTTTTTGGATTTAAAAAATTGCTGTTGCTCAAAATCACAGCACCAGCTACCGATTTTGTTGTTAGTTATTGTTTTGTTGCTGACAGAATCCATCGTTGAGAAATAATGCGACGGAGAGAAAAATGAGCAACTTTTTTGCTTTTTCTCCCACGAAAATGCCATGTTTTATTTTAAAAACCCAATTTCGAATGCTGGACCTGAACTCGAACAAAAGTCGAAAATTCATTTTTCACCAAAATCCGTCTTTATTGTTTAAAATCGATTCAAATGCATGGAAATATCAGCAAGAAAAATGATAATTTACCAAACATTTTTATCATCCGAATCTCTTAAATCCATCCGTTTTTACTTCGCATTTCAAAAATCCAATTTCTGTCCAAGACAAATGTGTCGTCAGTTTCACCAAGTGCCAAAATGCTCTCATGCCACGGTTTGCGGAAGACATTCGACGCATGAATCGCCTTTCTATTTATGTATAGCCGACAAACGCCGACTCCCACTTTTCCACCCTCGAAGGGTTGGAGCGCTACGCTAATATTTTAGTATAAAAATGCCTTTTTTCTTCCCCTCTTCCTCATTCCAATCATTCTTCCATTCTCCCTATATTCTCCGGTCATTTTTTTATGCAAATAAATGTCTTCAGAAAACGAAATTTAAAATTAATCAAAAATTTTATGATCAGTAGGGTTACGTTGTATACATTAAAATTACATTTTACGCTGAATTTTTCGAAAAATGCAAAGATATTTCAAAAAGATTTTTGAATTTAATCATTTATGAATATTTTGGCATTATGTTCTTTTTTTAATCGGCGACATTTTGCCGAAATATTACATTTTCATAGAGCTGAGCGGGACCGGGGCGGGAAATCCCGGTTTTTTCAGGTCCCGGTCCCGGTTTTTGAAAAAAAGAAATCCCGGTCCCGGTTTTGCCAGTCCCGGTCCCGGCGGGACTAAATAAGCACTGGTAAGAATGGGGTCTGGGTGAGAAAAGAGAAGAAAATTGGTGGAGAAGAAAAAATTTTTGAGAAAAAAATAAATTATTTATTTTCTTTTAAAGCATATTTTCATATGCATAAGTGGATAAGTGGCTAAACCTTTTGACTTTCATTATTTGTCCCTTGGGTTCAATTCCCCTATTGAACAGATAATTTTTTCTTTTTTCTTTACCAATATCAATTGAAATTTAATTAATAAAAAATATTTCTACATAAAAATTATATTTTTACCTTTTTTAAACAGCCTAAAACCACAAATTAACCTAATATTTGGTCATTTTTTGGCAAATTCTGTTATCAAATCTCACTCAAAATTTTTCCGGCGGCGCCTATCGGCACCGACGGACCCCGCCCCCTCCCAATGTTCCAAAAGTTTTTTGAAAAAACATTGCCACAAAAACAGCGACTTAAAAATTTTAAGAGATTGTTAATTTGTTAGAAAAATCCAGAATTTTGGGACTCAGAAAATTCCAAGAATTCCCCCCCCCCTGAAATGAAAATTTTAAAAATTTCCAATGAATAATGGAAAAATTCTTCGAAATTAAAAAATTTTATGGGTACCTTTTTGAATTTAGGAAATTTTTGTAACAAAATTCACCAAAAATTTTTAAAATTTTTCAAAAAAAATTTGCTCTTGTGAAAAGTCCCGGTTGGTCCCGGTCCCGGGTTTTTTCGCGGTCCCGGTCCCGGTCCCGGTCGAAAAACTTGGTCCCGGTCCCGACTTTTCTGGTCCCGGCAAATCCCGGTCCCGGTTTTTGTCAAAAATCCCGGTCCCGCTCAGCTCTAGCCGTTTCGGAGCCGCCGTTTCGGCGCCGCCGATTCGGCGCCGCCGTTTCGGCGCGAGGGTCGTTTCGGCGCCAGTGTCGTCTCTGCGCCAAGCCAAAATTAAAAAATCATGGATCAGTTGGAAATTTTGAGCGATTTAAATTTTCAAAAATTAAAAATTTTGGTAATACTAGGGATGGTTGCCCCCATTTTTCCGAGAAATTTTTTTTTGTTTTCAAAAGTCATGAAAACATGTTACCAAGGGTTTTCTGGGGCGCTGATCACGAATCCGGCATCATTTCGGCCTATTTGGAATCCCGGACCCGAATTCGAACAAAATGTTTAAAATTTAAGTTTTCGAATTTCACATTTTCGTTTCAAACAATATAGAATAACAATAAACTAACAAAATAAAATTTAACAAAAATTTATTTGTTTACCGTATTTACTCATTTGGAACCCCACCCCTCTAAATGAGAAGCCCCCCCCCCCCCCCCAAAAATTTGTGGCTCTTGTGCAGTTTAGGCCCCATATACAAAAATTTTTACATATTAGAATAAAAGAAGCCAATCTATAGGTTTTCGGGGTCGCTGATCGCGAATCCGGCATCCATTTCGGCCAATTCAAAATCCCGGACCCGAACTCGAACAAGAAGTCGAAAAATTAAAATTTTTTATTTTTCATTTTTAGTCTAAAAATAGTTTAAATGATTTTTAATTGAAGCACTGATGACTTTCAGTTCGTTTCCGTGTATTTAAACAATGCTGACCAATAATATGAAAACCAAAAATTTTAATTTTCGAATTTTTGTTCGAATTCGGGTCCGGGATTGGAATTGGACGAAATGAATACCGGATTCGCGATCAGCGACCACGAAAACCTATAGATTGGCATATTTTATTCTGAAATGTAAAAAAAAAAATTTTGTATATGGGGCCTAAACTGCACAAGAGCCCTTTATTGTGAATTTTTAACAATTTTCGTCTGCTTCAAAGGTTGCAGGGCCTTAAAAATCAGAAATATTTTTTGGCGCCGAAACGACCCTGGCGCCGAAACGGCGGCGCCGAAACGACCCGTTCCCGAAAAAAGGCACCAAAAGGCAAAAAAAGGCACCAAAAAGTTCAAGCTAGAAGCTTCAAACCAAGTTAAAAACTCGTTTTTCGTGCATATTAGGCCGTAGCAAGTTAGCAACAAAAAAAAGGCATATGCCTCAAAATCCGGTCTCTAATAATTATGGCCATTATTTTTGGCCAGCAGACCATTTTAATCTTCCTTTTCTCATCCCTTTCAAATCCTGTCTTTTTTTTGGGTATATAAAGAGGCCAGAAAGACTTTTTCATTCATAATACATATCACAAAAATGAACAGACGGTAATGAATTTTTTTTTTAAATTACAAATTCTTCATTTTCCCAATTTTCTTATGTTTCAGTTGGATTTGTAGTGACGTTTGGATGGACATTCTGCCATCTTTTGACCATGCTCAACTCGGACTCAAAATGGCATTGCTTTCCGACCGTTTCGATGTTTTGGTGGACGCACATTTTGATGGAAAAAGCGAATTGACAATTTGGAGAACAATCGAAATTCGCAAGGACAAAGGACGAAATGCAAACGATAATGGACCAAAACCGATATTATCTGTATGGATCAGTGACAAATGACAATTATTTGGAAGAATTGCCGACTGTACCGTTTCCGTTGGGTGACTGTACCGTTTCCGTTGGGTGACTGTACCGTTTCCGTTGGGTGACTGTACCGTTTCCGTTGGGTGACTTACCGTTTCCGTTGGGTGACTGTACCGTTTCCGTTGGGTGACTGTACCGTTTCCGTTGGGTGACAATGTTAAGAAGTTTCCGATTGTACTTGCCTATGGCAATTTTGTGGAATTTTCGATGCCGAATCGTCCGTTGCACAACAAAATTCGCTTTCATTACCTTTATATCGAGTAATTTGAACCTTTTGATATACCACCTACCTATTAAAGCATTTTAATATTTCTTCAGCTACATTGACCACTCTGTGCTCGCATTTCTCCGTTCCAACAAGCAAATTTGGGACAGAATTGGCACCAAATTGACATTGTGGCCATACAGAAGCGAATATAATGATCAGGCAATTTGGGAATTTTTTGTCCGTGAAATTTGGTCCATTTTTGCGACGAACATTCGCCACTTGAGCTTTGACGATGGCGATTATTTGGACAAATTGCGTCGTCACACTTCACCAACAATTCTCACTGATCTTGACCAATTGAATACAATTGATTCTGGTCGTCTGTTACCCAATGGAATTGCTGATGATCGGCCCAGGCCAAATGCAACTGCTGGCCAAGCAGTGATCAAATGGTTGCACACACCGAGCAAAGATGGGCTGACGAAGCGATTGTATCGTAATGGTTCTTTTGGTCAACCAAATCCCGAATGGGTCGACAACTTCAAAGAGGTGTCCCGCCATATTTTCGTTAATTGTTTTGTCTTTACCAATTTTTGTTTAAGACATTTCGCCATGCCACCACTTCAGTCAGTTACACAATTCAACTTTATTTTTACGCGACAACAATGCCAATTGAACAATTTGAATTGATGAACAAAATGACGAATGAGACGCTGACACTGAAAATGAGCAAAGAATTAGAATATAATTACCTGTATAATTGGCTGTTGCAACGGTGCCCAATTGGGGAAACGGCGACGGTGCCAGAAGTTAAATTGGAAGACAGCGTAAATCCGAGTGCCAATTTGAACAATATCATTTTTGATCTGTGGAGTTTCAATAAATCCATTGGGTGAGCAGCAAAACAGCAATTTTTGATTTTGTCGAAATATAAAATATTTAATTTTAGGCCATTATCGCCATCAGCGGAAGAAGAAAAAGAAGAAGAAGAATCGGACCAAAGCAACGGAAATGTCTTCTGATTAAGTGTACGGAAATGAATAATTAATTAATTGTATTTGAGAAATGATCGGTCTCAATTTGTTGTGCTTTTTTCTCTCAGAAATGCTTTTGTTTGATTTTTCGTTCTATAATATTCAAATTTATTTTATTTGCTTTTTGTTGAGCAGTTTATTAATTATCAATGAAACGATTGTTTAATGAATTTGGAAATACAGTAGTTAAGGTGTTTCACTCCTCCCCCCCCCCACAGAAAAATAATAAGTAGGGTAGCCCAGCAGATCTGAGATTTAACAGTATCAGCAGAACGTCATTCCCTATTACTTAATGTACGTATAAATTAACGAATTTGGACATTATTTAGATTAGCAGACCTTTTTAATCTCTTCCATCCCTTTCAAATTGGTCAATTTTTTATGTTTTTACCAACAAAAATGGCCGAAATGCTAATTGATCCATTTGAGCCCCTTAAATAATATTGTGCCGTGGTTGTGTGAATTTATGCGCTTTTATTGTTGATTTTCTTTTTAAATTTTGCTGCTTAAAAGGAGAAAATGTCGAAAATTACAAAATTTTATTTTTTTGTTTTTTTATGGGTATATAAAGACGTCAAACAGACTTTTTCATTCATAATACCGCAAAATGAACAGACGGTAAGGAATTCATTTTCATTTACCCATGTTGTTTTTTTTTTACGAATTTCAGTTGGATTTGTAGTGACGTTTGGATGGACATTCTGCCATCTTTTGACCATGCTCAACTCGGACTCAAAATGGCATTGCTTTCCGACCGTTTCGATGTTTTGGTGGACGCACATTTTGATGGAAAAAGCGAATTGACAATTTGGAGAACAATCGAAATTCGCAAGGACAAAGGACGAAATGCAAACAATAATGGACCAAAAGCGAAACTGTCTGTACGGATTGATGGCAAATTTGTGGCATTTCCGTTCCCCGACCGTCCGCTGCCCAACAAAATCCGCTTTAAGGA
The DNA here is from genome assembly GCA_023374025.1 of Heterodera schachtii. Classification (NCBI taxonomy): domain Eukaryota; kingdom Metazoa; phylum Nematoda; class Chromadorea; order Rhabditida; family Heteroderidae; genus Heterodera; species Heterodera schachtii. The sequence continues at coordinate 239,692 of SIJG01000085.1, read as the reverse complement.
CCTTCAGATTTAGTAATTTCAAAAACTTTACAGAAGCCAATTAATTTTCTTCAATTTTTCCCCCTTTCAGCTACATTGACCATTCTGTGCTCGCATTTATTCGTTCAAACAAGCCAATTTTTGACAGAAGTGGCACCGATTTGGAGTTGTCTATTTCAAATGAACAACCAATTTGGGATGTTTTGGCCAGTGAAATTTGGCCAATTTTTGCGCAAAACATTCGCCATTTGAGCTTTACCGAGGGCAATGCTTTGGACAATTTGCGCCGTCGCATTTCACCAACAATTCTCACTGATCTTGATCAATTGAATTCAATCGGTTCTTATTTTCTATTCCCCGATGGAATTGCCGACGATGGACCGAATGCAACTGTTGGCCAAGCGTTGACCAAATGGCTTCACACTTCGAGCAAAGATGGCCAACCGAAGCGATTGCTTAACTATGATTATGTGGGACCACTGAATCGCGGATGGGTGAACAACTTCAAAGAGGTGTCCCGCCTTATTTTCGTCAAATTGCGTTTAGTTTTACCAATTTTTGTTTAGACATTTCGCCGTGCCACCACTTCTGTCAGTTACACAATTCAACGTTATTTTTCCGTGAGAGCAATGCCAATTGAACAATTTGAATTGGTGAACGAAGTGACCAATGAGAAGCTGACACTGAAAATGAGCAAAGAATTAGAATGTAATTTCCTGTATAATTGGCTGTTGCAACGGTGCCCAATTGGGGAGACTGCGAAGGCGCCAATTAAGTGGGAAAACCGCCAAAATTTGGGTGTCAATTTGAACCATATCAGATTTGGTCTGCGGCTTAGCAATCACTCGAGTGCCAATTTGAACAATATCACTTTTGATCTGTGGAGTGTCTATGAATCCATTGGGTGAGCAGCAAAACAACAATTTTTGATTTTGTCGAAAAATAAAAACAATTAATTAATTTCAGGCCATTGTCGCCACCAGCGGAAGAAGAAAAGGAGGAAAAAGCGGATCAAAGCAACCAAAACATCGTCTGATTAAGTGTACGGAAATGAATTATTTAATTGTATTTGAGAAATGATCGGTCTCAATTTGTCGTGCTTATTTTCTCTCAGAAATACGTTGTTAATTCTTTCGTTCAAATAATATTAAACATTTCATAAAGTTTACTGGTCCCGTTTTTTTGAGTCTTGAAAAATTTTTTCTAGGACTATTTGAGTATGCTCACTGATTGCGTAAAGCTTTGCGATTTGTTATTAACGATTACACTCTTGATTTGATAATATTTTGCAATTTCTTCAGTTACGAGTGATAGCTACGGTATAAAATTGGTGGGTACGGTAGCCCTTTCTCTACTATAGATATGCTAGCATATGGTATACCAGTAAATATTAAAGAGATACGTTACCATCGGTAACACTTTTTCCCTATCACTGGAAAGTAATGGTTAAGGAAAAACGGTAGAATACGGTAGCGCGCACCTTTTTTAATGAGATACGGTATTGTACATTTTCTCGAGTTTACCCGTCCGCGTCGTTGTATGAAATTGGTGGGTATGGAAGCAACACGGTAGCGCACCTTTTTAATGAGATACGGTATCATACATTTTCTCGAGTTTACCCGTCCGCGTCGCCGTCACTATTTCCCTTTTCTTGAAGCGAAAGTCCCCAGCAGCGCCGGTGTGTCCATGTACGAGGCGTACGTCGGCACGGCTGTGCCGTTGGACTCCCCGCGCACCGCTTTCCCGGCACTGATCGACGGATCTCCACAACAGCGGCAACAGCAGCCGCCGTTGGCGACCTCTCGCCGATCGCTACTGTTTGACTGTTCAGCGGCGTCGGCGATTCGTCTGTCTTCGCACATCGGCGACTGAAGCGGTCGCCGCTACTGGCGGCGATTGTGGCGACCGGTCGCAGACGGCGAAAAAATTATACAGAAACCAATTAATATGGTAATAGCATTTATATTTAACAGGTATATTGACCATTCTGTGCTCACATTTATCCGCTCAAACAAGCCAATTTGGGACAGAAATGGCACCAATTTGGAGTTGTCTATTGAAAATGACCAGCACATTTGGGATGTTTTGGCCCGAGAAATTTGGCCAATTTTTGCGCAAAACATTCGCCATTTGAGCTTTACCGGTGGCGATGCTTTGGACAATTTTCGCCGTCGCATTTCACCGACAATTCTCACTGATCTTGATCAATTAGCACTTTTTTGCATGTTTTTGGTTTTTCTTTTTTTCTACCACAATTTTTCAATCATTCAATATTAGCAGGGAACGGATTTTTAGGCTATTTTTTTTGTTGCGGATAGCATATGCTTAGATAAATACAAAAAACATATTTTCTTCATCATGCTAAACTCGGACTCGGTGTCATGGCAACTCGTACAATAGGCAGCTCGCACAAAGGCAACTCGTACACAGGGCAACTCGTACAAAAAAAAAATTTCTAAGAATTTTCAACTAAAAACTTAGAATTTTTAAATAAAAAAAATCTAAATGAATTTTTTAGCCTAGAAAAACTTTAAAAAAATTTTTTAAAGTTTTTTTTACTAATTTTCAGCTGATTTTTTTTTATTTTATTAAATTTTTTGGAAATTTAAGTGTTTTAAAAAGTGTGTTAGATTTTGATTATTGGCGTTTTATTTGGTTAATTACGTTCTCCCTTCTTAATTTTTGTCTCATTGTCTGTCATTGTAGTCTCTCGCCTAATCTATATTTTGCCATTCCCTTCCCAGCAGAATATGTTCCCCGATCTTTCCTTCAATTCATTCTGTTGGCAGTACTTTCATATTTGTATTTTGTTCTTATTTTCCTCCGACTCTTCTCCCATTTTATTGTTGCTGTTTTAAATAAAGTGATTGTCCCCGAATTGGAAATATTGTTGAGAGAAAGCAGTGAATAGGCCCCGACGCAAAAAGCTTATTATAGGTAATTGTTTTGAAAATTCTTTCCTAAACAATAAGCAAATCGAGCGACAACAAAAAATTTAAAAAAAAGAGACGTAAAATGGCATTTTATTCTGAAACTTTTTTTTGTTTAATTATATCTTTTATATCAAATATTTTCTCATTCATTTTAGAAATTCTTGAAAAAAGAATGGTGGCACAACCGACCAATAAAGTGAAGTTTTAGCCTACAAAAAGCTAATCTTTCAAAATTGATTTGAATTTTTCATCACTCAATTCTGGCCACAATTTGAGCAAAAGAAATGCAAAATGTCAGAAAAAAAGGAAATAATAAACGTACAGAATTTCTAAGACATTTGCAGCAACAAAATGACCGGAAAATATAGGGAAAATAATGAGAGAATGGAAAATGGAATGAGGAGGAGGAAGAGAAAAAAGGCATTTTATACTAAAATATTAGCATAGCGCTCCAACCCTTCGGCGGGATTGGATAAGTCAGGGTCAGTCGGCATTTGTCGGGTTGGACTGCGAATATGCGAAGATTTTACCGTTTTTATTATTAGCCATTTTATCAACGATTAATTACTCACAATTGAATTTCACATATACACATAAAATACAATGGAAATGGGCGCATTTGCGAGAAAGCAAAGGTCAAATACATATAGACAATCTTTAATGGCAAATGCCGACTGGGTGCGCGGACAAAATCCCGCCTCAGCCAAAAACGACAAAATCCCGCCTCAGCTAAAAACGACAAAATCCCGACCCGACAAAATCCCGCCTCAGCCAAAAACGACAAAATCCCGCCTCAGCTAAAAACGACAAAATCCCGCCCCGACAAAATCCCGCCTCAGCCATAAAACGACAAAATCCCGCCTCAGCTAAAAACGACAAAATCCCGCCCCGACAAAATCCCGCCCAACTGAAAAGGCGATAAAATCCCGTTTCCCAAAAATGTAAAACCCGTCTTTTTAAAAACACCGAACATTTAGATTTTTTTATTCTAACATAATGAATTCGTAAAAGTGAGGTGCAAAAGATAATTTGACAAGAGAAAATGCGATAAACAAAAAAAAATGGTGGACAAATCTATAAAAATGTCAATCATCTTCCGAATCGATATCGCTTTCATTGTTTCTCACATGGAGACCACCAACGAACCCCTGCATCACCAAGCCCAAAAGGTTGCACACTTCCATCAGTTCTTCATTCGTTCCTAACCTTGCTGTTTCCAAAATTTCGACCACTCGCTGCTCTTTGATAACGTGTTTGGGCCGACGATTTCTGATTTTGCGTAAGCGTATTACTTAAGACAGCCACGCCTGCATACCCAGTGGCGCCCTTTCTGTTGTCAAAGCAAACGCTCTGCGCACGTGCATGGGTGGCAGAAGTGCCAATGTCAAAACTTTCCTAAAAAGAAAAACCAACCAAAATTCCAGTGGAAATCTGGTCAAACATCTCATCTGCCGTTCCTGCTCTGACTTGTGCTCGCATTTGAGATGGCCTCAATTGCCGATTCACCTCAATGGCTCGCTTGATCTGTGCCCTTCCTGCGTCTGCTGATTGTTGCGCAAATACAGCGCAATGATTGTGTTCTTTTGAGCCCAAACGTCCAGTCAAATGTTGGGTAATACTGCCGATGGTACCACACCTTTTTTTTAAAAAAATTTTGTGTTTTCAAAATTAGTGAAAACATGTTTATAGGGGGTTTTCAGGGCTGTTGATCACGAATCCGGCATCCATTTCGACCAAACCCTAAACCCGGACCCAAATTCGAACAAAAAGTCGAAAATTCAAATTTTCGAATTTTGCTTCTTGGTTCAAAAACGGCTAAAACATATGGAAACAAACTAAAAGCCATCAATTATGCAATGAGAGATCATTTAAACTATTTTTGAACCAAAAAAGCGAAGTTCGAAAATTTGAATTTTCGACTTTTTGTCTAAATTTGGGTCCGGGTTTAGGGATTGGTCGAAATGGATGCCAGATTCGTGATCAACAGCCCTGAAAACCCCCTATAAACATGTTTTCACTAATTTTGAAAGCACAAAATATTTTTTTTAAAAAAGGTGTGGTACCATCGGCAGTATTACCAAATGTTGCTCATCATCGAGGCGGACGGTAGCTTGACATGTCTTCTGACAACAGCTGAACCAAATGCACTTTCTTTTGACAAATTTGTATCCTAAAATTGGGAGTAAACAAGCGAGTGCTCTAAATTACTGACTGACCTCTGTGCCAAAGACACAGTGCCCCTTTTTGCGTTGTCCCTCGTTCAAATTTCACTGGCTGTGTTCTCTTCGTCGCTGAATGCGCTCGCATCTGAATCGGCTCTGGCAGCAGCTCGCATTTCTGCCTCCCGCGCGTCCGCTATCTCATCAGCTGCAATTCTGTCGTCGGTTAATGCGAGTCATGGTTTCTTCAAATTCAAGTTCCTTTCAAGCTGTTCACGACGACTCATTTTAACAAAAAAATGGCCCGTTGCTAAATTCATGAAATAAATGTTCGGTGAATGATTTTTATAAAACAAAACTAAGGAAATTTTTTTACGTTGGATTTGTGATTTGTTATCTCGTTTTGTAACAGTCGGTGTTATCGTTTTGTAACAGTCGGTGTTTTTAGTCGGGATTTTGTCGTTTTTAGGTGCAGACGGGATTTTGTCGTTTTATGGCTGAGGCGGGATTTTGTCGGGCGGGATTTTGTCGGCACACGTTTGTTGTGCTTATTTTCTCTCAGAAATGCTTTTGTTGATTCTTTCGTTCCAGTATGTAAACCATACAATTTTAAGCAATAATTCCTGCAATAAAAGAGCATTTAAGGCTTTTTAAACGAAAAAGACTAAATTCCAAAAATTTGGACTTTCGGTTTCATCAAATAGAGAGCAATTTGGTTTGATTGTACATATTTTGTCAGATTCGGATTTAGAATATACGATTTGTGTTAAGGATCGCTATCCATACATATCCCGCTTTTTTTATTTTAATTTTTATCACAAATCATTTTTAACAATGATTATTTTCCATCGCAAAAAATGACATTAAGTGTCAATAACTCGCTGCCTTTTATAGCAATTTTAATTGTTCTGAATTTCTTGCCACATTTTCAAGTCTTAAAAATTTTTTCTACAACCCGAAAATTTAATCCGCTTTTTTCAAAAAGTTCTTACAAAAGGCTCAAATTTTTCGATTTTTAGGTTTATTCTTTTGAAATTTGCCAAAAAATCCAAATTGTACGACCAATGTTTTATTCGAACAAAAGAATAAACAAAAGCATTTCTAAGAGAAAATGATGGCATAAAATCAGTTTCCTATTGATGAGATCATCGATCATTTTTCAAAAATAATTAATTTCCGTTGCTTTGATCCGCTACTTCTTTCTCTTCTTCCACTGGTGGTGACAATGGCCTAAAATTATTTTCATTTTTTATTTTTCGACAATCAAAAATTGCAGTTGCTATTCACCCAATGCAATGATTTCCACCCCACAAATCAAATCGAACATTGTGCTGGTGCTGACAATGGCCTTAAATTTTTTCATTTTTTCGACAATAAAAACATTGCTTTTGCTTCTCACCCAAGGCAATGATTTCCACCCCACAAATTAAATAGGATTTTGTTCAAATTGTCACGCAAATAATACCGCAGCTCAAATCTGACAGAGTTCAAATTGGCACCCGAATTTTCGCGGTTTTTTCCACTTAATTGGCGCCGTCGCCGTCTCACCAATTGGGCACCGTTTCAACAGCCAATTATACATTGATCCATTGTATTCTTCGCTATGTTTCAGTGTAAGCTTCTCATTCGTCCGTTCGTTCACCAATTCAAATTGTTCAATTGGCGTTGGTTCCATACGAAAACAAAGTTGAATATTGTAACTGGCAGAAGTGGTGGCACGGAGAAATGTCTAAACAAAAAAAATTTGGTAAAACAAAAACAAATTGACGAAAATATGGCGGGACGACCTCTTTGTAATTGTTGATCCATTCACGATTTGGTGGATTCGAATAACCATTACAACGCAATTCCTTGAGTTGTCCATCTTTTCTCGGCGTATGTAACCATTTGTACAACGCTTGGCCAGCAGTTGCATTTGGTCCATCGTCAGCAATTCCATCTGGGAACAGAGCACCAGAATCGATTGAATTCAATTGATCAAGATCAGTGAGAAATGTTGGCGAAGTGAGACGACGCAAATTGTCCAAAGCATCGCCACTGGTAAAGCCCAACTGGCGAATGTTCGTCGCAAAAATTGGCCAAATTTCACGAACAAAAACATCCCAAATTGTCACGTTATTTTCAATAAACAATTGCAAATTGGTGCCCATTCTGTCCCAAATTTGCTTGTTGGAACGGAGAAATGTTATCACGGAATGGTCAATGTACCTGAAAAAATATAAAATCTGCTTTATAACACATACAAAAGTGTAAACTTACTCAATTTGAAGGAAATGAAAACGAATTTTGTTGGGCAGCGTACGATCCGGCAAAGGAAAATCCACAAAATCGTCATCGATCATTACAGACAGTTTCGGTTTTGGTCCTTCGTCCTTGAGAATTGTTATTTCTCTCCAAATTGTCAATTCGCTTTTTCCACCGAAGTGTTTGTCAACCAAAGCATCAAAACGAGGTGAAAGAAGTGCCATTTTGAGTCCAAGTTGGGCATGGTCAAAAGATGGAAGAATGTTCATCCACACATCGCTACAAATCCAACTGAAACATGGAAAATAGGGAAAATTAAAATTTTGTAATTAAAAAAATTCCTTACCGCCGATTCATATTTGCGGTATTCTACATCAAAAATGTCTTTTCGACGCCTTTATATACCCAAATAAAAGTGAGCGATTTGAAGCGAATGAACGGGTGGAGGGATTAAAATGATCTGTTGGCTAAAAATAATGGCCTTAACGCACAGGACGAGCAAATTGGACCAGCAAAGCTTTTTGTGCAAATTAGTGGCAATTTTGTGGAATTGCCGATGCCGGACCATTCGTTGCCAAATAAAATTCGTTTTTGTCTCCTTCATATTGAATGAGTAATTTTAAATTTTTTGTTTATATTAATGCATTTTTATAATTCTTCAGGTACATTGACAATTCCGTGATCACATTTCTCCACTCCAACAAGCAAATTTGGGACAGAAGTGGCACCAATTTGCAATTGTTTGTGTCATCAGACGAAACCGAAGAAAACCAGCGAATTTGGGATGTTTTGGCCAGTGAAATTTGGCCAATTTTTACGACAAACATTCGCCACTTTAGCTTTGACGATGGCCATCATTTAGACAATTTGTGTCGTCTGATCTCGCCGACAGTTCTCACGGATTTTGATCAATTGAATTCAATCTATTCCGGGCGGCTGTTCCCCGATGTTATCGCTAATGATGGGCCAAATCGCCAAAAATTCTGTCCAAACGGTTGCACACTCCGACAAAAAAATGGCCAACCTAAAACATTGTTTTGTCGTGAGACTGTTGGTCTACCAAATTGCAAATGGGTCCACAATTTCGAGGAGGTGGTCCGCTATATATTCGTTAAATTGTGTTTTTGTTTACCATTTTTGCGTGTTTAGGCATTTCTTCACGGTAGGGGTCAGTTGCGTCTGAGCCAAGCATAAAGCACCATAACTTTTTTCTTTGTTGGTCAAATTTTATAAATTTGGACTCGTTCGAAAGCTCTACATGTTTAGAAGCTTTTTGATAAGCTATTGCTAAGCGATTGAACAACTTATAAAAAAGTTGTAACATGAACACTACCAAAAAGTCAGAATTTTTGCATATTTTAATTTATAACTTTTTTAGTTGTCGGTATGCCTTTGTGATTTTTGGATAGCCGATAGAGCTTGTTAAGAGCTTTCGAATGATACCAACATTGTTGGATTTGGTTAACAAAAAAAAAAGTTATGGTGGTCTAAACTTGGCTCAGACGCAACTGGCCAGACGCAACTGGCCCGTTTCGTTCTTCATGCCACCACTTCTGTCGCTTACAATATTTGGTTCAATTTATATTTGGTCAAAATGCCAATTGAAGAATTTGAATTGGTGAACGAAGTGACGAATGAGAAGCTGACACTGACGAGGGATGAAAGTAGCACAAGTGTATTAAGATATTGGGTGTTGGAGAGATGTCCAATTGTTGCGGAGACGGCGGAGGTTCAGAAACAGCAGCAGAAGAACGACAAAAATTTGGGCAAATTGGACGGAGTGTGCTTCAGTCTTTGTGATGCCGCCATTGGGTGAGCAGCTGAAGAGCATGGACAAGAAGACTGTATCCCCTATACAGTACACTACTTTGTCCCGTGTACAGTACCTTCCCATAATCTTGCAGTGCCATGGGTTTCCCATTGAAGCAGTACTTAAGTCCTTGACTTGTCCCTCCTGTTATGAACAATCTCTGAAACCCTGTTGATCCGGGTTTTTTCAATAATTCCGTGTTCTACTTTTACAAAAAGTTATTCGATTTAAATTTAGCTTCATTTAGGCCGTGTCTCCGCCAGGTCAAAACGATGAAAAAGTGTGCTCTCTTCCCGGGCCCGGAGATCAGCGGAAGATGAAGAAGTGATCATTTGAGAAATGTCCAATCATTATTGGGTTATGATGAATTGGATTGATTAATGGTATTTTGTTTGCTCTGAACTGCTCTCTTTCGTCCGAACGCATTTTTTAGATAAAAAATTTTATGCATATCATTAGGGATGGGAATTTAAGTCACGAAAAATCTCTAAAAACTCATGAAAAACCGCCCAAAAGTCACGAAAAAGTCATAAAAATGCCAAAAGTCACAAAAAATGCAAAAAAGTCACATAAAAATGCCAAAAAAGCACACTAAATAAATCCAAAAAAGTCCTGAAAATTAGCCAAATGTAAAAACCGAAAAGCCGTTTTAAACATTCGTCGAAGAAAGTAATTTAAAAATGACTAATTTTAACGGAAAAAAATATTCAAAAGTGTTATACCGTCAGATTTTTTTTTTTTTTCAGTCCCGTCATTTGAGTCCTTGTGGTATAATAAATTTCAATTCCGTCTCGAAGATTGATTTATTTTTCGGAATTTTCATCACAAAAAGTCAAATTTTGCCTTAAAAAGTGTAAAAAGTCATGAAAAAAGTCACAAAAACGCAAAAAAGTCATAAAAATCCCAAAAAGGGTAAAAAAGTCAAAAAAAAGTCACAAAAAAAGTATGTTAGAAGCTTCAAACAAAGTGTAGAACACTTTTGAACTAATTTTAAGGTCATTTAGAGTCAGCAAAAAAAAGTCATTTGACTTAAATTCCCATCCCTACATATCATTCATTGGATTAAATTTTATCAAATTTAATAGCGCTATGATAAACATACCGTATAACCATGACTGTATTTGCATTTTTTTAATGTACATATGATTTTGTTAAAGTCCATGTGCTCTTTGCACTTGCCCTTGATTTACGCTTTCGCTTTATTTATTTTTTGACATTTCTCCATGCCACATCTTTTTCTGTCAAACTCGTTTTGGAAAAAAAAAATATTTTTTTGTGGGGCTTCTAATTTGGGGGGGGGGGGTTCTAAACCAGTAGATTCGGTAAACAAATGAATTTTTGTGAAAATTTTCTTTTGTTAGTTTTTTTGTTATTCTACATTTTGTTAAAATTTTTGAAAATTCAAATCGCTCAAATTTTCCAACTGATTCAATTTGATGAATTTCTGTTTGAAAATTGTTTTTGCGTTCTTTTTTGCTCTCTCATTTTCACCAACTGTCACTTTTTAAGTTAACACAGATTTTTGCCTTTTATGACAAATTAATCAATTGGCAAAAGCGGAAAAGTGTGCTAATTGAACCACCAAAATGAATCGACGGTAAGGAAATTCTTTTGAAAAATTACAAATTTTCATTTACCCAATTCTTTTTTTTTCATGTTTCAGCTGGATTTGCAGCGACGTGTGGATGGACATTCTCCCATCTTTTGACCATGCCCAACTCGGACTCAAAATGGCATTGCTTTCCGACCGTTTCGACATTTTAGTGGACAAACATTTTGATGGCAAAATGGAATTGACGATTTGGAGAGAAATAAGGATTCACAAGGACAACGGAGCAAAAGCGGAACTGTCTGTACTGATCGATTACGAATGCGTGGCATTTCCATTTCCCGACCATCCGCTGCCCAACAAAATTCGTTTTAAGGACCTTCAGATTTAGTAAATCAAAAATTATACAGAAACCAATTAATCTTCTTCAATTTTTCAGCTACATTGACCATTCTGTGCTCACATTTCTCCGTTCAAACAAGCAAATTTGGGACAGAAATGGCACAAAATTTGAGTTGGATGTGTCTTTATATGCCACCGACAAACAGAAAAAGCACTTTTGGGATGTTTTTGTCACTGAAATTTGGCCAATTTTTGCGACAAACATCCGTCATTTGAGCTTGGCCGGTGCCGATGCTTTGAACAATTTGCGCAGTCGAACTTCACCGACAATTCTCACTGATCTTGCCCAATTGTATTCAATTAATTCTGGTAGTCTTTTACCCGATGGAATTGCTTTTGATGGGCCAAATAAAACTTGTGGCCAGGCTTTGGCCAAATGGTTGCACACTCCGACAAAAATGGACAACCGAATGAATTGCGTTGCTGTGCTTATTTTTATCAAATAACATGGATCAACAATTTCAAGGAGGTGATCGATCGACCACTTAATTGTTCATTAAACGACTGACTAATTGATTTAATTGCCTTTGATTTACGCTTCCTTTTGTTTAGACATTTCTCCGTGCCACCACTTCTGTCGCTTACAATGTTCGGCTTGAACTTCTAGTGGCTAGCCAAATGAATATAGTTGAACAATATGAGTTGGTGAACGAAATGACCCAAGAAAAGTTGACACTTCTCAAGGACGGAGAGATTTATTGGCTGTTGAAACGATGTCCAATTGTTGGAGAGACGACGACGGTTCAGCAGAAGAAAAACGAAAATTCGGACAAAATGTTCATCCATTTCAAATTGCATTTATTTAAGGCCGATGTCTCCACCAGATCAAAGCGATGAAAAGATGTTCTCGACTCCCGGGCCCAGTGATCAGCTGAAGGATTGATATTTGAGAGATGTCTGATCGTTTTATTGATGATATTTGTTTGTGTTCGGCTGACCATTTAGCCGATATTAAAAATAGGAATTTGAGTTGGGCGGATCTACGCCTAAGCCTAAGTTTAGAACCTAAGCCTAAGTTTAGAGCCTAATTAAAATCACGTGCAGAAACCCATATTTGTTTGAATTTATCCAATTTGCTGAAAATTTTTAGTTCACAAAAGCATTCGGACGCAAAAAAGCAACGAAAGAAAGCAGTTCAAAGAGCAAACAATTAGGCACCAATCAATCTAATTGATTATAAAAATAGTACTTTTATCACTTTTTTCTTCTTACGCTGATCACTGGGTCCGGGAATCGAGATCCTTTATTAGCATGCAAAATTGCGAAAAATTTCGTTAAGGTTAAAAAAAGTTATGACCAAAAATGTTAGAAAACCAGTTTTTTAAAGTTTACTTGCCATAACTTTTTTGAACATTAACGAAATTTCGAAATTTTGCAGGCTAATAGAGGACACTTAAGGCTACGAATGAAACCAAGTAGGGTTGGGCCCCCCAAATGTCGGCGTTTTATGAAACTCGTCAATTGCACTTGAAATGAGATGGAGTGTCTTTAAATGAGTTTTTAAGACTTTTTTGTTCTGTAACTTTTTTTTTTATCTTTTTTCCGACTTTTTATGAAAATTTTGCCCCCCGACATTTTTTAAATTTCTCCAGCCAACCCCTTTTTCTTTCCGCCGTCTTCTCCACCTGACTTCATTGTGCCAATTGATCTGATCAACGAAGTTACGGGGGAGAAATTGTATCTTCTGCAATCTGAAAATGATTTTTGGCTCATCCGTTGTCCAATTGGATGGGATGAGCGAAAATGGGAAAATGTTTGGAAAGAATTGAGTGCTCGACAGAACTCAATTGACATTCGGATCAGAGATGGCGGATACGAGAATAAAAAATTTAAAATGCGTAATCATTTTATGAGTCCAATCAACAATTGAACAATGTTTTTTCAGTCTTCTTCTCGACGACGCTTCTCCCGGGCCGAGTGATCACTGATCAGCAGCAGAAGAAATGAATGAATTAATCAATTAATTGGTTGATGCGATTATGTGACCGAAATATGATTTTGGCACTGTAACATATTCTAATTATCACCCATGAGCGAAGACGAACCCTTCACACATTTCCCTTTTTGGCCAATCGATGTATCCATCTTTTCCATATTCCCCCGTTCACCATTTTATTCACTATTTTCTCTTTTCTCTAACTCTCACAAATCCTCGCAATTCCCCGCCCCTTTTCCGTTCAATTGTTTCCCCCACCAATCAGTCAGTCGAGTCGGAGGAGATGAGAGTCGGACGTCGGAGCGATCAAAGACAAATTAATTATTTATTAATCATTTATTTATTCGCGCATTTAATCCGACATAATAAAGAGCCATACGAACGATTGGACCCTTTGGACTTCTTGGGGATTGGGCCCGATTCCTAAGATTAAGACCTTTCAGTCCTGGGACAATCCGTCTCCTCCCATCCCGCTCTGGCATGGATCCTCACGTCTTACTGGTAGCACCGGATGGTTCGACTTTCGAGTCGAAGGAAAGACGATCCAGCGAGGGGATGAAATCCGACTGGCTCAAGCTGCAGCTTTAATTCTACATTGCGCAATATGCTTTCGAGCATTATAACCCGGCCGTTAAATATAGTTAAAAAAAAACCAAAACATTCAAAAAAAAAATCAGTAAAAGAAATTATTCATTCAAAAAAAAAATCGAAAAAAAATCAGTCAAAAAAAAAAGAGAAGAAATCATTCATTCAAAAATTATTAAACACGAAAAAAAACCGTCATAACTCGAACAATTCAATTCAACTGCTATTCAAACTGTACTGGTCTAATGTCTACACTGCGCAATATGCTTTCGAGTATTAAAATCCAGACAGTATAACGAATTATTAATAGAAAAATATTTAGATAATTAACTCAAAACAAAAGATAAAGCAACAATTCAAAATTATTTAAATTAATTTAATCAAATTTCCTGTCAGATTGCCAAATTTAAAAATAGATCAATTAGCCAAAATTCGATCATCTTACAAACATAAAATTTAATTATCTTCGAATTCAAAATTCAAATTCAATATCTTTTTATCAATTAAAAACGCAAAATTGCAAAATTTTCTCACGATCAAAAGCCGAATCATAATCAGATTTAAAAAAAAGAGATTACTTATCCCGTTTTTCTCACGATACGGCGAGCAAATTTCAATTTAATTAAAATTCACAGCGTTCATTCTTTATTGCGATTAATAAACATGATATGACTTCCGTTCCGCCAAGCACAATCGGAGAACCGACATTTCGCATTAATCACTTTGGAACAAAATACTAATAATTATTATTATGACTGACGATAACTCATTAAATTTAAAAAAAAAACACAAATTAAAGCAGTCAAATTTTTTCAATTCAAAATAATCATTAGTCATCAAACAAATTTAGACAAAACAAAATTATCATTTCTATTCAAAATCAATCACTCTCGCCCTCAATCCCCGAACTTTTATAAATTTACGTTTCTTTCACCTTCACGGCCACAAATCTTCAACTCGTCAGAGACTTTAGAGTCTATTAACCCGCAAATAAACATGGAATTCGGACAAAATAATGATGATGCGCGGGTGGAAGTCGTAGCCATAGACCGACAATTTTGGGTGGGAAAAACAAAAGTTACAGTAGCAGACATGGAAAAGGCCAACAATGACCTCGTCTCTTTCCAAGACGGAGTGAACCGCTCACTTAGGCACATTAATAGACTTGTCAAAGCAAATTATGATGCCATCAATCGCGCCGCTGCCGAAGTGAACACAAATCTACAGACATGTGAGGCCCAAATTATATCACTCTCAGATAGAATGGACCTTTTCGAATTGGAACACAAAGATGGAACAGACTCTCAAGGGGGGAATTCTGTGAATTTTACAGGAGGAAATGGCCAACAAAATACGTCATTAATTCGAGTAGATCCATTCGTGGAACAGAATCCTGACAATAACAATGAAGTAAATACATTAACCGGAGTGACGGGCCTAGAAATTTTTTCTCAAGAGTCAGTTACGGCATTTGACAAATGGTCGAGAAGATTTAGGGATTACATTCAAGTAGTAGGCAAAAACTTGGATGAGGCTGAAAAATTGGACCGCCTTCGCCTCGCCTTAGACGACGTACCACGCGATTTGTACGACACACTCACCCCGGCAGAAACAACGACTGTTTTGCGAGCTCTCAAATTTTTAAGAGAAAAACTCGACTCACCACAACGCAAAGAATTGGCCAAAAGAAATTTGGCACTGTGCAAACAACGGGATGATGAACCGGTGGGAATATTTTTAAGGCGTTTGGCCCCATTAGTGGAAGTTGCTTATTCAAACCTGGACCCGGATCAGCTTAAAGAGCGCTTGAGTGAGGAATTAATTGACCGTTTGAGACCTGACTTAGCATTTTTAATTAGACTCACAGGACTATCAAAAGGAAAAGAGTTAGACATAGTCAAAGCCCAAGCAGAAGAGCTTGAATTGCTTCTTAAAACTCATAAAGGACAAATTCCCGACCCAATTCTCCAAACAGTTCATGCCGTCCAGCAAAATCCATGGACGCCAAACCGTGAACGTGACCAACGACAGAACTACAATTCAAATGATACGGGACCATCAAATTCATACCGCAACTTTTCAAACAGCCCAAATCGTGGAAGATATGGACAAGGACGTGGCGGCGGCACTTTCAACCAAAGACAAAGAGGCCGAGGAAATTGGAGAGGACCAAACAACATGGCCTTCAGCACATCCGAACGTGCCCGCTGGTCTGTGTCACTACTGCTTACGCCCTGGACATTACTATCGCAACTGCCCGGACCGCCCCAGCCCATCACCAAACATGCCCCGTCCAACATCAAGCCGCCCGGGCCAATGGACCAATCGCACGAATGATGGAAGAGGCAGACGAAACGACTGAACTCACGGCCATTTTCCCCTTTTTTTCCCTCACTTTCTTCATTTAAATTTTCACATTTTCTTTTATTTTCGTCTTTGCTCAATTTTTAAATTTTAATTTATCTTACACCTCTTTACCCGGGCAAAATTTATTTATTTTTTTAATCCATAACCAAGCTCTTGGACACTGCCCACATATAAAAAAAACACAAAAAAAAGATTTCCCCTCACGTAAGTCCAAACGACATTTCATCAACTTCGAGCAGTACAAACAGCGGAACATCACAGCAAACGACGGAAAACATCAGCAGCATCGCCATTTGTGGTCAACAGCCGGCCGAGAGAGAGAGAGAGAGGACAACAGAAGAGAAAGACAGAAACGACAGAAGGACCGTCATTCAGAAACGTCGGCTCCAAAGATGAACATTCGGACAATTTGAGCAACACCAAGTTATCTCCAAAAAAAGAACTCTGACAACAGAGCAACTCTTCTGTCAATTACAACATTTGAAACAGCGGACAACAAAAGAGGAAGCAACAAAAAAAAAGAGCAGAGGGACAACAAATGGACAATAATTAAGAGGGAAGGATGATAAAAAAAAAGAAAATGTCATCAGAAAATTAAAAAAAAACAATAAATAAAAAAAAAAAACACAAAAAAAAATAAAAGGGACAGAAAAGAGCAATAGCCATCCAAGCTTTGGTTGTGAATTAAAAATGGGGGGCCATTTTCATTGGGAAGGGAGGTGTAACATATTCTAATTATCACCCATGAGCGAAGACGAACCCTTCACACATTTCCCTTTTTGGCCAATCGATGTATCCATCTTTTCCATATTCCCCCGTTCACCATTTTATTCACTATTTTCTCTTTTCTCTAACTCTCACAAATCCTCGCAATTCCCCGCCCCTTTTCCGTTCAATTGTTTCCCCCACCAATCAGTCAGTCGAGTCGGAGGAGATGAGAGTCGGACGTCGGAGCGATCAAAGACAAATTAATTATTTATTAATCATTTATTTATTCGCGCATTTAATCCGACATAATAAAGAGCCATACGAACGATTGGACCCTTTGGACTTCTTGGGGATTGGGCCCGATTCCTAAGATTAAGACCTTTCAGTCCTGGGACAATCCGTCTCCTCCCATCCCGCTCTGGCATGGATCCTCACGTCTTACTGCACTGTGCCATTTAAATATTGCCTAATTGTTTGCTTGTCTGTTTGTATTTGACCTTTGCTTGCTCGGAAATGCATCCATTTCCATTCTATTTTATATATATATTTGAAATTCGTTGTGAGTAATTAATCGTTTATAAAATGGCTAATAATAAAACGGTAAAAGCTGCGCATATTGAGAATGATTAATAGGAATGCTTACCCAAAACTTCATAAGATTCGCGACTTACCCCCGAGTCCGAAAACTCCGAGACACAAAATCCGAGACTTTTCAAAAATTCTCACCCCTTAAAATCGAAACTTTCTGAAAATTTATTTCAACCTTAAAAAGTGGTCCGGGAGTGTTTGGCTTGCAAAAGTTCATTATTAAACAAACTATTCATAATAATTTTGTTTTAGGGTCTCCAGGTTTAGCACGGAAATTCAAAGGACTGAATAGGGTGGGGTGAGAAGACACGATCCTTTAAATATTCTTGGCGAATTCGAAATTCCGATAGGTCTCCAAATTGTCAATTCCGTCGTTTTGTCATCAAAATGCGTGTCCACCAGCGCATCGTAACGTAGCGAAAGCAATGCCATTTTGAGGCCGAGTTGGGGACCAGGGCTGCACGAAAACTTTAAAAAAAAATTTTCGTATACGAAAACAAAACGAAAAAGGGCATTCGATACGAAAACGAAACACGAAACGAAAAATAAAATTTTGAAAACCGAAACGAAACGAAAAAATTTTGGCAGACGAAAACGGAACAAGAAAACGAAAAAATAACCGTTTTCGTACGAAACGAAACGAAAAAACCGAAAATTTTTTGAACTCATTTCATTCATAATTAAGAAACAAAAAACTTTAAAATTGAATCCTCTAACTGAAGGAATTGAGATCCTAGTAGGTGGAAAAGCAGATATGGCTCTAGTACAGGGATGTGTGATTGAAAAAATAAGATTTCAATGTCAAAAATAAGAAATTTTGCAAAATTGCTTCAACACTGTGTTTATACAATTTATTCGATCAAAAATGCACATTATATTTTTCACCTCCCGCTTTGGGAAGTGCGCGGGGGGGGGGGGGGGGGGGGGTCCAGCGGTGCCGATAGGCGCCGCTGGGGAAAATTTTGAAAATTTTATTGTAATTTGTTAACATATTTTGTCGAAAAATTGTCCAAAGTTTTTTGATTATTTTTTGCATTTTTCAAAGAAAATAGGGAGATGTTTAGTGTCCGGCGGTGCCGGTAGGCGCCGCTGGGGCAAATTTTTAAAATTTAAATGCATTTGTTAACAGATTTAGTAATTAAAATAGTAAATTAAATGAAAAAAAAATCGGTTAAAACAAAGTGCGGGCAGATGGATTCGAACACATAATAAAACCAGGACAAAAATCCGAAGTTTGCACCACTAAACTACAATCTTCAATAAAAATGACATATTTTTCTTACCAAAAAGTTATTCTTAAGGGTGTAAATATTTTCGTCTTTTTCGTAAAATTTTGCTCTGACGAAAACGAAAACGAAACGAAAAACCAAAATTTTAAAAACCGAAAACGAAACACGAAACGAAAAACAAAATTTTTAAAATCGAAACCGAAACGAAACGAAAATTTTTTGACGGACGAAAACGAAACACGAAAACGAAACTCAAAAAGTGCCGAAAAAAGGGGACGACACGAAAACGAAACGAAATTTCGTGCAGCCCTGTTGGGGACGACGAAAAAAACGGAAAAATGTCCATCAAAATGTCGTTACAAATCCAACTGAAATGCGTGTGAAAAAAATTACTGAAAAGAGAAATTGGCACATTTATCCATGTCAACAAACACATTTGGGACAGAAATGGCACCAAATTGGAATTGAATGTGCGTTCAGACCAAGGGCGTAGCTAGGGGGGGGGGGGCAGGCCCCGCCCCCCCCCCCCCGAAACCCAAAAAAGGAAAAATTTCAGTAAATTTTCTTGAAATTTTAAGCAATTTTCTTTACAAAAATGCATTAAAATACCCAAAAAATTTTCCCGGCGGCGCCTACCGGCACCGCCGGACCCCCGTTTTACCATACCGTATTTGCTCTAATTATCCCCCAATCTCCATTAATCCCCCAATCTCCAATTATCCCCCAGTCTAGGAGGGGTTTGAAAAATAATCCCCCAGTCTCCATTTATCCCCCAGGGGGATAAATAGATTTTTTAGAAAATTATAGCCGTCAATTTTTTCAAAAAAACAAACAAAATCGACAGTAAAAGTGATACAAATGCCAAAATAGTGGCAAAGATAGTGGACGAAAAGTCCAAAATGATGATGGTGACATAATTTCAGCCAAAAATTGAGCAAAAATTTTTTTTTACTGGGTGCTGTTGCAAATGAGGTTACATTTCCTTCTAATATATTAGAAAAAATTGACATTTTTTAAATCCAAAATTTTGGTCAAGAAAAAAATGAGGATGAATTTTTGAGAAGGTTTTCCAATTTTTAATGGTGTATTAAAAAAAATTTTTTAGGTCAATCTTAGTGGTGTATTTTTGAAATTTTTTAGGTCGATTCTTAGGGGACACCCTCGTTTCGGCGCCAGCCCAGTTTTTGGACTATAACTTTTTTCTTTATAAACCAAATCTAACATTGTTGGTATCATTCGAAAGCTCTAAGTGTTCTCTAGTAGCTTGCAAGAATTTTGAAAAAATTAGTTAAGTTTGAAAAAAGTTATAGCCAAAAGTTGGAAAATCTGGTTTTTTGAATTCGTCTGACCATAACTTTTTATAAACCTAATGAAATTTTTGGCAATTTTGCAGGCTAATAAAGAGGTGGCAAAATGCTAAAATAGTGGCAAAAAAAACTATTTTAGTGATCAACTTCCAAAATTTTTTTATAGTGGCAAGCTCCAAAATAGTGATTCCTAGTGATGAAAAGTGGCGCTAAAACAAAATTTTTTGAAAAAGAAGTGTTTTTTGTGCATTATAGATAGTTAAAAAACTAGAAAAAGCAGAATTTCGGCGCGCGGACAAAACACCAACCCGACAAAACACCAACCGACAAAACACCAACCCGACAAAACACCAACTCACCCAAAAACGACAAAACACCAACGCCAATAAAAAACGACAAAAACCAACCCGACAAAAGACCAATCCGACATAATACCAACTAACCTAAAAAACGACAAAAAAACAACTCTACCAAAAAACGACAAAATTGCAACTATTAATACCAATTGTTAAAAAAACTCCGTTTATCTCAAAATTTATTACTCGTAACAAAAAAGGTAGTTGAAATAAGTAATAAAACAACAAAAAAGTGAGGCAAAAAATTGGCAATAGGACAGTGTGATGGGCAAAAAGCAATAAAAAAACCACAATTATTCAAATTTTTAATCATCCTCCGAATCGACATCGCTTTCATTGTTTCTCACATGGAGACCACCAACGAACCCCTGCATCACCAAGCCCAAAAGATTGCACACTTCCATAAGTTCTTCATTCGTTTCGAACCTTGCTGTTTCCAAAATTTCAACCACTCGCTGCTCTTTGATAACGTATTTGGGCCGACGACTTCTGATTTTGTGTAGGCGTATTGCTTGTGCAATATCACACTGTTTGTCAATGTCCTTGATGAACGCGGCCAAGAAAGCACCCAGTGAAGGATGATGATTTAGGTCACGCTGAAGCCATTTGTTTTAAAATCACCATTTGTTAAAAAACCAACTGCGAATTGTCCATGCGGTTCCGTCCAGACTCCAACGGCGGTTACGCTTCAATATGTCGAGAAGCTACAAACAAACCAAAATAAATAAATTTTAAGCAATAAAAAACCTTTGAATGGCTGAACACCATAACAACATCCGCCTCGTTCACTCTCTGCGTCCGACTGTCATATATCAGTACTGATTCGCCGTCCTTATTCAGCAACTCCGGCGCAAATCGAATTTCCAGCGGATTTGCTCGGTTTACATTTCCGACTAGCTTGTTTTTGACCCTAAAGTTACAAATTATTGAAATTTTCCATTGGTTGTATCAATGACCGACCTTTGAACCATCCTGTCTAACGCATCATTGGTGCCCAACTGGTCAAACGTCTCATCTGCCGTTCCTGCTCTGACTTGTGCTCGCATTTGAGATGGCCTCAATTGCGGATCCACCTCGATGGCTCGCTTGATCTGTGCCCTTCCTGCGTCTGCGGATTGTTGCGCAAACACTGCGCAATGATTGTGTTCTTTTGAGCCCAAACGTCCAGTCAGGTGTTGCTCATCATCGAGGCGGACGGTCGCACGGCACGTTTTTTGACTGCAGATGAACCACTTGCTTCTGATCTTTTTGAATTTGTACCCTGTAAAGCCGGAAAATCAAACATGCAAACGGCCTAAATAACAGACCTTTGTGCCAAAGACACAGTGATCCTTTTGCGTTGTCCCGCGTTCAAATTGCACTGGCGCACTGTTCTCTTCGTCGCTGAATGCGCTCGCATCTGAATCGTCAGTGGCAGCAGCTCGCATTTCTGCCTCCCGCGCGCCCGCTATCTCATCAGCTACAATGCTATCGTCTGCGGTTGATGCAATACGTGGTCGTTTCCTCAAATTTAGATTCCTTTCAAGTTGTTCACGAGAACTCATTTCAAGAATTCTTGGCTCTAAATTTCAGTGTATGTATACAAATATGGATGGATTCTAAAAGAATAAGAAATAGTTTCTTTATCGTTCTTGAAAATTTTGCAAAAAATTAGTGTTTTTTTTAGTTGGCATTTTATTGGGTTGGTTTTTTGTCGTTTTTTATTGGCGTTGGTGTTTTGTCGTTTTTTAGCATAGTTGGTCTTTTGTCGAGTTGGTCTTTTGTCGGTTGGTGTTTTGTCGTTTTTTGGGTGAGTTGGTCTTTTGTCATTTTTGTGTTAGTTGGTCTTTTGTCGGGTTGGTCTTTTGTCGGCACACGAGAATTTCTTTTAAAAAATGCAATAAAAAATAATTTTTCTTTGACTCGATGACATTTTTTGGCGATATGTTCAAAAAATTTGAATGACCCTCGTTTGTGCCATTTGCCCACCTCCCGACTCGCGACAATAAGCTGATTGGTCGTCTTCGAATAATGCCAACATTTCCGTTCACAACCCTTCGCATCGTGCATTATCTGTGCCAAAAAGTCCATTTTGTCATTTATCAAAGTTTGGCACCGTCTTCAGAAGATTTCCTTCGGAATTCAAAATGTATGAATGCACTGTTTTGTCCGTAATACACGAGATAAGTGTAAAATTGTGGACTTCGCCAATTACAACACCCGCCAATTGGCCATCTTTGGCTGGGTTTGTGCTTTCACCAAGTTTGACCCATTTTGGCGCGATAAAACAATCATTTCTTCTAGGGTCATTCAAGAATAAGTGGTAAAAAAGGGATGAGTTCGAAAGTCTAAACAATTCATCAAATTTTCATA
>SIJG01000085.1:176109-216481 GCA_023374025.1 Heterodera schachtii | reverse complement strand
ACTTTAATTTAACATACTGTACCGTAAAAAAACTCGCGCTAAAGTGGCCAGGCCAAAATAACGCCGACCATAGTTTTAAGAATAGCGAATATTTTAACTAGTGCAAATAAACTGTAAATATATTTTCCTCTAGCATCTCTCCTCCTTCTCTCTCTCACTCAATCGACTCTTTCCTTTCAACATCAATTTTTCTCGTCGAGTTAAAGCGCAAAAAAAGTAAAAACCTAAGAATCCTCGCCCTAGTAATAAATATAAATCTTATATTCCTAAAAATGGTATTTTTTATGGAAAGAGAAATTTTTTTGCTAAATTATTAGATTTTCAATAACTAGTTGTACATAAAAGAAACGATGCAAAACTATAAAACAAAACCATAATGAAAAAAATATCATTAAATAAATCGCAAAAAATTCTAAGCTATAAAAAATACAAATAAAAAATGTAAAGTAAAAGATAAATTATTAACATTGATGTATTTGAAGAATATTAAATTTCCCATCATATTTAATTAATTATTAATTAAAATATTAATCGATTGAAGAAACAGTTCTAAATTATCAGATGAAACATATCCAATAGTAGGTTTTTCACTCGGTTTATTGGTGAGATGATTCTAAAATCTTAATATAGCTATATGTTTTAATTTAAAATGGGATAGACTAAAAATACTCGAAAAGCCACTTTATTAACCATATATCAAAATGAAACAGTTCAGTATTTTAAATATTCATTAAAATTACATAAACAACTTTTAAATCTTCAAAAGAATTATATGAACATAATTAAAAAATTTGTGCATAATCATAAATTTATTCTATGATATGCTTAAAATATAACAATGAATTATGAATAGTAAAATATAAATCTAATTTTTTAAAACATAGTGAACATATCACCATGATGAATACGTTCGATGTCTTCAAGAAAAATTTAAAAGAATTCGCAAGATTCGAAATTTTCTAATACAAATTAACAAGCGATAAATGCTATTAATTATAAGAGTTTTCAGCAAACAAGCGATTTCAGATTAAAATAAAATAAATTAAATTATTTTTTTTAATCAAAATGATTACAATATCTATAAAATCAATTAAAAATATTTATTTATCGATTAAATGATAGAAATAAAACAATAATATTTGTCTAAGAAAAATATTTAATTAATTTAATTTATTAAAGTTATTAAGCTAGACGTTGTTGAAATAATCTTTAAAACATACTCAATAAATGAATTAAAATGAAAACCATAAAGCAGTCATTCAACAATCAAATTTTACCAGCTTTTAACAAACAAGAAAATATGAATAATTAAAAATAAAGCCCGTTTTTTATTAATTCGATCTATTTTGAAATAAATTATACGCTGAAAATGGATATAAGTAAAGATTAAACCATCTATATTACCTCAATATTCATGGGCAGAGAGAATTTGTACTTTTGAATATAAGCAAGATTTTGCACGAAATATTAATTATGACAGAAACACATTAATGCAAAATTTCATATCTCTTGATTACTTTAAACTAAGTTACAAAAAATTAAATTTGTTAAAATTCAAATTTATACAAACAAAAGATGGCCCGAAATGTCATTTAGGAAAAGAATAATTTATGTGCTTCTGTGTTTATTATAAAAATTTAGAAAAGCTATTAAGCTTTTAAAAAATCGAAAAACTGCAAAATATGAGGCACCCAAAAAAAAATCTATAAATTTATTTATAACAAGAACAATTGCGAAAATAATTAATTTTGGGCACATATTTTCAAAGAAAAATGCGATTAATTTGTAATGTTACAAAAACGAAATAAATATAAGAACATTGAAAACACAAAGAAATGAACAAAGGATAAAGATTTTGAAAAGAATTCCAATAAATATCTAAATATTTCGACATAGTGCAAATTAAATACGGCACACAAAATATATCATTTTTCAAAATGTCTGATGTTTATCGGTTGGTAGAAAATTTATGCAAAAAATTATACAGCAAATATTATGCTTTAAATTATCAAAGACAAGAAAAATCGTGATACATTTTTGGGCCCATCTTTGCAAGAAAAGATACATAATAAATTTTTTAAAATATAAATAACATGCTTGGCTCAATTAAGAAATTGATTCTAAGTTATTAGCAAAACAAAGATAATGAAACAATTAAAAATCGGTTAATTTCAAATATGAACTACTCTAACCAAGAACAATAAAGATTATGCTTAATAATATAATTTTATACTTAAACAATTTTCGAATAAATTTATCCAGGTTAAGCAAAACTTAAAATGCTTTGCATGAATGTGGTAGCCAATCCACGCATTCAACACAGAAAAGTGAAGAAATTAGTCTTAATTAATAAAATAAATTTATAAATATAAAGAGCTCCTAAAAACAAAATTTCGCTTTCCTGCTCCGGCACATGGACCTCCGCATGGGGGCTCCAAACCCCTGCAAAAGGACCGCAAATGGATCCACGCGTCGCCATTTTGGTCCAGGACCTCTTTAAGAGCGTCGAGATCAGTGAGTTACGGCACACTATTGAGGCAATATTGATAACGAATCGGATCCGCACAGAAAATGGCCGGGCCATTTGGTATACCTAGATGAGAAAATAATATAAGTTATTCATAACAATTTAAAATAGGCAGCTGCCTTATTTTTATCACCTTTTTAAATTTAATTATAATAAATGAATATTCTTAATTTTAAATTATATAATATAGAAAATTAATTTATTCTTAAAAAACGGAAATAAAAAACCTAACAATCAATAAAAAAATGAAATTAAACAAACTTATAATAAATTCGATTAAAATAAAATTAAATAACTTAAAACTCATGTGATGTAAATTGATAATAATAGAATCAATTAAGCAATAAAATCAATACAGTGGCATTCTTAAAATAATTCAATTGTTATTGTTCAAAATTTATAAATGCACTCATTTGTCAGAAGAGCAAAAATTACAATTAAATTTTTATAAACATTGGACTATTGCGCACACGAAGTAGGTCATGTTGCCGTGAATGCAAGAAAATTAAAATTCTCGACATTCTTAAATTACAAATAACAGTTAAACACGCGAAAATAACAAACTACATCTTAAAAACACTAGCTACAAAACACGGGAAAATAACAAACTACATCTTAAAAACACTAACTACATGATTCGCCATAAAAAAATGTAATTTTGTTAAAAATCAATTAATTCTGTCTAAAGTTCCAAAAGCATTATTCATTTATATTTTTTTGCTATTTTTATAATTAATATATGTTTTTACTAATTCAGCAATTTTATTTTGAAATTAAAATTTGCATATTATTCCAATAGCATTTTCTATTAAATATTCCTACCAATATTACAAGCAGTTAATTAAAATATAATCAATTTTGTAAATAAAAATTTATGATTGTTGAAACATTTTTACTAGAGACCGGACAAGAGGGTCGGTCGAACTGGTTTCGGTTAAAAACCGAAAAAACCGAAACCGAAAAACCCGAAAAACTTAAAAATCTCTCGGTCGGTTTTTTTCGATCAAAAACCGAAACCGAAAATCGAAAAAAACCGAAAAAACCGAAAAAAACCGACCGGTCCGATCTCTAATTATTACTTAATAATAAAAAACTGTTATAAAAACATTGAATAGAAAAATGTTTGTTGACTTTTATTCCACGATTACGATACCTAATAGCTTGTGTTCAAAAATTGAAAAATGATACAATCAAACATATGTTATTTTATTTTTTATTTTTACATTCAGGCATTTTTATTTTTTTAATTGGCGTATGTTCATTGTTTTCTTTATGAATTGTTAATGATAGTAAGTATAATTTTATTTTTATTTTTTGTTCGAATATCTGTTAATAGTAGAAAATATTATTAGAATGAGTTTTATTAAATTTATGTTATTATAAAATGTATTTTTATTTAGAGTCCTCGTACGTTATTATATGGTTAATATTTTTTTATGAATAATCAAAGAATTTTAATTATTACTATTAAAAATTAAAGAAATGTGGCGAACACATTTTTTGAGTCAGTAGATACCTTTTTTATTTTGGGCGAAGTAAATTCAATACTATTAAGAATTTTAAAACAACGGGTACATGCTTTATTTATGCAATTAATAAAACATTATTGAAAAGGATGGGAAAGATTAAAATTTAATTTATATTAAAAAATCTTTTGACAAAAATATTCAACATGTTTATATTCTTCTTATTAGAAATTAATTAAATATCCTATTTTGTGAGCCATTCGAAATTGCTAATTGTCATTGCGCTAATGATAATTAATTAAAAGCCAAAAACCGAGGCACTCTCTAGACTGATCGGTTGGCACATAAACACGAAACACCTCAAAAACACAAAAATATGAAACGCGAATTTTTTACCGAAAAATTCTAAAATATTTCGAGTCATTCTCAAAATTCAACGAATCAAAAAAATTACTCGTAATCAATTTTTTAAAATATTAATTTTTAAATTTAGATTAATTATTTTTTAAATTGAAAATTTTCCAATATCCCTAAGGTGTAATCCTTATGTCAATTTTCTTCATTATTTTTTCAACTAAAAATTCATTCACCGGCGGTGGGAATAACAAATACGGCAAAAAAGTGCTCAAAGTTCAAACGAAAACAATTTTATCTTCGAATACCTTTTGCATTTAAACTAATGACGAAAGCCGCTTCAAAATTAATAAATTTTAACGTAAGACTATGAAATAATAAAATAATAATATTAAAAAGTGTAAAGATTATAATATTTTATTAATATTATTTTCAACTTACAAATATTGAATGCACCCAATTCCAATATATAACTCATTAAAATTCCAAATTCCTTGGAAACCCCATCAAGGTCTCCACTCGACATGATTATAAATAAAGCATCTCTTCCATTTTCGACTTACTCATAAACACCTCTATATAGATGCAAGTGAATAAAATTAAATTACAAGGATTAATGTAATATTTTATGCATATATTGAATAAAAACTTACTGTAAAGTACTCAACATTGAAATCAAAAAAATTGCGGAAAAGAACTAAATTAAAAATATATAATATAAATATAATATGATAATAACAGTAAAACATGTGCAGAAATTTTTATTCCTGCAAAATGCTAAAAAAGACAATTGATTTTCGATAATTACGCTAAAAATATTAATTTAAAGAACTCAAATTATAACAAAATTATTTGCATAAATAAAAAAGCAACTAAAATTCTTGCAATAATCGCTTATAAAAAAAACCAAACCTAAATAAATCGAAAATAATAATTTTAGGTTAAATCAATTTGAACCTAAAAGTGCAAAAAAAAATTCGCTTAATTAAACTAATGTCTTTTCCCTAAAAACAATATTCACCTAGACAAAATATATTGAGTAAATTGATACGCAAACACAATCTAATACTGTTACAAAAATTCTTTTTATGATATCACCAAATAGAACAAAATAAATAAAAAATGAATAATTATATATTATTAATTTTTAATAAAATTTAATTATTTTAAATATTAAAATGAATTTAAATTGAATGAGTTTAAGTTGTGCTTTAGACAGTGTTCACTGTCATCACTGAACCATGACTAATCCATGATAATATAAAAATGACAATTCTTAAAGAAAAGTGCTAACAATGCCACCGATGGAACCTAAATATTTAAAGGTCATTATGCATGGCGGGTTCAGTTCGCAATCCAGAAATTCATATGAATTATTTCCCCAATATCAATTTATATATATTTTGATTGTTTTTCAAATAATATACTCATAAATTTTCAGATAAGTTCAATAATAACTCTGAAATTTTATATTAAATTATAAAGGATGCCAACCTCTACAGAAAAAAGATTGTTAAATGATTTAAAAAGATTATAGCAATAAATATTTATTTAAAAGATTCATATCTTCCCATTGGTTCGCATATTTAATAAGAATTTAGAATTTAACTTAAAACCTTTGAAAAATAAATTAAAAAATCTAACTTTAATTTAAGAATTCAAAATTAATAATTAAATAGGATTATAATTCAAATTTATTTTAAACTATATTTAATATTGATTATTTTTTTGTTGTTTATGAAAGGTTCATCGCTCAATGTGCTATGATTTTTAAAAATTAAATTTATTGTAATTGTTCCACTGACAAATGAGGGTTCAAAGCAACTTTTTATGATTAGATCATATTATTTTTAAAGTTATATTTCTCTTAATTAAAATAACAAATTCATTGTACTTTTCATGCACAGTCTCCTAAAATTGCAATGTTGTGAAAAAATTCTCACAAATCATTTTTAATTTTTTGTCTAACAATGCAGTTTATTTTTGTCTTATTTCAGATGATTATTTTTAATATTGTTGTTAATTTTATATAGCTTTTTTCTAAATTTTTTTTGCTATTTTTATTTATAAATTTAAACGGAAATTGTACGAATTAAAGTTTTAATAAATTTTATTATTGGTTGTATGTTTTGAAAGCCTTCAATGGAATAAATTTTATTGATATGCGTATTTATTATTTTTTTCAATAATTTTATTTTGCAAGATTATTTAATTAATTGTAGTATGCTTCATTCATCTATTAAAGAAATTATTTGTCGAACTATTTTATTTTTATGTGTTAATTAAAATATTTTTTAATTTAATTATAAGCAACATTTTATTTCGATAATGTGAATATTCTTTAATTAATAAATCTTAATTTTAGGACATTAAATTTAATGTTATTCAAATATATGATAAAAGTTAGTTAATATTATTAATAGTTTTGTTCAAGTTGAATAAGAATACAAAAAAAAAATACATTTTTAAATTTAACTTTTGTTTTTTACCGTTATATATATACACCTACTTTAATGAAAAATTTAAATACAATTTAGCCTGAAATAATATTATGAACAGTGTAGTAGAGATCTCCGCGCGCGTGCACAATTGTACCTGTGGCACTGGCAGTGGAGGAGTTGATAGGCGTGGCAAGAATTTTGTTGCGCACTATGTGCATTGTCAAATGTTCACGTATGACAAAGCTAAGAAAGAAAGTATATTATATTTATTATTATATAGTTTTAAGTGTATTCAATGTTCAAGTTTTTCAGAATTTGTTCATATTCTGAGATATGTGTGAACTATTACAATATTTATTTGAATTTTTCTATATTTATGTTTTTAATAATTGATTGGCTTAAATACTTCTCTTAGCTGGAGTGTTTTTTGTTTAAAACAATTAGTAAATTTAATTAAAATGTAAAATGATATGGTTATAATTTATTGAAGTGCATTTCTTTTACCGGCTAACTGAGATGAATTTCGAAGAATTTTATTTTATTCTGCGATTTGAAATGTAGAATTGGGAAAGAACAACGGATTTTTCGATATATTAATGAATATCAACTCTTTATTTAGTGAAGTATAATTGAGCAAGAGTAAAACTTTTTAATTAAAATTTTTCTTTATTTTATTAATATTATAATTTTTATTGACTTATTAGTTGTAAATTATTTTATCAATATCATGCTGCTAATAAAAATATTTACATAAAATTTAGTTTGAATACAAGGAATCGCCTTTAAATAGAACTTTTCTAACATAAATATGGCAAATTATAATAAAATCAATTCGCCTCGTAAAATGGTTATACAAAGAATATTGTTATGTGTGAGGCAACATTTTTAAATTCTATACTAACGCTTGATTTTTTTATTTTATTCACTTTACTTCATAGTTTATTGAATAGTATGTGAATTTGGCTTTTATATAAAATTTGAATATTATAAAATTAGTAGTCATTTTAATTTTTAAAAATAATGCTTTAAAATAGTTGGGCCCCCGACCCCGCCCCCGACCCCGAACCCCGACATTTTTGGCCATTTTCGGGGAAAACCCCGAACCCCGACGCTTCCAACCCCGACAACCCCGAACCCCGACCCTTAACCCCGATCGGGGTCGGGGTTAAATATACACCCCTAAGAATTGGATTTTTGTGGGGGAAAAGGCAAAAAAGTTATAAGAAATTTGAATTTTTTTAACCATTTTGCCAATTTTATTATGTAAAGTAAATTTGCTGATCCTTATTTATTTGAAATGTAGTGTATTAGTAGTGCATCACACTTAAATTACTTTCTGTCATAGTTCGATACCTGTTGACGTTTTCATTTTCATTTTAATTTATTTTTTTTGTGATTAATATGGTTTTTTAAACAAAAATCCCATAAAAATTGGTCATCATTGGCATAATTTATTGACAAATTAAATCCAATCTTCCTTTCGTTGAAATTAAAAAATTTAATTTTCCTTGACTAAATCATGAAAATTTAATATATGTACATATTTCAAAATAATTTTGACAAAAAAACCAAGAAAAAACCAAAAATTTATCAAAAATTCATAAAATTTTTGGTGAAAACTGTTACAAAAGAGACCTTAAATTTCAAAATTCGCCCGGCGATGCCTATCGGCATCGCCAGCGCCACAAAAAAAAGAACTATTTTTGCATAAAAAAATTTGGCTCAAAATCGAAAAATTTTATCATTTTTTTGGACAAAATCTGTTAACAGACCCATCCAAATTTTCAAATTTTTTTCACGGCGGCGCCTATCGGCACCGCCGGACCCCTTTCTCCTAAAGGTCTTTAGAAAAAGAGCACCGCGAAAAAAAAGATGATTTGAAAAACAAAAAAAAGATAAGGTGATCAGAAATTTTTGTGCATTTTTTTGAATAAAATCCACTATTTCTATTTGGGGGCCCGGCGCCGTAGGAAAAATTTAAATTTTTGACTATTTTTACAGATTTTCACTGAAAATTAGCCATTTTAGATGCCTTATGTGTTTTAATTAATTCTATACAAAAATAAATAATGAAATAAAAAAGCACATAAAATTATTAATAAATACAAAAAATTTTAAGCAAAAATAATATAAAGTTTTTTGACTATATGGCATAAGGCAAAAATTGAAAAACCCCGAACCCCGACCCCGAACCCCGAACGATTTGGCAACCCCGACCCCGAACCCCGACACTTCCAACCCCGACAACCCCGAACCCCGAATTTTCAAACCCCGACGTCGGGGGCCCAACCCTACTTTAAAAATTTAATATATAAAGTATGAAATATTCAAAAATAAACATAAAAAGTGGAAGAAAATTCTCATACAAAGTAAGAATAATTTAAATAACATTTTGACTGAAATAAAAGAGGAATACTTTTTATATTATTCCTAATAAATTTTAATTTTATATATAAAAAATATTACATTATAATATTGTTTAGTTATCAATTATTTATGAAGTTTCTTCTATTTTACGAGTTTTTCTTTTTATCACAAAGTAATCAATGACTTATAATATTTAAATTTAATAAGGATTGTCTAATTAAAATCAACTATTTCATAAAATTTGTTCGAAGAAATCATAGCAGAAAATATGAATTAATTATAAAATTTTTATAAATAACTTACTAAAATTTTATTCCAATATATAAATTATCCTGATTACTATAAATCAAATTTATCTGTATACAAACCTTTAAATGCTAAAAAATTAATGATAATTAATAGTTAATTCATAAAGGAATGATCATAATATAATTTAAAATATTTCTTCAATACTTATCTTTTACAAAGCTTCAGGTTAATTTTAATGTATTTAATAATGCTAAATACGGCTCTATCAGACAAAGGAAGAATCGCTGATAGTTTCTAAACTATATAAAATTTAAAATTTTCCAATATTAATTCAATATAAATATATATAATTTAAAAATGTATAATTTGATGCTCAACCATTGTATGCATAAGGCTTGCCCGCTAAAAACAAATGGACCCCCTTGCAACAGGAGACTTGGAGTAAATATTTAAAAAAAAACAATTAAAGCAAATCTTCAGAAATTAATAACGTAACATAAATATTTAAATATTTAATTTATATTAAGGATAATTAATCTAAAAAATAAAAATATTAATATTTAATGTAAAATTCAGCGCTTCGGTTTATAAGTTTAAAAAGTTGCGAAAAACATTAAAAAGTGAAAAAAATTATGAATTAAAATTAACAATAATTTAAATTTAAGAACTTAAAAATTTTTATTTATCCGCCATATACTGTTTATGTTAAAATATAATTTTATTTTTAAAAATTAAAATGTATTTTCCGATAAACTTTTGTTAAAACAACAATTTTTCGCCAAATCTAGCCCAACTAATTTTTTCTTTGGGTTTTTGGCACCGAATTTCACAAGAAATTACTGAATCTCTACCTAAATTATAAACGGCTAAAATGGCTCAATTCGAATTTATTATTTTTTAAATAAGTAACATAAATATCCAAAACTATATTTAAGACAAGAAACAAACAAATAAGCACAAAAACTATTTACGAATAAATATAAATATAACGGAAAAAACCACAAATATATCAAATATATAAAGAAAATAAGGATGAAGTATAATAAAAAATTTTACATATTAAAGGTAAAACTAAATGCAAAATATCTAACTTGTATAAAATTCGCAAAAAGAAAAATCAAAATTATTTTTTAAAAGCAATATTGCCTAATTTAAACCTAATTGTAAATAAAATTCTTTTTAAAAAATAAGATAATAGCTCAAAACACGAGTGCGAGCAAGATTAACGGATTCAAGAAAAATAAATATTTTCATAAAATTCTTCAATTCATTTAAAATATTCACTTTAATCAGTCGATATTAATTAATAGTCTAAATATAATTATAATCTGTTGCAACAATTAATTTACTTTTTTATTTTAGAGAATATTGCTAAATAGTAAACTTATTTACTACTAAAATAACTCTAATAAATTAAACACTTTTTATAAAAATATATCGAAAATAAATTATAACGCGAAAATTGACATATTGACTGTTTCAATACAGAGCATAAGACTAGTTAAAGAAAATCTTAACAATTTTGCGGAGGAAAATGCAAAATTTTAAGTTTCAGTAATTCGGGATTTTGCGTCAGACCTTAATATTTCTTGATAAAATAGTGACATTATGCCATAAAATTTCAAAATTATAAGTATATTTAAGAAATCAGAATAATTTTCGTCACCACCCCAAAATCTGAACATTCTTATAAATAAGAACAAATTGAAGCCCTGTCTTAAAGGACAGCTTGGACTCAATCTTACTGGCGCTAACGAAATCAGATGATTAAAATGAAAATAGGAAGATCCACGAGTATTGAAAAATAAAAATTGCTTTTTTCGACAAAATAAATTTTCATCATTCCCCGATCGGGGTCCCCGACACCCGACTATTTAACCCCACCCCGCCCTAACCCCCGATATGTCGCCCCCCGTGGTCCCCGGCCCCCGACATTTTACGCCCCGAGGGTCGGGGAGCAAACCTAAATTAAACAATAAGAAAAAAATTTCACGGTCTTGGTCTCAAAAGAAATTTCGATGAATCCAGAACATCGGCGAGTAAAAGGAAGTTCTACACCATGCGTCAAATAATTGAAAACTGTTTATAATCTAGAAAATTTAAAAACGCATAAATTTATTAATTTGTATTATTACTTAAAACTAAACGAATCTTTAAAACAAGTAAAAAGTTTTTGTGGTTTGAAATTAAACTCAGGATGAAAAAATCAATTTTTGTTAATACAAAATTCCATATTGGCTAAAAAAAACGGTCATTTCTTAATATGAGTTTGCAATGTAAACAATTAAAAATTTAAACATAAGAAAATTTTGGACCTGTATGCCTGAGACAAACAATTTTGCATTTTTTAGTAAATTAAAAATAATTTTATTACTTAAAATTTTGTGCTCTTGCTGATAAGCTAACAAATTCCCAAATTACAAAGAAAAACGATAAATTATTTTAACCCAGTATGTTATGTAAAAATTTTACCTATTCATACAAAGAATGCTAAATATAAATTATTTTTATGAAAATGCCGAAAAATATAATTTAAAATATTTAAAAGCAATTTATTTGCTAAAGCTGAAAAACACTATTGTATAAACTTAAAATCAATCCTTTCTAAATTATACATGAAAGTTTTCCTATATTTCTTATCAAATAACGGAATTAAGATAATTTATTTGAAATAAAAACAATGGAAATTTTAAGCTGGGTATATCCTTCAATTGAACAATATTACTGAGCGCAAAAGTAAACCATGATCTCAGCTCAACGCCCAACGAACACGAAAGGTTTAAACACAGTTACAAATTGAAGATGAAAAATTATTTTCTAATTAAAAAAAGCATATTTATTATATTCTTACAAATATATAAATTGAATATTCGTTAACAGAAAATATAAATTTAAGCCTTGGCTGTTGATTTAAATGATAAAAATTTAAAATTAAACTTTATATAAATATATTTGCTCTAAGTGGCCACTTTAGTCCGGAGCTATAATTTTAAAATAAAAAAGAATGCTAAAAATTCTTTAATTTGAAAAATAAAGCAATAAAATAATAAAAATGGCATTGCTTTGCAAGGGCTAAGAAAAAATTGTCCTAAAGCAATTATCACAATGGGTCTCGAACGATTTATATTGGGCATAACTTAAAGAATTATCTACTTAATAAAGACAAAAACCTACCTTAATTATGCAAACTCACTTTAATTTTTAATTTAAGAGAATAAAAGAGCGAATAAAAATAAATCAGATGAAATAATAAAAATTACATTGCTTTATTTTCATCTTATACTGAAAAAGAAAATAATAAATTAAGATTAAGCCCTAAATGATCTAGTAATAAATATAAGACATACAAACAATTAATGTAATAAACATTCTTATTCTTCACTGCTTTTATTTTGAAAAATAATTTTTGCTTGGCAAGGGCTGATTGAAAATAGTCTTAAAGGAATGTTACGCAATGGATCTTCATAGATTTGGATAACGCTAGTGTTAAACACATCCAAAATTGTATTTGGGCAATTGCTGGCAAAAAGGCATAATTTTAATGAATTATCTAATTAATAAAGACAAAATCAACTCTAATTATGCAAAAGTCAGTTTAATATTATTTGATTTTTAAATTTAAATAATTTAATCAATTTATTAACATTGTTTTAAGTTGAAAATTATAATAAAAATATTTTCAAGTATAAATTCTTTCAGATGTTTTATATAAAAGCTGAAATACATTTTACAATTTAAAATATATTAACAAAATAAGATAATTTTCAAAATTAAACTAGCATAGTTTTTCATATTACGCACGAAATAAATCAAACAAAATAATTCTAAGTTATACTGATTAAATATTTAATTCGACAAAAAATTTGCTTAATTAATTATCTTTTTCCCAAAATAGACAATATTCAGCCAGGTAAAAAGATTTTTAGTTTTATTAAAATGATTAAAATATTAAATACTAAATTTGATTTTTAAATTGACTTAAAAATAAAAGATCATGGATGTAGCAATAATTACAGAAAAAATTGAATATTTAATTGTTGAATATTTAACAGGCCGTTATAAAAAAAGATTTTTCGAAATTGAATTTCATAAGAAGGAATTTTTTAGTCGTTACTTAATAAAAATTACCTAATACAAAACTCAAAACTAAATATTTTTCAAAAAGGAAATAAAACATTATATAATTCTTTCTAGATAAATATTTCAGAAAAAGAACACAAAGTTTTTAAATTAAATTCAAGGTAAATCATTTTTGTTAATACAAAATTCGGTATTTGCCAATAAAAAACGGTCATTTCTTAATATGAATTTGCAAAGTATGGCCTGGCTTATAAAGAAAAGTAATTCATCTAAACTCAAAACTACTTATAAATTTTACAAATTGAAAGTATTAATCAAATAATTATAAATGGATTAACGAATTTTCCAAAAACGGTGATTTCAACTTTAATTGCCTTAAAATTTATAAATACTTGAATTATTGGACAAAAAAAATAAATGTCAATTTAAATCCAACAAGAAAAGTTAATGACATCTTAAATTTTAATTATTAAAATAATGATGTTTTGAATATTATTTTAATCAAAAATAAAATAAAAATACAAACATTTTGTTAGCATAAAAATGTAGTATTTATTAATAATAAAACCTTCACTTATCGCTAATAATTGCGTTTTTTTAATAAGATTTTCATACCAAAAGAAATAATCATACTTAATAAAATAGGCGAAAATGAATTCGAAAATGAATTTAAAAAAATTTGTTAAAACTATATCATTTGAACTTATCAAATTAACTATATCAATTGATTTATCACATTATTCTTTCTAATTCATAATCACGTACAGCAAAAATTAATAGCAATTTTGCAAAAAAATATGATAAAGTTTCATTATACAAAATTTATGTCTCTTAATTACTATAAACTCAGTAAAGAAAATTAACATAGTCAACCCATTTATTTGATATTTTACTGATAATAGAGTTTGGTATCAAAAATTTTCTTAAATAATAAAACTTTTAAAAATCGGCAAAAACAGCAGAATAAGAAATACCCAAAAAAAACAACATAAATCAATTAAAATGTGAACCCATAAAACAACCACAAAGCTGTTGCAAAATAAATAATATTATAGAATAAATAATTATACAATAATTTTTATTTGCGCCAAGTAAAGCAGAAATCGCCCTGCATGATTATAGCCATAGCATTTGTGTAAATGTAATCATTATTTTTAAAAATTAAAACAAATGCCTAAATATTAAAAAAAGAAAAAAAAATTAATAAAGAAACTATATTCTTTAAATTGAAAATACATTACTTTTATAACGATATGATAAAGAAGATAAAAAAAATTACCGTCTAAATGCATATATTCTTAAAACCATTTAAATGTTGTTTAAAAATCTCTTAATCTTTATTATTTATATTTTGGTAAATCGTCCAAATTAACACGAAAAATATCTATTTGCAAAATAGTCGATTTTCATATAAATCCAAACTGCTGTGAAAACTGAGTTTGTGGAAATTTATTGTTTTTCAAACTGAGATCCAGTCAACTGAGAGCCATGAAACTACACTAATATCAAAACTAATTTTATTATATTAACTATTTTAATTTTTTAATAAAAATGATTGTAATTTTTCTAAATGAATTCTGACTTAAATTTAGTAATTTCATTATAAATCATATACAATCAAGTGTTTAATTCACTTTTTATGAATCAAAGCCACGAATAATGCAGTAACGAAAAAGAATAAAAAATCAACTTTTTTTAAAAATTAATAAAAAATAATTATATAATTTTATTTTCAAAAGAATGGTGTGAAGCGATACATAATCAAATTAATTGTAAAAAATAAATTTGAGTGCGCATAGCTTACCATGAAATCGGACACGTCAAGAAGAGAAAAAATTTTTTTTTCAAAAATAAGCCTGGCGATCTTTCCCTACCTGAACAAGAAGAAATAAGTTTAAATAACAATGGTGGAACTTTAAATGAATAATTGATAAAAAACTTTTAAACAAAAATTAATACATAGAAAGAATAACTAATTAAAACAAAGCACCCAAAAGAAATATGTGGTTAAATTTTTAAATTTCTAAACGATAAATGGAACTGAATTTATTGTTAAACTCATTGAAATGTAAAATGAAAATTAAATAAATAAGAAAAAAATAAACAAAAATTAATGTCTATATTCATTTTACAATTGATGAATATCTAACTTAAATTTTAAAATGGATATAATAACTACAAAATTATTCAAAATTCAGTTCAGTAATTAAAAAAAATTTTTTCGAAGAATAAACAAAAGATCATATTTCTTTTTCAGAGTCGTAAATAATCATGAGATGTAGAAAGAATTCTTAAAAAATTATAAGATGAAATTTACCTGATTCAAATTAATTAAAAAGCGAAATTTGCTTTGACAAAATTTTAAAATTTATATTTTCAATGAGTCATTTGAACACGAACTTTATTCAACTACGCGAGTGCCAGTATCAAATTCAAAAATACTCACCATTAACAACTTAATGCATATAGTGAGAAAAGTAATAGTTAAGTAGCAAAGTAATTCAGTTAAAATATTAAACTTATATTAAATAACGCTTTAATTACTGTATTGGTAAAATAAAAAAAAAGAAAATAATAATAAACATGAAAAAGAATTTACATTTATATTTGAATTAATTCACCTAATTTAAATAAAAAAAAATCACAAATGCATTTTATAAAAGCATCCAAATATCAAAAAAGAAATTTTTTTAAAGTTAAAATAATTTTGCCTTAAAAGAATTATGAGGCATTCTTTTTAATTTGGGTGCTATTGACATAAAAAACTATTGAAACAAAAATAGATTGCCAAAAAAATTAAATTATAAATCTTTAACAAAAAATTTTATTTTCTACAAGTTACCCTAAGAAGATTAAACAAAAACCAATAAAATTTAAAAAAAAGATATAAAAAATTATTAAAAATACAAGAAAATATGAAATAAAAAGTCAGCGAAACTTTTTCACTT
Source organism: Heterodera schachtii (assembly GCA_023374025.1). NCBI lineage: Eukaryota > Metazoa > Nematoda > Chromadorea > Rhabditida > Heteroderidae > Heterodera > Heterodera schachtii. The sequence continues at coordinate 200,049 of SIJG01000085.1, read as the reverse complement.
ACACATTTCTTGCAAAGTACCGTGTACGGTCACTGATCTCTATCCATTAAAAATTCAAAATAAACTGAAATAAAATAAAAGATAATATTACTGTCTTCTGTTAAAATGTTTATGATAATAAATTAAGATAAATAAGAAATAAAAGAAAAACAATTAAATAAACAATGCAACAAATTTATATATTTTGCTCAACTCAAATTCTCGCCATAGCAATAAGATATTAAGATAAAGAGATATATGATTGTGAACAAAGAAATTATCCATGACAAAAATAGAATCAGATTTTCATAATTAAATTTTGTTACAAATTAAACAATAAAAACTTTGTCGGATTTTAAATCCTTCCTAATAATAACAATGAACTTGGAAATGTGTTATATAAATTTAAATAATTTAATAAAATATATTTTGTATTAATGGCATGCAAAACAACATATTTATTATAAAAGAAGATAGTAAAACTTTTAAAAAGGTGAACATTATTAATAAGCAATACACAAAATAATAACAATATTATAAAATAAATATCAAAAATAAAAGTTACTAACCAATACATCGTAAAATGCATTCAAAAAAGTAAGTAAATTATATAAGAATAATATTGTAGAAGAGATTGCAGATTGTGACCTTAACTAGGAATACCATAACTTAATTTTCTTAAAAATAAATGCAAAGAAATTTTATTGTAAAATATGAATAATTCACGAAACATTTTATTAAAAGAAACTAACTTAGTTATTACTTATATGGAAAGATAAGAATTTTATGAAAATTTGTTATCAAATAGAGTCAAAATTTCCCAAAATTCCGGCATTATTTTCAAAAATGCATGGATGCTACAAATAACAATGTTTTAAACTGAAATTATTTTTAACTGAAATGTCTGATTTATCAAATATCAGATAAATTTAATATATACTCAAAATCGAAGTAAATTAATAATATATAAAAATATAAATAAACTTTTAAATAAAAATTTAAGTTACACAAAATACTGAATAAAATTCTTTTATATGATTTTTAAACTTAATTAAACCCACGATTTCCATAGCTTTTTGAAGCCTAATGTTTTTCGTTGCGATTTTTTTAGTTAAAAATAAGTTTATACCCTAACTATTTTAAAAGTCATATTCATATCATTGATCGACCATCGACTATTTATTTTACAAATTTCAAGTCTTTTTTCATATGGTCAACCTTGAGGCCACAATTTCTTTATACATTTCTTGCAAAATATTTTTAACCTTTTCTATTCTTTTACTCTTGTTCTTTTACGGGGATATTCCATACTTCGGATGCGTATTCCAGGTGTGGTCTTACATAGCTTTTATAAGCTAGTATTAGTTAGTGATATTCGTTGTATTTAATATTTTTTAAATTTGATATGCCTTGAAATAAGCCGCTTTTAAAATTTTTGAAATATGATTGGTTAAATGATTTGATCAACCAAAACACACAGATCACGGACATATCTACACCTAAAACTGGTTATGTTTAGAATTATTTTTCCCAAATATATAAATACTTAATAAATAATGCAAAAGTTACTTGCAAAAAAGAAACAAAAGATATGTTTTGAACATAGAATTAAAAATATCACAGAAAGAGCGCCGAGTGGAATATTTTTTATTAAAAACGATTAAAGTCTTTTTAAATTTTATCAATAAAATTTTTGAATAGTTTGTAATGCAATAATAAAAAATTAAATCCGAAGGTAAAAGATTAAATTTTTAGTCAATATTGTATAATAATTAAAATTAAATTAAATATAACTAGAATAAGAAAGCAATGTAAAAAGTGCAAATAAATAAAATCATTGTTAAATTATTCACTTAAATTTTTACTTATATAAATTCACCAATGCGAGAAAAAAAGGGATTTCTTTTGGATCATATGATAAGCTTTTTCTTAAAAAATGCTGGTTTTTTATAAATGTAAATAAGGTCATGAAAGAGCAGAATATCAAAATCATAATTTAAATTATAGTTAGCAAAATTTATGAAGGAAAGCAGAAGATAAAATGTTTAATCTAAAATCAATTTAAAAACTTAAATTAAATCCAATATGATAAATTAAATACCCAAAAATTAATTAAGTTTAAACTATTTGGCACATAGCAGAAAAATCTTTTAAAAACAATCTAAATATGTGTTTTTTTGCCATATCAATTTATTAATCCGTTAATTAGGCTAAAAAATGGGTTTTATTTAATCCGTTAATTAGGTGGAAAGAAAATTTTTTCTGCCTCAAACTTTAAATGTTCTGCAAAAATCAATCCAAAAAGTGGGAACTTTGGGCCGCTTAGGTTAAAAATTTTCAAAAAATCCAAATTACTTTACTTAAAAAATAAAATCAACTTTACGTGGGATGACAATTTTAGTAAATATGAACAACCTTATGCTTTAAAAAATAATTGAAAAATTAAGGTTCTAATTTAATATTTAAACATTTTAGAATAAATTAAGTTGTTTGTAAATCTATCATTTTTTAAAAATGATGTAATAATTAAATTGTTATTCGTAAAAATTGTTAATACGACAATGGGAAAAGGGATTTTTAATTTTGCAGTCAGCAGCTAACAATTAGTAGATCATATACACAAAAAATATAATTACAATAATTAAAATTAAAAACACTTAATTGTTTAAAGATGAAACAACAGAAAATTATATTAAAAATAATTATTTTGAAATTTTTTATTTAAAATTAAATTATACGGTCCGGTCCGAGGAATACTTAATACAAAAATCAAAATATTCTTTTGAGTAAAAGCTAAGAAACACAAACAAATATATTTTATTATTATTGTTTAAATTACAATAAGCTTTTCTAATTAAATATCTTAATATAATTGACTGTATTTAATTTGAGCAATTTAAAATTAACTCAATAAAACATCAAATAGATAAAGTTTCATTGACCATTATATCTTTGGCTAAATAAAACTTGCATAAAATAAAACTCAATTTGCAATTTAGTAATATCTAACAACAAAATTTTATTAATACTGATAAAAAAACAATAAAATAAAGTTTAGAAATAACACTATCAAAGTATATATATTCGCAAATTTATCACAGTAGTTGTGTAATACCTATAGTGAAAAATTTTGTAAAATAAAAATGCAAAATAAACGCAATATATACTTTTAAAAAAATTTAGATAATAATTATTTTTTCTTGATTAATTATCATTTTGATATTAGTTATTTGACTCTATTTAAAATTAACTTATTGACCCATAAAAACAATTTAATCCAAATATTCATACATCAAGATACCGTACAGCCGATTCTGAATACAACACAACGTATCTTTTGTACGAGATAATAAATATATAATATAAACTTTTGTGAACAATTAATAATGAATATAATTTTAACAAATAAATATCAATATTTAATTGCAAATACTTTTCAAATATAAAAAAATGGATTAAAGTAAAATAATCAATTAAAAAGGGAAAATTCTAGTTTAATGCAATTTAAAGGAAAATTCAAAGTTTCAATTTGAATAATTTATAATATTTTGTTGCTTTTAATTTAATTTCTATAATTTGTTATTTAAAACAAAATTAACAGATCTAGCTGAAAACGTTTTTTCGATTTTATGTTAACATTTTTTTTTCATCTAGTTTAAAAAAATTCAGAAAAAAATTTGGTTGAAATTGAACAAAGTTATGAATTTATATATTATACATTTTTGTTTTCCTACCACCTGGCAGTTTTTAGGAAACGACCTAGCACCCTTCGCTTATACTTACATAGAATTATTGATTTTTAAGCAGAGTGGCCAAGTGTCCTTATTTGTAAAATTTGTCCTTATTTTGGTACGACCTCCTTGTTTTGTGCTTATTCTTGGATTTGAAAATAAAAATGCAAAAATGAATAATTTTTTGAATTACCTATTGTTTTTATTGAAGCGATTATTTGAATTAATTCTTTTTTGTAAAAAATTACATTTTATATCATTTTTTGAGTTAAAATGCCTCAAAATTTCAGTGAAAATCTCTTTTAAAATGGTCAAAATTTCTATTTTTCCTCCGACGGCGCCTATCGGCACCGTCGGGCCCAAAAAACTTATTTTTTCATAAAAATGGGCTCAAAATCTCAAAAGTGGTCATTTTTTGGTGAAATTCTGTTAACAAATCACATACAAAATTTCAAAAATTTTCCCGGCGGCGCCTATCGGCACCGCCGGCCCCCCAATTCCCAAGTTTTTTGGAAAAAGCGCGCCGCAAAAAATATTATTGATTTTTAAATTTTGAATAAAATTTTCCAAAATGCTGATTTACAATATTTTCAGTTGACAGGCCCTCGTTTTTATGCTAATAAAATATTGTTTTAAGTTGATTTTCCATGTTTTATTACGTTTCCTTCGCGCTACTATCAGTTTTAGAAAAAATCTTTTTTTTGGGGTCCAAATCTTTGTTTTAGCCTCGTTTGTCCTTTTTTTTGAAAAAAAACATGGCCGCCCTCAAAAAATGACATTTAACCAAATTTTAGTGATATGTATTTAATTGAATTTGGGATTTCATTTAAAATTGAAAAATAAAATATAATTAAAAATGCTAATGAATAAATTAATTCGAATATTGTCATGCAAAACTGTACTGTCCCTTATTACTAAAACAATTTAAATATTTTTGAATAAACAACATAATTTCAACACAGATTTATTAATTAATTAAAAAAATTAAAAAAAAAAGTATAACGAATAACAATTTATTTTTATTTATTTTTATTATTAATTTATGATTATACTGCTTATATATTTTACATGATCTGAATGAATTGTAATTCATTAAAAGTTTTTAAAGCAATTACGCAACTCTACTGAATATAATCTTATCATTATATAAGATAACCAAAAGAATAAAAATGTAAAATTAAAAAAATTAAAATAAATAATTAATTAAAATTATTATAAAATCTAAGTTTCAATTTTCGAGAAAATAATAATACTTCCCAGTTATCTGGTCACATGCCTATTATTTTGTTTTAAAAGGCAATAGCAAATCTTTATAAATATTTGTTAATAATAGAGTCAAAATCAAAAATTTCCCTGCGATATAAATCCATCATATAAATAAATATAACTCGAATAAATCTATAATGAGTAAAAAAGTCTATTGAAAAAAAAACATTCATAGAAAACACCAGATAAAAAAGTTAATTCCCAAGTCAGAGATTTTACGAAATTTTAATCTATGGAAAGGATCGTGGATCGAGATCCGACATTTTGGTTGCCAAAAACTCTAAATTGATATTGGAATAAATTCGAATTTAATAGAAAACAATTGTAACTCTCGACAATCCACTTGCAAATTGACAGAATTAAAAGAAAAAATATTAAAACAGCAGTTTGCCGGCTTCAAATTAGACTTTTCAAGAAAAAACAAAAACAAAAAAAATTAAAAATAAATTAATATTTATTCTTTTATTGGTGTTTTAATAATATTAAATAAGACCTTTAAAAACAATCTGTTGTTTGAGTTAACCAGATTATTTTAAAAATTAGCTGCAATTAAAGATAAACTTTTTAAATTCTTCCTAAAATTCTCCAAAGTCGAGCAGTGATTAGATATTGAAAATAATTGAAATTTAAAAGACAAATACATAATTAATACAAAGACACATTATTATTTTTTGCTTTGTTTCAATTTAAATGTGGTGTTTTTTTAATGAAATAAAACTTTAAAAGCTAATCTGTTGCACCGCTACTAAAAAAAGAAAACGCCCGACGCCCAACTAATAGATACTTACCGGGTCTAATTTAAAACTATATTGAATTATATATATAAACATTAATCTTAACTACGGATGTTTATAATCCTTAAACTATATTATTATAATGATAAAATCGTCAATTAAACCCTATAAAACATATAATTCTAAAAAGCATTATGTTAGTTTGAATTTAATCAAAAATAATTAATTTTGAAAGCAAAGCCAAACCTAATAAAATTACAAAGATTAAATTCTTTAAATGCTAAGTTGAAATAACAGAGTTTCGTGATGCAGCGAGAATCAAAAATTCATCTCCAAATTTATTTATTTATTTTTTGACAAGAATTTGTGATCTTAAAATTTTTTTATCTAAATAATGATTTGACTTATATTTTTTACCTTTTTTGGTAAAATTTTACATTTTCACACCTAAATTTAAAAGTTTTTAGCAACTATTTACCCATTTTTAGCAACTATTTTGGGGGTTTTTTGGAAACTAAAAACGAATTATTTTGGCACTTTTTAGCAACTATAAATTAAAGCCTAGTAATTATTGGCATTTTTAACAATAATTTCACATTTCGCCAAAATAAAAGTTTCTTTTAACAATATGGATGGATTTATAATTTTTAAAAATTCCAAAATAGCTGTGTACTTTTGTCTCATTTTGTTTTAGAACCCACCGGCGTCGACTCTCTAAAACTTTTTAAAAATCTGTTCATAAATCGTAAATTCCGTTTTTGGACAAGCTGTAGAGGTGTGCCGTGATTCACGGTCACGGTCACGGTTACCGTGACTTTCACGGGTTTTTTAGATCACGGTCACGATTCACGGATTTTTTCAGTCACAGCACACCTCTACCCCCGACCTGACCCCAGACATTTTGTCCCCCGAGGGCTCTGGGCTTAACCCTAATTCAAAGCATGGAGAATCTAGGGAAAAATATGTATTTATGACAGCCCTAATAATCACAAAAAATTTAAAAAGTTTGGGGAAGCCTGAAAATAAAGGACAATCTTAGAAAAATGGACATTTTAGCTTTCTAAGACATGGCCCTTCCAAAAAAGGACAAATCTTAGAATAAAGGACACTTGGCCATTCTGCCTTTAATTTAAAGCGGTTTCTCTTCGATACTTGAGTATTTTTTCATTAGCGGGTAAATTTTTAGCAATTCAACGTTAATTTTTGTATATTTATTTCGAATCAATTGAAGAAATTTCCTTAATCTTTAATATTTAACTTTGTCAAGCAAGCGAATTTATAATTAAATCTTTCAATTTTTAAATAAAAAGTTCGCTGAAAAAAGCGTTGATTCGCTTTGGTACCAAAAGAAATTACAAACAATGGAAGTAGGAATTCGGGGTTATTTTATAAAAAATAATAAACATAAAACATTAAAATGAATAATAAAAAATATAATGAAACCTTCCATGAATAATAAAAATGGAAGCAATTAAACCTTTAATTTTTCTATTATTTAGTTGGCACAAATAATTAGCTAAAACAAATTTTTTATTAAACCTTTTATTTGGCAAACTTTGAGTACGAAAAAGAGAATTTAATGTTGTTAAATAATTAACTATTGCTAATAATTAATTCTTTTTTTTAATAAAAAGCTAAAATATTTTGTTAAAAACAATAATTTAAAAGAAAAAATACATCTAATAAACAAAAAGTTTGTAAAAAATAATAAAAATTTAAAAAACTCACACAAAATACTATAATAAAATATACTTATCAAATATTTTATTTGATAAAATATGAATTTAAAGTATTAAGATTTAAAATCATAAAAATAATCCTATTTCTTAAGAACATATTAGCCCGATTTCTGGGAATGTCGTAAACAAAGGTAATTAAATATAAATAAATATAAAATAAATTTATTAAAGTGCAATAAATTTAAATTATTAACTTTATTAAAATTTTATTCAAAAGGCAGTTTAACAAATCTTTTATATTGAATCAAATAATATTTATAATTAAGAAAATCTCTGTTTTGTCTCTCTCCCCTTTTCTCTCTCTCTTCTTTGTCTTTCTCCTCACTCTGTCTTGTCTCTCTCCTCTTTTTCTCTTTCTTTGTCTCTCTCCCACTCCTCTCATTGTCTCTATCTTCTCTCTCTCTCCATTCGTCTCACATTCTGCATTTTCATTTCTTTTATCGCTAATTTTCTCAATTTTCTGATTACACTGGTTTTTTTAGTGTTCTATGGCGTCGCTTTGGAAAGTGACGCCAATTAATCAATGAGAAATGGAGAACATTTGGTTAGTTGGTTGTGCTGGTGAGCATCAACTCATTTTCATTTCACTTCATTTTAACCAACTCATACATACTTATGTATTCGAACGCAAAAAATGGAAACTTCTTAAAACTAATTAAATAATGTATAGGAGGTGCCTTATCAAAATTGGCATTTTTATTTAAAATCGTTATAACGAAAAGAAAAATTATAAATAACCAAAAAATTTCCAGGTTTAAATTCTTAAATTTTTTGTTAACTGTCAGATACCGCTTATGTTAAAAAAATAATTTTTTTTTTATAAAAACTTTGTCTATATTTTAGTTAATTTTTTTCCAGACAATAAAATGTTTGATTTTAAAATTGATTTTTAAAAAATACAAATTTGTGTTCCCATAAAATTTTCCTTTTTATGTCTTATCAATTTTTTCAATTTTTCCTACTAGAAAATATTGGTTCTAAAAAAGTTACTTAGTTAATTTTTAATTTTAAAATATGAAATCAGATAATAATAATACCAATAAATAAATCTAGGGTAATTAAATATGAAGCAAAGCCACAACTATTAGCCCAATGCCATTTTTTCTTATTAAAATGCAAATTAAATTTAAAGTAATAACAATTAAATTTTTATCCAAAAGGCAATTTACCAAATCTTTTAAACTGAATCAGATAATATTTATAATTAAGAATATTAATATTAAATTACATAAAACTAATATAAATATAAACAATGAAAAATTCAGTTTTTACCGCAGTCTTTTAATTAAAAAACACTAAAAATTTAAATTTGTTTATTAAAAAGCAATAAAAATTAAATGATTTAAAGTTCAGCATCTACAATTTTGCATTTGAATCCAAAAAATAATAATTAAACTATTTATTCACTGATCGGCTGCATAATCTTAAAATTAGTTATACATATTTATAGCTCAGTATTTAATAATGCATTCCGAATAGCAAAAATATTTATTTAATCTATTAAAAGGCTGAATGATCTTATACTACTTACATAATTATAATTCAAAATTTAATTAATTCTCAATAACACAAAAAATATAAAATTAAATTTGTATAAATTTAAAACAACTAATATCATAGCTACCCACGAAATAAAACATGCCATTGTTGCAGCAAGAAAAATATAAAAAGAATTCGCAACATTCTTATTCTAACAGAACAAAAATATATGAATTAAAATTTAAAATATCGAAAAACTGAAAATAATAGAGGCAATAACAAGTTTTTATTTATTAAAAAAAATAAATTTAATAAAATAATAAGAATAAACAAAAAATATAAAGTGAAATAAACAACAAAATTATACATTTACATTAAATAAAAATACAACAAATTCAAATACAAAATACTTTTTTTAAAATATTTAAAATTATTGTAATAACACATATAAATTAAAATCTATGCATGATATACAGGTATATTGCCTTTAAATTCACACCAATACTATAAGAATATGCTAAAGTCAAATATTTATAGTATTTTATATCATTACAATTATCGAATACATACTATTTTTTAAAGCAATTACGAAAATGACATTCTTGCATTGAGCAAATTTAATTATCGTTATATAAAAACCATCAAAAGGAGTTTTCTTTTGAAAAAAGCCATGAGAAATAGTGTTTAAAACAATTAAATTTGAAATTAATTTAACAAATCAAATGATGAAATTTTTAAAGAAAAGCTAAGCATCATAAAATTTTAAGTTTTTAAAAACTAATATTCTTGTTGTCATCCAAAACTTGGCTAACCATGAACTAATGAATCTAATGTTAATGATCAGAAAGCAATTAGCAATTCCACGACGCAAATAATTTATTAAATAATAAATACAAAAAATCAAATTCATAAAAGAGAAGGAACGAAACATATAGCACACCACGAATGTTGTCACGCATTCGCGAGAAAATCATTTAAGAAATTCTATAGACTTGCATTTTTAATAAAAAATGAAATAATGTTGTAAAAGGAATTAACCTAACATTTGAGGTATAAAAAATAATATTTAATGAAATAAAAAATGCAAAATAAACTATTTAAAAAATAATTATTTATTATTATGCATTATATAATAAAAATCAATTTTACATATAGTTAAAAAGTCGAAATATAGTATCATTTTAAAAAATTAAATAAAAGGTAAGTTTATTACCCAAAAAACGTGTTTTTGCATTATTAAGACGCAAATTAAAAATTATTAATCTGTTATCAGACATGCTAGAAAAAATAATGAAAGAATAATAAAAAAATAATAATCACATATTCAATTAGGTAAGTCATTCGAAATCAAATAAAAGTTTATATAAGGTGTTAAAGTAAAAGCAAATAACAGAAATCAAAATAATAATTTTTAAATAAATCAACGATCGTGAATTTATTTCCAAAGCAATTGCTGATTTACACGATTCAATTGCTCAGTGCCTGATTTTAAAGAGTTAACAAAATCTTTAGCTAGAGTTTTTTTGATATAAAATAAAATTTGCAAGATATATGGAAGAAAAAACACAAAATGTAGATAAATAATACAAATTTAATAAATATAGAATTATTCGTAATAGTTCGGTTGAATATTCTTAAAATTAAAACTGGAAAAATAAAAAGCAGCTTAAAAGCAAACAAATTTTAAGATCTTCAAATTACAAAAAGAACATGTTTTTGTGCAAAAAATAAAAAAAATTCGTGCAAGATCAATTGAGGGCGTGAGTCAAAAACATCAAATTGAAAATTAAAAAAAAATTAATCATGACTTTCCTCAAGATTAAAAAAATATATTAAACTTTGATGTAATTGATATCTCATGTGATCTCGTACCCTGCAAAATTAAAAAAATTATAATGTTAAATATGGCCAGAATAACTCAAAAATTCAAGTTTTTGGAAATTTTTGGTCTTAATTTCTTGAAACTCAATGAATTTTTTATAATTGATGCTGAATTCACTAAATACATACAAAAGCATTTTTTATGATGATTCGGAAAATTAAGACAAACACGAAAAAATTGGAAGAGCTCATTAAGCTAATTCTAGGAATGCACACAATAAAAATCTCACTAGCATTCACATCTTAAACTTTGTGTGGCAAGTTTTAAGTAAAACTAATGAATTAATTAATGTAAATCTCCAATTATCTAAAAAATATTTAACCATTTATTTATTCCAATGACCGAGAAAAATTTAATTAAGAAATGCAAATTTGAATATTTGAACAAATTAAAAAAAACTATATTTGACACATGCCAGCAAAAACCAATGAAAATATGGATAAATCTTTATGGCATCTTCTGATACCAAATATGTAATGTTCTTAAAAATGATAACTATTTTAGGAAAAAATAAAAATTAGTATTTAAATATTCATTAAAATATATTTATAACCATAGATAAAACAGTATATATGATTGAAATTTCCGTTGTTAAAGGATTAAAATTTAATTTTATTAAAAAGTTTTTTGATTAAAAGCATATTAAATTTTAATTAAGTTAGGAATCGAAAGTTTTTTAACAGATATCCACTCAATTTTAACTATGCTTATTTTGCTAAACTCATTACAATTCATTCTTTATCAATGTCATACATATTTATTTTGTATTACAAAGCACGGTCTATTTAAAGACTTAAAATTTTTATCTTAAACAGAATTAGACGGGATTCTTGATATTACAGGTCCAACTAAGCCGGGTATTAAGGTAATAGTCCAAACAGAACCAAGTACATGTTTAACTCTACGTTTAAACAGCTGTAAAAATTGACCAAATATTAAGATTGCCAGGATTTTGATTAACAAGAAAATATAAATTTTTAAGCACGAGATTTGTTAAATTTACTAAATTTTAATGATTTATATAAGATTTACTTATTTATTTTGTTTTATTTTTTAAATCCCTTCCTCTGGTGCCCAAAGTTTATGACGCCATAATTAAAATATTTTAGAAAAATCATGTCTAATGTTGAATAAGGGGATCTAACTTCAAGAGCCAGGACTCATGAAATATATGAGATAAAATAGTCTATAATTCCTCGAAAAGATTTTTTTTATCAATAATAAAAATAAGTTTATCAATAACCGAACTCCTTAATTGTCTAGCTGCATATAATTTTAAATACATAAAGAAAATATAATAGGAAAAATTTCAAATATAAAAGAAATTCAATTAATAAAATTTTCAAAAATTTAAATTTTAATAAGTTCAAATTATTAAATAAATTTTTGATAAAAGCTAAAAAGATAAAAATGAAGAAAAATCAGGAAACCTTTGGTAAACTACTCTATTATATGGACATAAAACTTATTTTAATTTTTAATAGAATAAAATATATTATTATTTTATCAAAAAAATACTTTAACTGAAAATGCCGAATTCATCCCTATCTTAAAAACAATAAATTAATTCTCAATTTTAATTTTACAAAAGTAAAAAAGAAAACAAAATTAAAAATACTTAAATATTATCGACCATTTGATTATACATATAATCAAATTGTGATTATACAATAAAAGAGAGGTTGAGAAATTTTATAAACAACACAAAATAAAAATAATGACTATTCATAAAGCAATTAACAACTCCATGTATAAAATAAAAGTACTTCAATAATAAATTCAAAATTAAATTTCCATAATTTAACTATAATTAGACTTCAGAGCCTTTCAATAAATAAATAATGCCAAGCAAAGTTCTGCACCATCCGAACCAAAATTCCGTTGATAATTTACAAATTAATTAAAAATGTCAATTCTTGTGCAAAATACTCATAATTTATGGTCAAGACTATATTAATGATGTCAAAACAAAACTAGATTATTAAATCCTACAAATATTTTATCACTTTTTTAAATTAAAGAACATGGCATCTATATTCTACTGAATGAAATTTAATAAACAAAAATAAAAAATGATTCAATAAAAAATAAAACAAATCGAAAATAAATGTATTTATAAAAATTAATAAAAAGAAAAAATTAATTTCGAGAAAGAGATAAACAACACAGCGATAAAAATAAAATTAAAAATTGCAATTTATAGTTCGTTACAGTAGTTATAATTCAAATTAATACCGCATTCCGAATAGCACCAATATAAAATATAAATATTTTACATGTAAAATAACTAAAACCTTAGCATTACACGAGCAGATCATGCAGTTTTTGCAACAAGAAAAATTTAAAAAAGAAGTCGCAACTTCTAATTTCAATGATACAAATTACAGAAATAAAAATATAAAATTTAGAAAATATTACTTTAAAAAAGCGACTCAATAATTTTTTTTAATTTTCGTCATTATTTAAGTATATTTAAATAAAATTTAATGACTGTACAAAAATTAATGCACTACATCAAGAAATGCGCAGAAAATCTTTCTGACCGCTGTAAACGAGAATTACTAGATTGTTCAATCAAAAGGCAAACCACGATAAAATTAATGCTTCATAATTATTTCCATAAATTCGTAGATAAGCGTGACATTGAATGAGGAATAATTCTTTAAATATCCACAAAAAGATGTAAATAATGATTTCCGAAGAAAGGTTTTTAATGTTAAAATTTTTAGATCTTCTCTTATTCACCCCACTGGATCGGAGAAATTATAATTTTTGGGTCTTTTTTTAGATGAAATGCGTCAGTGAAAATTTTATTGTCATAAAAACAAGTTCCTTGCGTTTTCGGAGGAACTGACCACGATTCCGGTATCCATTTCGGCCAATTCCGAACCCCGGACCCGAATTCGTACAAAAGGTCGCCCAATTTTCGAATTTAGCATTTTTGGTCCAAAAACAGCATAAATGATCTCTTATTGAAGGATTGATGCCTTTTAGTTTGTTTCCGTGTTTAAACCGATTTTTAGAAAAAACAAAATTACTAAAATTTTGACTTTTCGATTTTTGTTCGAGTTAGGGTCCGGATTTGTAATTGAGAACGGTGTTCTTATAGAAGTTTACTTCTATATTACAATAATAATGTCATAGAACTTTATTTTAAAATATTTGTATCACTGACGCATTTTCTACTGACGCATTTTCCACTGACCGATTTTCCGGTCACGAAAGAAACTATATTGAAGACGGTTAAAATTGTTGATTAATTAAATTATCATTCAATATTTGTAATTTATTCATAATATGTTAATGAAAAAGAAATTAAGAGCCCTCACAGAAACAAGTTATTTTGTTGAGCATAAGATTATAAATAATGTCAAAATTTTTAGACATTCATAACAAAAAATATATTCAACAGATTAATTTTTACCTAAATAGCATTAAATTTTTATCTATTTTGAAATACTAACATAAAATAATTCTTTTTTTAATAAAATGTTTAATTTATAAAGTACTGTCAATTTTTATTTTTAATATTACATTATTTTGCAAAAATTTTATTTTAATTATCAAAAAATAAAAAAATTAAATTGCCCTGCATTGCCTGTGTAATTAAACCATTTGCGCGTTAATCACTTTATCGATACGAACACTTGAGCGCATACACAAATTGACGCAAAATGAAAAGAAATTAATTTTGCATTTCATATTGTACTGCGAATCTTTTCTGCTACTGAAAACTAGGGACATAATAAAGGATTTGAAATAAATAATATATATTTTAATATAAAAAATAAATAAAATTTCAGTTTATTTCGTTTAATCAAATGACATAAAAAAAGTAAAAATTGAATATTCTGGACTTAACCTTAATTGCTTTCAAATCGAACAAACTTCATTTTCGCAAAACTAGACTAATAAATAAAAAGAAAGAAGAGAGTTCAAATGCTTTTCTCAAACAAAAATTAAAAATAAGCAATTATAGCCAAAAAACAAAAAAAATAATAATTAAAAAATTAAACATAAATGACCATATGGCCTAAAAGAAAATCAATGTAAATTAAATAATATTATTATGTTTAATAAAACAACGAAGAAAATGAAAGAATGTAAAATTTTCAAAAATTTATTATGAAAAAAATAAACATTTGAAAATTTTTATATTAACACTAAAAATTAGTATATTTTCTATTGAATGAAAAATTTTTAGTGTTATTAATTTGCAAAACTCAGTTTAATATTGTTTGATCTCCCACTAAAATTGTTATCGGTTGAAACAAATTTAAAAAATTATTACAATTTTAAAAATTAAAATTATTCACTTAAAATTTTAATTAAATAAATTCATCGATGTGAGAAAAAAAAACGGAATTTCTTTTTGAGTATTATGATAAACCTTTATTAAAAAATAATAAATACTATTAAATAGTGAAACAAAATTAACTTATTTACACTTGTTTTCATAATAAAATTCTTATGCTCATTTCATTTGTAAAAAATCTAATAAATTTAAACTATATACCATTGCTTTTATATTTTCGTATGAAATAAATCGAACCAAATAATTCTAAGTTAAAGTGATTAAATATCGAAATCGAAAAAAAATTCGCTTACTTAAATTTATCTTTTTCCAAAATAGACAAAATTCACCCAGATAAAATACTTTAGGTTTTATTAAATATGATAAAAACTCATTTTCATATTTTTATTAGAACTATTCATAAAAAAATTCATTAAAAAGAACATTTAAAAGCACACATATTTGTGTAAAAATATAAAGAAGTACAAAAAGTTTTTAATTGAAAACGAATTTATTAATTAAAACTGACTAATCATATCTACGATTTTATGAGAAATTTAATAAATAAATTTTATTAAATGTTAAATTATATAAGATTGTTCCAGCTTCTGAAATTTCTTGAACGTGGAAATAGAAATGTTTGACTCGGAAGTTATCAGGAAACATAAAATTAATTAAATTCTAATTTATATTTTAGTCAGTAATAAGTTAGTTCAAATAACCCAACAAAGTGAATATGTGACGAGCACAAGGTTTAAACTTTAATTATAAGATTAAAGAAGGTGCCATTACTTTTTCTGTTAAAAATTCTGGAATCGTTTGCAATAATTTTTTAAGGCAGAAAGTATTCGATTGATATATGCAAGATGAAAAATAATAAAAAATTATCAATAAAAATAAATATTGATCTTCTTGAACATTAAAATGGGAAAATCAAAACTTTAAGGTAAAACATTCCTTATTGTCGATACACATTAGAAAATAAATTAATAAATTACCATTTTTAGCTTTTATTTAAAATTTTTATTAAAGAAATTACTGAATTTTATTTTTTCATTGATATAATATAAAGATGGAATAACAAAAAATAACTGACGATGAAAACAAAATTATTTAGTTAAGCTAAAAATCTCGAAAATAGCTAAATATAGTTTGTAAAATCATCTAGAAGTATAATGCAAAATAATAAAAACTTATTAATTTTTGAAGAATATTGAGTTAAATTAGAAAATTTTTAGTTGTTAAAAAAGTTACCCTTTTTATTAATTTCGAAAAAACCCAAAAATGAAATTTTTTGAAAATTTTTTCATTCCATAGGGATTAAAAGGGCTTTTTAATAGAGGGGGCCGTTTTAATAGGGGATTTCTTGAAAAATTCCTAAATATGCACATAAAATATGCAAAAAAGGCAAAATATGCATATTGTGCATTTTAGATCATATTTTGTCGAAAGACACTATCACAGGGGTGCAATTTGTATTTTTTCAATATTTAAAGTTGTAGTTTTTTTAAAGAAATTTGTTTCGAAATTGATTATAACCAGGAATGTGAAAAATTCTATATTAAAAAATTTTAATTTTTTATTTGCATTCACTCAAAATAATTTTCATTTTGTTTACTAAACATGGATTTTTTTGTCCCAAATTTTGGTTAAAATTACAAAATCTCATTAAATTTTGTAATATCGCCCAGCGCTGACTGTCGCACCGCTAATATTTTAATTATTTTCTTTAATATGAAATTAGATTATTTATAAATGTTAATATTTGAAGAACAATGCCATATAGGAAATTACATTTTTATTATAAACACAAAAAGTTAAACTAATAGATGTCCATTGCTCAGTAAGTTTATGTATCAAAGAAATTTTATGAAAACTTTTACCTTTTTGATGTTTCTTTCAGGAAAGTAACATAAAAATAATAAGAAAAATAAATTGAACAACTCAGAAAATCCATAAAAAATATAAAAGTGAGATCCAAAGACCAATCACTATATAACGACAATGAGCTAATTAATAAAAACAATTTATAGATGTGCTGCTTCTTAAAACGCCATCAATATTCTGTAAAGCACAATATAATGGTGTGCTATTTTTACAGCAAAGGAATAATTAATAGCAAATAAATTTATAAAAAAATGTACCCCATAATTATTACACGTTTTAAATTTAAAAAAAACAAGATAACAAACAAAAATCTCAAACCGAAAGCTTCTCCAAGCTTTGGGTTTCGCGCGGTGTTATGTATGGGCTGTGAAATTGTCAACAAAAATTATTAACTTAAAAAAAAATTACTTAATGATATTATTTTAATTTATTAGATAAAATAAATTATAATTTATAAACCTATTAACTTAATCATAGTATTATATGTAAAGTTTCATAAATATGGCCATAAATAACATTTTTGAGAACAAATTCAATCCCAAATTTACAATTAGCAGTGAACTCAAAAAAAATCAAATGGTAATTTATATTTATAATATTTACAAAAATAAAAAATATTTAATCGAAGTCAAGCAATTATATAACAAAGTTTTCATTTCAATGATCAATAAATTTGAAAAAAAATAATACTTAAAAGCAATTACTGGCATTTGTTAATTCAAAAATACATTTTTAAGGCCCTAATTTTTTCTTCTTTTGAAAATTTAACTGCATTCTGAATAGCACAAAAAATATATAATTAAATTTATATACATAAAAAACAACTAGGAGCTTAACGACCCACGAGATAAGGCATGCCATTATTGCAAGAAAAAATAAAAAGAATTATCAACTTTTTTATTCTAACAGAACAAAAAAACAGGAATTAAAATTTAAAATATCGAAGACATTGAAAATAATAAGACAATAGCATGTTTTATTTAGTTAAAAAATAAATTTTATAAAATAATAAGAATTTGAATTTGGAAAAATTCAATATTATTAACAAGAAACTTAAATGTTTATAATAAATAAAATATGGAAATTACAGATAAATTAAAATCTGTGAATGATATATAGAATATGCATTTTTGGTAAAGGCAGATAGCGAAATTTTTTTTTATTAATATTAAAACAGAAAATACACTTAAGAAACATAAAAGTTTGTAAAGAAAATAATTCAATTAAAAAACTTAAAAAAGAATATAAAAAAATACTACCAAATTATTATTAACGAAAAACAAAGTAATGTATAAAAATTTAAAATTCTTTAGAAAGAATAATAACATAAAATATAAAATGGTCTTTTTAGAAATTCAAAAAATGTTTAGAAAAAGCTATCAAAAATTCATACCGGTAAATTTTAAAAGAATAAACCTAAAATGTGTCCATCCGCAACACATAGGGTAATGGAGTAAGAACTGACGGCAACCCGGATGAACAAATCGGCCGATAAAATACCATTTTTATGCTGATAAATAAAATAAATAAAATATTAATTTATTTTTAAATATTTCCAAAATTGACTAATCGTACTCTAAAAAAGCAATTTCAGGGAATTGCAAAATATTTTTGATTGAATTTACAATAAAATAATTTTATATAAACATTGCTATAGATCAAAATTTAAAAATACATTCCGAAACTAAAATCAAAATATCATTGTGTACAATTGCTAAAGATGGAGTTGGTCATGTGATTTGCCAGAAGAAATTTAAACTGAATTTTAAAATAATCGTTAAATAATAAAAATTTAAATTCGAAGATTCTGAGGGCTTAGAAATAAAATTAAACGCAAAAAACATAATTTATTATTTTTAAATCAATAAAATCATAATTATGTAATATTTATGATGAGACTGCAACAACTGCGCAAATCGAGCGAACACGACACCGCGGATTCTCTACATGCGATTGGACCTCCAGTACCGCGGTGACCCAAATTAATTTAAATTTGAATCACATATTTTGGCCAATTCTCATGGTACGGAATGAACATATAGTTAAATTCTTTGAATAAGTTTAATTTTCAATATAAAATTGCCGTTTAAAAGATTGAGAAAAAAATAAATTATTAGAAAATTTTCAATATTGTATGTGTTTTATGAATAACAGATTTAAATTAATTTCATAAATATTTGATAGGGAAAAATGAAACTAAGGCATAAAACAAAATAAATAAACTTCTTGAAAAATTAACACAAATCTAAAACATATAAAGAATTAATGCGATCTTCGTTTAAGTTGGAGAGCACTAAAAGAAACTATAAATGGCAGGCAATAAACAGACGGAAAAATTTGCACTGGCGGAGGCGCAAAGCACAAAGCCTAATTCACTTTTTGACTTTCGTGACGAAAATGCATCAAGTAAATTAAAATACAAAATTCTTTGCTTCAAAATTATTTATTACTTCGTTATAAAAAAAACGCTAAATTAAATTATATTTCGGATAATTAGATAAAATAAAATAAAATTCGTGCAGCAAATAATATAAAAAATAATAGATCAAACTAAGTGGGAATTAAACAGAAAATTAAAAAATATAGACAAAAAATAAAAATTTATTCAATAAAGTAATAAATCTGATTGTAAATAATATTCAATACAAATCTATTATTTGAAAAAATAAATAATTCAGATATATCAAAAATTAATGATAAAAATTAAAACTACTTAATAATAATTAAAATACAATTACATAAAATATAAATTCTTAACTTCAATTGACTGATTTATATCTCGATACTTGATATCTACATTTATTTAAGTTAATCAAATTGCATATTGAACATGAATGAAATACTATGAAATGCTAGGTAAGATAACCAATACAAGAATATTACAAGATCCAGTACGAGACTATAGAAACATGGAGCAAATACAATACTTGAAGCGCAAAAAGAAGTATCAATTTTAAAAGCAAAATAAAACTATTATAAGAAATAATGGTAGGTAATTTGCGCGAAATGAAATAAATGAATAAAAATATTAAATTAAGCCGATGAAAAAATAAAAGAAGTATAAAAAGAAATGCATTCATAAAAAAGTAATTATGAAAACAAAGAAAATAAACTGTTGCAAAAATTCAATAATGTTTCACTTTAGGACACAGTCAAGATTAAAATAATTCCCATAATACTAAAGAACGAAACATCTAATGTAAAATAAGAAATTTGCAAAAATTTTTGAAGGTACGCATAAATAACAATTTAAATACAAAACATGAAGCCAAATTTTAAAACAGCAAAACATTAAAATAAATAAAGAAAAAATTACAAATATTATTTTTTAAAATTTATTTTCGAAATTAAAATCATTTGTTTTATTCAATTAGATTATTAATTTTCTAATTAAATTAATATTTTTTACTTTAAAAAATAAAAATATTTTAAAGAACATTAAAATAAATTAAATAATTCAATTAACCATTGATACGAATATGGTAATTTACGTTATTAGCTCAGAAATGTGTGATATGATTATATGATAAAAGGAAAACCTATAAATATTTAATTTATGAACAGTTTTAAAATGGTAAAGCAACAAGAAATTAATCAATATGAAAAGCAAACAATTATTACAAAAAATGGTTCCAATTGGATCCAAATATTAAAAATTTGTTATTATTATAATAAATTAGAAAAAGTTAAAAAGACAACATATAAGCGCATGAAAACGAAGAAGTGTGGGAACATAGCGGTTTTTTGCTCTAGTAATCGTGTGAAATTAAAAATGTAATTAAATTTATATATAAAGAAAATACAATGATAACTTACAAAATTATTATCATCGTGATGGATGAAAAAACTTTAAAATACGAAAAATTATAAATTAAAATTAGCCAAGAATATGTGGTGAATGGTTAATGCACTATAAAAAGATAACATTATTTTGTAGTGATTATTTTGAAGCATAAGTAGATTATTAATCATTTAAGCTATGCTTATTTCCTCAATTGTTGAAATTACAATAAAAAAATATGTGCAAAGTACGCTCACAATATCACTTCAGTCCATCTGCTGAGAGTCTGGCTTTATTAAACGTATTTTTCAAACGCATATATTCATTATTTAAATAATAAATATTAAATTATCTCTATAATAATTAAACTGAAAACATTAAAGCTTTAAAGTAAAATATTTTTTTAAATAACAATATTTCATTTCAATAATTTAATCTCGAAATTTACAAGAATCTGAGGTGGAGGAAATATTAAGAAATAATGAAACAGAATTGTTCTGTCGTAAAAAACCCAATCTCTTTATCATTTTAGAAGAAATTAATTAAATTATAATATTTCGAATTCGCGAAAAAAGGAAATATTTCATCGACAAATATATATAAATAAGCAAATTATTGTGATTTTTTTAATCAATAACGTTTATTTATTAAAAATTTTGTGTTCATTTTAAATCTTGAAAAGCAATTCACGAATTATAGAGAAAATGTGTTAGGGGAAGGTTTGAGACATGAGGAATTTTTAAGAAAAAAGAATATGTTTTAAAAGTTTATATGAAGATAAATATATACAAAACAAATCATCTCGAAACATCAATAGATTTTCGTGTCCTACACAACTCATTATAAAATCGAAAACTCAATGATAATTTAAAAAGAGAACAAAATATTATGGTTAGTTTTCATGATATAAATAAAGAAATTAATATAATAATAATAAATAATAAAAATAAAATCTGTAAATATAATAAAGACAAGAATTCTTATAATTTTTCGGTGAAATTTGCAAAATTTGACTAAATCAGCTCATAACTTTTCTCAGAAGCAACCAAATCGCACAATCTTGGTATCATACGATAGCCATTGAATTGCGTTATTACCCTGCTAAATTACAAAAAAAAAAATAAATGTTTTAAGTTCAATCAAAAAAACCGGAAAAATGGTCATAAGTTTTGAAAAACTAAATAAATATTTTGGAATTTAGCAGGGTAATAACGCAATTCAATGCCTTCGTATGATACCAAAATTGTGCAATTTGGTTGAGTCTGATAAAGTTATGAGCTGATTTAGTCAAATTTAGCAAATTTTGCACTTTTTGTCCATCGGCCAGCCACGTATTTTGCGAATAAAAGTCGATAATTTCTTAATGTGAATAAAATTATTTTATTCTTTTTATTTCTTTTATTGATGTGATTGTTCGGTATTCTAGGCTATTACGATGATGAATTAAAAACAAAACCCATGAAAATTTTCTTTTTATCTGCTTTTTAATATAAATTGGTCAGAAGTTATTCGAATAATAATTTTATTTTATTTTATTTTAAGTTGATTTATATATTAATTTCATTAAAATCGGAGAAAATATATTATTTTAAAATTAAAATAGAAAACATAAAAAGAACATTATTTGAATTGATAATTAATTTGTCCAAAAATTACAAAAAGAATTCATCTAAGAAATAATAAATAAATAATATTTAGGTGCAGGAACACAAAATAAACTAATGCCTAACCTAAAATGTAAAGAAATCGTAAACTATTGAATGAAATTTTTATATGTCGCGGATGACCTAATGGGCATTTATATCAAAAATGAAAAATTTTTATAAGGGCTTGTGATTTTTAGAAAAAAAGGACAATACAATGTAATAAAATATCAAATTAAAAACAAAGGAAATGAAAATGGCAAATAAAGGAAAAATTTAAATAGAAAAAATATCAGATTAAAATTAAATGAAAAATGCCATATATGCAAACACAATAAGACTGGATTTAATTAAAAATAATAATTTTAAAATTTAAAACGAAATTTTTCAAAAAGTTATCATGTATTTAATGACATATCTAATCAAATTATTAATTTATTAAATTACTTGAAAATGAATAGGAACTAATGAACTAAAATAAATATCATAATTTTTAAAAGCGAAGGAACTCAACTTATCGCAAACCACGGATGTGGAAACGAACTAGCAAGAAAAATCATTCAAGAAAAAAATGTTAATGAAACATGATGTAAGATAGTTCATTGTTTAAACTAAAAATATTTATTACAAAAATTTACAAAACTTTTTGTGTAGTTAGAAAATTAGTATAACAAATTTAAATCAATTTATATGTTTCCAAATAAAAATGAAGATTTCTTTTATTAATGTTTTAGAAATTATTTCAGAAAATATGAATTTAGAAAAAATAAATTTTTAAATTAAAAACATACTTTATTACATTAAAATAATTATAATAAAACAAAACCTAATAAAACTGGCTGATGTATGAAATTTGGAGCTAGCCAAAATTTTTCAAAAGATGATTAAGGAACAACCTAATGCTTAATAACAAAAATATTAAGCTTAATTTTGTGAGCTAAATATTTGAAGTTGTTGTTAAGTGATAATAAAAACAAATTTAATATTAATTTGAAATTTTGTTAAAATAAATTCTCTTTAGTTAATATTTTATTTATTCTTACCTGTTTAAATGAAAAAGAATATCAAGAGGATTTTGAAATTTTATTGATTGAATCAATAAAAAGAAAAATTATTATATAATTAGTAAAGAAATGTTATATTGTTTAGAGTTAAGTTTGAAATTTAATATATCTTTTACAAAATCTTACGAGATTTTTGGGGAAAAAGATTTTTTAGATTTTTCTTGTTATTTTATAGTATTTGATTTTGAAACTTTAGTTTGTGAAAATGGTGTTTTAAAACCTTATATATTATCTTATATAATTGGTTCTTTTAATTCTTATTTATCTAAAATTAATTTAGATGATATTAAAATTATAATTTTTAATTTTAAAGAAGTTAATAATATTGAAGAAGTTAATAATAAAGAGGGTATTAAATTGTGAATTGAAGAAATTTTTAATTTTATGTATTTAAAAAAAAAACAAAAAATTATGTATTCTTGAGCTCATAATTTAAGAAGTTTTGATGGTTATCTTTTATT